>CM017567.1:552603-1137559 GCA_007844125.1 Sinonovacula constricta | reverse complement strand
ACGAAATTATGCAATTGTACACAGGAGAGGAATAAATATCAGAAGGAAAATATAACTTTAAATTGAAAAATGTTAAGGAATGAAAAGGCTTTCTCATTTTAAAAGCAAATTGAAAACTTGGCCTTCAAAGGTTAGACTTACGATACGTACAGGCATCAGACTAATCAATAGTACATGTATATTGTAGAAGATAAAGCGAACATATGCGTTTTAAGAAGTTTTGTCATCGAAAACAGTTGTTAATATCACCGACCCACCCCCATTCATGCTAATGCACTTTATGAGGGAAAACAAGAGAAGTTGAACTTATCCTGTTTCAAATAATCACCGTGTTAATAAGTTTCCTACATAATATGATACGTGCTGCAACCCAGTTAAGTAAACCGGAATTTAAAACTGTAATCTGTCATTGGTTAATATAAATGAGGAAGTTATAATCAGCGATGTGTACAATGTACTATATCAATTATGAGAAAAGCAACACTATAGTCAATTGTTTGTTATGACGAGTTTTCTTCCTTTTTAAATAATCGGTATGTCGTCGCGTTTTTTGTTTTAACTAATCTGTTAATTTGACATCGGTAAATTGGTCATATAATCAATTCTCTAAAATAAACATATCAACTGCGTATAACTTTTTGTACATTTTTTTTATCTTGAAGTATGTTAGCTATCGATTAAACACATTTGGTATATCGGCCGCAATAGCTCAGGTGGTTGAGCGTCGGCTTGCGGATCGGGTCGTGGGTTCTAACCCCCGCCGGGTCAAACCAAAGACTTTAAAGTTGCTAGCAATGGCTTCCCTCCTAACGTTCGGGGCTAAGGGGACAGCATTACGCCTGACTCGTCGGTGTCAGTATAATGGACCGACCCTGGGCACCTCATACGTGCCCCTTTGCTATAATGATAGAAATGTCACTGCACAGTATCGGCAAAATGTCGGCTAATCCCATCCCATCCCATCCCACATTTGGTATACACGTGCTTTGCACGTTTGGTAAGACAGTATATATTATTTTTTCAAATGATACATAGAACTGGCGATTTCATGCGTTGGCGTGAAACAAAAGATTCATTTTATAACACCTAAACTTTAATGTTGATTTTATAAGTTTGCTATTTTTTTTTAAAAAAGATCAACATCCAAAATGCTTTAAATAAGTACCTTTGATTCACCAGCAATATATTAGTTAGAATTTCAGCTGATAGAAACGAAAGAGTACACATTTATTGCTGTTATTGTTGCACGTAGTGCAAATTTATGAAAAAAAAAAGATTAAGCATCCCATCACACACACACACACACGCACGCACGCACGCACGCACGCACGCACGCACGCACGCACGCACGCATGCACGCACGCACGCACGCACGCACGCACACACACACACACACACACACACACACACACACACACTCACACACACACACACACACACACACACACACACACACACACACACACACACACACACACACACACACACACACACACACACACACACACACACACACACACACACACACACACACACACACACACATATATATGCTGTTTTACAATTTTCTTTTGTTCATTGCGAAGTATTGTACGAACAATACATCTTTATCGATTAATTTGCAAGATACAGCAATCATGAATAGATTTATTTAAATTAATTGTATGTAATAACATATTAACAGTGTATCATCCAAAAAAGTACAGAAGACATACATTTTGAGAACTCCTTTCCTATGTTGACTCTTATAGTATAGAGGCGATTTGTTACACGCCTCAAATCTTTAAGTTTTACTTAGAGAAGTTCTTTCTTTAAGGTAAAGATGGCTGGTGGTATTCAAACCGTCTACTTTACAAAAAATACAAATACAACATGCTGCAACGTTCAATAAGCAATAACATTTTTTTTCTGCCTTAACCGGAAAGTAATTAGCAGTTATTTCACGCTTATTTTAACGTTGATATATGCACCATATTACATCAGCGATATTTGTTTAAATGGTTGTTGAACATTGAGTTTAATTTCTTAACAAAGCAAAGAAAAAAGGAAAACTTAACTTACACCGAATGAATTCCCCGTGAACAACTCTCTACTTATTCAATGTTAAAATGAGGTATGCAAGAACCGTTTCTGTTTGCTGTTTAGTATAGGAAGTAAATGTTTATAATAAGCTAAGCTAGGATCTCCTTTACTTTGAAAAAATATGGGTGATAAGAGACCCCAATTTCAATAAACGGCTGAAAATGACATATGCTTACAAGTACAAATCGACAAACAAATTATTTGTACTGTTTTTTTTTTTACAGCATATGTATATAATTTTAGGCTTATTGTTATCATTCGTTTAAAATAACCTCATATTTCTCTCTCTCTGTCTGCCTGCCTGTTATGCTACCTGCATGTCGTTCAGTCTGTCAGTCTGCCTGCCTGCCTGCCTGCCTGCCTACCTACCTACCTATCTACTTACCTACCTACCTACCTACCTACCTACCTACCTACCTACCTACCTACCTACCTACCTACCTACTTACTTATCTACCTACCTAACCAAACACCCACCCACCCACCCACCTACTTCCCTCCCTCCCTCCCTCCCACCCTCCCTCCCTCCCTCCCTACCTACCTACCCACCGACCCACCGACCCACCCACCTACCTACCTACCTACCTACCTATCCTACCTACCCAAACCCACCCACCTACCTAACCGCAGTTGTCTTTTTTCAAATAAATGTAGATAAATAAATCAAATTAATTAAAAAAGAACTCCGTGTACCGAATCATGATCCGTATTTTACAAAGGTTATGAAAGTCCGTAAAGCAAACTTATACCACGTTCAAATTTCAGTGAGCACTCCAGCGCGTCGCCAATAACACGCATAACCACATAATTCACACTTCGTATGTGTTCAAAGGATAACATCACTATCAAGTCACCTAAAACGACTAAAACAGATTTTAAACGTTGCGTCGTCTCCTTTCCACAGCACAGTCGTTTGAAGAACAACATAATCACAGTTAATGTAGTGATCAGACATAATATTTTATTCCATAAATCATTGTGACTAAACAAAGCTTTCCTTCTGTACAAAAAATTAAGCAACCAAAAATGCTTAGGAAAATGCAAAAAGCTTAGGAAAATGTCTTTATAAGGGTAAAGTGGAAATAGCAATCAATCGCCAGTGTCTAAAATTCATGTTTAAGTATGCTTATCCTTAAAGAAAAATAGTAAATTTACTGCTGATAGTTATAAAATAAAATTCAGAAAATTGAAAGATATAAAATATCTAGTATAGCAAGTAATTTTTATGTATAGAAATACACTTTTATTGTGTAACGTTAGCAGCCAGATTTATTTATTGAGAAACACTTGAGTATATTTTTTAAAAATAAACACGATGTAGGTGCCTTTTTATGTCTTTTTACTGTGTCATATTTTACATGTAAATATATACATTTTGTCATCGTAAAGAACTTACTCATTTGGGCTATGTTCAAGATATGATTGTTTGTTTTGGTCAAAAACAACAACAACAACAAAAACTAATAAAATATTTAATTTATTTATGTTTGATTGCTGGAATTTGTGTGCGTCTTGCTGCTGTCGTGAGGTTAGCAATTTATATAAAAGTATCTTGGAACTGTTCGCATTAACAAAGGAGATCACGTGCTCTCTGAGAATTTGGGTATCTTAAATTTGAGAAGACATGTCCATATAAACAGAAAGATTTGGTCACGTGATCCCTTTGTCAATGCTAGGCTGAGGATAGTAGGGTATGAAGAGGCGTGTTTTAAAAACACATAATCGTTTTTTACTTTACCTTGTTATCAAACTGAATGTGTACATGAAGTATTCTTTGAACAGGTAGACAGCTCATCACAAATTTAAACTTGGTTTTCTTATTTTTGTGTTGCGGATGAAACCTTAGCAAAATTTTTTATATAGCGGAAATAAATAACCTCTCCTTCCGCCTTTCAACTTAAATCAAAGTTTCGGTTACAACATTATCTAATAAACATATTAGTATGCTAAATTCCTTTTAGGTCACTTCCTGTTGTATTTTGAAATATGTTTTGGTTTGTTGTAGATTTACTAATTTAGGAGAGGTTGGAATATTTCCATATGTTGCTCGAATGCAATTAAAGATAATATGGTATCTGTCAAAGTAGTTCGAGTCTTGTCAAGTCGCAGTCAGCAAGTTTATTTACTGCTCCAAGTTTGATTGAACAATACCTTTACTGAAGTCGTCGACAACTTTGGGTTATAGTTGTAATACATATGACACATGTGTTTATTGCCAGCTGGTCCCCGCTTCCGCATCTATCTGCGTCATGCTACCAGGAAAGGGGTGGGGGAGAAGTTGTCGTTCGCGATGATATAATTGCACATAATGATTAAGACAGAAGCTAAATTTAGCAAAGAAGGACTTTTGATAATATGTTTCAATCCGGATGGCAAATTGCTATCCTGATACACGTGCGATATCCGGTTAACCGTTGGTTGACATCCCTAGTTTAAAGTAGTTTTTTTTAAGTAAACCATTTTCACAAATACGTTGCTGTGTTTCTATCCTGCACTCGGATATTCTCTCTCTCTTACACATATTTATTTTTAATGCTACAAATTTCTGTCACTAAAGTTTATTTTCAAATTATATTTGTCGCAATGATTGTTTCTGGATGATATTTCATGACACGCTTTGTACGAAAGAACATATCCTGTTCGTCGACAATGTTATTGTCCTCTACAATTTGATGCTGCTTTATTAATGTTGCAAGAGGTTCATCCAAGGAGTAGCATGCATAAATCACTTGAATGAACAATAATAATAAAAGATAGACTTTTGAGATAATCAAAGCGCCCAGAAGCGTTGTTTGGGCGGTGTCTGTTTGAACCTGTTTGCGATTACAGCTGTGCAAACAATGGTCAAAGTTATTCCGTTGTAAATTTAATGTACAGCGCATTGGAAAGTGGACGCAGTCACGTCTTCAGCTGCAAATAAACACCTTTATATAAAAAATTGAATGTATAAGGTCAAGATAATATCCAAGTAACAATCGGGACAATGCAGTGACGAAGTACACAAGTGACAACCGCTGCTACAATTATAATAATTGCCATCATTTAGGTATTGGTCGTACAAACATAAGTACATACGGACTCCAACGGACATCCTAGACAAGTGCTGGTACATCAGCTACAGTTTCCGCCTTTCAGGAAATAGCCACTTTACCACAAAATACAAGACAATGTACATTCGAAACAATTGCTGCTAAGTGGGTAACACTGGCTATTGTTCAGATAAAATCCGCGGTAGCATTCAGTATAAGCTGTTAGCGATGTATATGTTAAACACTCATCATGCGTACATCAGTCGTAACAGTAGTCCATATAATAGCCATAACTACACGAAGTACAGGACGATGATGATGTGCACTTCCGACAACCATCACTGCATTGACAAGAGGGTATCTAAATAAATATTTACGAATTTAGGCGAGTGTGGAATATTTAAATATGTTGCTCGAATGCAATTAAAGATATAGAGAATACCAGGTTAGTGTTGATATAGATAAATGTTATCATGCGAGGCTAAGAAAATCAGAAAGCACGAGGCTTGTCGAGTGCTTTCTGATTTTCGGGCCGAGCATGATAACATTTATCTATATCAACACTAACCTGGTATTCTTTTTATCCCACCATCAGCAGCGTTTCAAAGGGAAACATTTAAATTTACCGCTACTGCTCCTCCCTTACATGATCTGACATTCCAATGCAATACACGGAATTCATGCGCGATCAATAGAGTAATTCGGCTATAAGAAATAGTTTAATATATTTAACAATAAAAAGAAAAGACAATAAACATGATATTCCTTTTTATTTTATTTGCGCTATACATAAGGTTGTAATTTTATTGATTAAAAAAACTGAAAATAATGGTTGAAAAAAAAGAACAACAAAAATCACACCCTCGTGTAAAGTTATACATGTAGTGTGTAGTGTCAAGGCCGTGTAACATTAAAGTTGCTACGCACTTGGCATTAAGAAACACGAATTACATTCGAGGTTTGTGTGTGTGTTTGTGGCTGTAACAAACAGTAGCTTATGGATTTTAGTTGTTGATGACATTGAAATTATGAACATTGAACATAGCGCTTTAAAATTTCGAAGGTAGTTGTGTTTTTGACAGGATGACTTGCGAAATTTGGAGAAATGTTGGGATTGGAGGTGGTGGGTTGGTGTTCATGTTTACGTCTAGAAACTGTGATTTTTTAGCACATTTGTCCAGATCTGTGCCGTCAGCTGTATTTGGTTCGACTAAAGATCGAGCTCTATCTAAACCATTTGAATGTTCATCATGTAACGACATTTGATCATCAGGATCTGCCCTAAGATTAGGCAGATGATTGCAATCTGCGACAGTCACCACAGATTCAAGATCAATTTCATTCTAAAAAATGTTCGGATTAAAGCCAGATTTTGCCTCGAAATCCTCGTAGCTCATCTCTTCAACACTGCTTAGGTTTTTACACGATTCTTCATCACATTCTTTCAATTTATACTAATTAACATCAAAACAACGGGGACTCGCATGATCGGACATTTCGAGAGTTGTTTTTATTTTTGCAGACTACAAATTCGTACTTTTATTGATTTTATTACTATTACTAAACAATTTTAATCATGCTCCTGTAATACATGTTGTTTCATTTTTCTGATAGATCTAGATTTTTTATTTTTATTTTTTCAAATTTACTATATCATTGTTAAATAAAACTTCGGAATGAAGCGAGGAACTGTCCGGTTAGCTCAGTCGGTAAAGACCCTGCCACTTAAATTTTTAATCCTGCATGTCAGAGATCGAAACCGCTCGCATCCTATTTTTTTTAAAATATCCTCTTTTGCTCTATTTCACCAATATTTATACTATGGGCATTTTTGGGGTGACCACAAGCATAATTACGGCATAAATGAGTTTCGTTCTCGTAAACACTGATCGTGTCGTCAAAAAAAGTAGTCCGGCAGGTGCGCGAATATCGGTTTGATAAAGCTCATCTTTATCACACGGGTTATATCAACCGATATTTACAGAGATGGTGGGATAAAATATAGTGTTTGTCAAAGTAGTCCGAGTCTTGTCAAGTCGCAGTCAGCTAGTTTATTTACTGCTCCAAGTTTGATTGAACAATACCTTTATTGAAGTCGTCGACAACTTTGGGTTATAGTTGTAATACATATGACACATGTGTTTATTGCCAGCTGGTCCCCGCTTCCGCATCTATGTGCGTCATGCTACCGGGAAAGGGGTGGGAGAGAAGTTGTCGTTCGCGATGATATAATTGCACCTAATGATTAAGACAGAAGCTAAATTAAGCAAAGAAGGACTTTTGATAATATGTTTCAATCCGGATGGCAAATTGCTATCCTGATACACGTGCGATATCCGGTTAACCGTTGGTTGACATCCCTAGTTTAAAGTAGTTTTTTAAGTAAACCATTTTCACAAATACGTTGTGTTTCTATCCTGCACTCGAATATTCTCTCTCTCTTACACATATTTACTGTTAATGCTACAAATTTCTGTCACTAAAGTTTATTTTCAAATTATATTTGTCGCAATGATTGTTTCTGGATGATATTTCATGGCACGCTTTGTACGAAAGAACATATCCTGTTCGTCGACAATGTTATTGTCCTCTACAATTTGATGCTGCTTTATTAATGTTGCAAGAGGTTCATCCAAGGAGTAGCATGCATAAATCACTTGAATGAACAATAATAATAAAAGATAGACTTTTGAGATAATCAAAGCGCCCAGAAGCGTTGTTTGGGCGGTGTCTGTTTGAGCCTGTTTGCGATTACAGCTGTGCAAACAATGGTCAAAGTTATTCCGTTGTAAATTTAATGTACAGCGCATTGGAAAGTGGACGCAGTCACGTCTTCAGCTGCAAATAAACACCTTTATATAAAAAATTGAATGTATAAGGTCAAGATAATATCCAAGTAACAATCGGGACAATGCAGTGACGAAGTACACAAGTGACAACCGCTGCTACAATTATAATAATTGCCATCATTTAGGTATTGGTCGTACAAACATAAGTACATACGGACTCCAACGGACATCCTAGACAAGTGCTGGTACATCAGCTACAGTTTCCGCCTTTCAGGAAATAGCCACTTTACCACAAAATACAAGACAATGTACATTCGAAACAATTGCTGCTAAGTGGGTAACACTGGCTATTGTTCAGATAAAATCCGCGGTAGCATTCAGTATAAGCTGTTAGCGATGTATATGTTAAACACTCATCATGCGTACATCAGTCGTAACAGTAGTCCATATAATAGCCATAACTACACGAAGTACAGGACGATGATGATGTGCACTTCCGACAACCATCACTGCATTGACAAGAGGGTATCTAAATAAATATTTCTCACAAATTGTATCGGTGGTATCACAATGCATAGGCCACAATACGCGCATTTTTAAACTATAAACAACCTTTAAAGGTTTTAGTACGAACATAATAAAAAGGCGGCCATCCATTTATATACTCAAATTGTAATTAAATTTCCACCAAAGACCGACATTAAGTTTTGCTTGTCCTCTAGGGTTTGAAAAGCTAGAAGATACATGTACATGGCTTTGTATTCATCTCCATCCTTCTCTTATACGTTGTTTTTCAATGCAAGTTCAGTAACCATGGCCTTTGTTTGTTTATTGGGTTTATCGTCCCACCAACAGTATTTCAGTTATCTGGAGACGGTGACCATGGCCTTGTATCGTTCGGCATATTGAATATATTCTGAATATTTCGCTAAACATGGTTGCATGGTTGTCGTAATTGAGCTCCTCTACGGTCATCACCTTCTTTATTCTTTTTACTCCATACCTATCTTGGTCTTTGCTAACGTTCTCATTTAAGTTAAATTACAGAGAATGCACAAAAATAGATACTGTTTTTTCATGGGGTGAAGGATACGTAAATGGTCAATTAATAACATTTAAACATAATTCAACCAATATTCAAACAAATAGTATGGATAAGTGATTATAGTGTTACGGTAAAAAAGAGAAGCAAAATCTACCGGATTGCTTTTAAAATCAAGGTCGTTATATTCATTCTTATACTTTCTTTTGTTCATTTCAATGTTTTTATGACACACACTATTTCACAACATATTAATTAAAATCGCATTCATTTATAAAATCTATTTTCTTTAGTAAATATAGTGTTTAAGTTTAAACTTACATGGTTAAAGTCGGAATTAAAAACGGTTTATATATGTTAAACGTTCCCACACATTTTGGACACCCTTTGTTGGTAGAGAGAACATTAAACATAATAAGTGTGTATCATCAAGGCTTAAAGATAATATCAAAACTTAAATTATTCTTAGTGCTTTATTCGAGTGGTAGACATGTTCATGTTGTTGATATCAAATAAGATAAACATTTACGAGTTTCATTCTGAAATTTGTGTTATTATAAGGCGATATTCGCCGATTTATAAGTTTTGATCAGTCTATAAATATACAGCTGAATATCTGTTTAACTTCAACATTGGTAAACAGTCTTTGCCTGTAAACTAACTGTGTGTGTCAAATGATCCAGTAACACACTACGGTTGAACACGTCATTCATCAGAACGCGTGCACACAAGGGCGTACAACATACGCTGCAGTGTGTTTATATAAATGCTTTATTTGTTTTGTTTTTGTTACATCGCAACGACAAAAGTAACATATTGGAGACGCCCAGCTAAAAGTTGGTGGAGGAAGACCCCTGACTTATGTCCGGGCAGAACCACCGGCGCACCGCAGGTTAGCTAGAAAACCTCCCCACATTGAAGTTCTCGCCCCGACTAGAACTCGGAGTTACAAGTAAGCGACTCAAACCTCTCGGCCACGGGCTTTTATAAATGCATTCTATTCCGGCTAAGAAAAATAGGATTCTTATGCTAAAAAGTAAACACTATTGCGATGTATTTAACAAAACTATGTAATTACTAGTTTTTTATGGCAATTATTTTTAAATACCATTCTTAAATTTTGATCACAATCGGCAAACGTATCATAAAAGGAGTTGGATTAGAGTGTTGTTGACCAATGGCAGTACAAAAAGGTCATGTGCATCTAGCGAGATAAAAAACAACAACGAATTCTCCTAAATGGCATCTCTTTCTATGCTTAGTAAATTAAGTGTCCTGCTGTGATCCCAGAGCTGGGTGTTGGATTTAGGGGTATGCGTGTTATGAAGAAGGCCATTTCAATGTCTTTTATGCAAACGGCGGTACATATGACCAGTCATATGAATAAAAGTTAATTATAAAGCATATATGAAGTGTTCAACTGGTAGACGTGATATTGATTTGAACCGAAATATCAATAATCACATCGTCTACCGTCCGACACATAATCGTGTTAGTGACTATAATATCAAATTGGCCGCAGATCATTCCATAATTGTTTTATGTTTCAGACGTGAAAAATAGGTTTTCGGCATAAAAGGTGAATAGCTTTAATATCAGAACAACTGCATAAAGAATGGTTTTATTCAATTTACGAAAAGTACGTGGAGCGGTTGCTAACATCAGCTAACAAAGTGATTTGCATCAAATTCCGTATTTCTATTTGTTGTAATTCTTTAAACCTCATCTGAAAATATCTTAAGCTGGCGTGAAAAAGGGCAAAGGAATATAGCATTGTTAATTATATAAACATGTTAATTATATAAACATGACCCAAATCGTAACAAAATATTATAATTAATTATTATTTCAAAAGGATAATTAATTGTAGATCCACTGTATTTACATTTATTATGTAAAATACAAGTTTGTGCTTCATTTAAAGTTATTTCGCCTATATCGTTATGTGCATTTGCCGAAAAGTGTAATACTAAAAATAATAAAAAGCGAGTGTCAAACAGTATGTCTGGAGAAAATAATTACAGCATACATACTTGTCATTTTATTTACTTATAACTATTACTTTAATTGGTTATTTTACATCACTTTATTAAAATTATTATAGACTGAGATAGGTACATGATAAATCTATGGCCGATAATGATTTAAGCTTAAGTATTCAACATTCACTTAAGTTCACATTGTTCCGTATTCGGTCCACGACCCCAAAGAAACAGTCCCAAAGTTTGATTTCCGCCTGTTTTGTTGTATGAGGGGATGGATATGCATAATTTTTTTATCTGGAATTACAAGTGTGTGCAGGTTTTATAATTTATTTATTATTGCATGGGCCAAATACATTGACATCGACTGGGCTACCAATGGCACGTCTGCGCCTTTCGGCAATGGTACATAAATCCCTTATTATATCTTATTTATATTGATGTGTTTTTTTTCCAAGTTCATCATAATGTACATTAGGCGCCGTTTGCCTCATATTTGACGTACAATTTTCGTGTGTCAACTGATATGTGTTATTTGTTGTATACAAATCTAGATCTGATTGTTACTATTTAATCAACAATAATGGGTATCGTTGATTAAGTAGAGTTTTCCTGGTAATTTCCAATCAGTATTTATCGAAAATAATTTTATCATAATACTATAGGGAAAGTAAGTAAGACAAATTTATTATATATTAGTTTATACTTCAGGTTTTATATACAGTCATTTTGATACATCTATATACATTAACACAAAGTCAGTTTTAACAATTTCTATGTTAAATATTATCAATACTGTCAAATATTATTGAAAATAGGTTGGGACAACAAAACTGGGATAGTTCAAGTATAAGAACACTTGATCAAACGTTAAGGTTTACACGTAGGTACATTGTAAAATACATTTTGTTTATCTCGTTAAAGTTATGATTCAAGTTCGTTCGTAAATCTTGCTCCATTATTTTATATTTATTCTTGCTCTGAATAACATAAGAATGTACGAAAATTATAAGGTAATAATACGCATTCATGCCTATGAAACATTGGTATTATTTGATTTCATATTGAAATTAGTAGAGATGCGTTAAAAGATCATTATACTAGCCTGACTAAGCTAAACAAATATGATTTAATAAAATATGTTACGATTACAACAATTAATGACTGAATCTTCTACGATCCAACGGACGTGAAATCGGACATTCGTGTCAAAACCGAACAAATCAATGTATCACCTCTCATAATCCATAAAAATAAATATCATCATACTTGGGAACACATTCCGTCCACCACAAATCAAATACAATAGGACTTATTATATAAGGTATATGTACATTTTCAATATATGATACCTCTGATTATTATTTACAAGATACATGTACATTAAATTGATCTAGACAAAGGGAAAACATGTTAATTGAATGTACAAAATGGCAAAACCGCTGAGACGAAAACAGTGCGTTTGAAGCGACTGTTGGAAAAGAAAACGACCGATGTTAACAGAGCTCTAACCGGCAATTGCTGGCGGTTCTCTCAAGGACAAAAACCTTAAACACATCCTGTCAAAGTGAGACAATCAACAACACGTTGATATGGGCCTGGGGCGAAGGGTACATAAATGGTCAAATAATAACATTTAAAAATAAACAGTTGTAAATACAATGCACTATCTACAATATGTACAGTCCCAATGAAAGAGAACAATTAAACAATTAAGTCAGAATCACAGGCAATTACATTTTGCATAAATTACAGTTCCATCTGAAAATAAAAAAATCAACAACAAAATAATATATTCAGATAGATGAAATGAAACTATTAAAACATTCTCAGGCAAGTTAGAGTAAATAAAATCGTTTATTGAATCAATCAACACTATTAACAGACGAAAAGTATAAAAGCGATCTGCTGGAGATAAAAGAATAATAACTTCTACCAGCATTTAGACAGACAAAACTAGATACTAAGCTAACTGTCACAATTACTGTTTTCTCAATGATATTATAAGTAAATGCATTTTATTATAAAAGTAGAACAATCTATGTCGAGACCAATATTGAATTATAAAAAAATAAAGAAAACGTGGATTTACTGCGAACTTTGTATTATCTTATAAAGGCTTTAAATAAACAATTTAATCCTTAAACAAATCGAAACGACCTAATCTATTTATATGTGCTGATACTGGGCTTTAAGTAACTATCGCCTCTTCAGATCACTCTTTTTCAAGAAGCACCGATAAGAGTAGAATAGTGTCTCTCGTCAGGTCTGTCTGAAAGACTTTCATACGTGGAAGGGCTTTCTGGAGAATATGAAATATGTATACAAATATACGTAGACGACGGTTGACAATAAACGTTCATATTCAAAAGAAATATTCGATCCATTAAATATTTAAAAATATTGCTAACGTAGAAAAAAACAACGAAATACAGAACACATGCCTATTTTGATGCTAATTTGTGTAAGTATTGACACATTCGAGCCAGATCGAATAAAAAAAAATGAATAAGTAAAATATTTACCGATGGTGTTGTCCAGATTTCTTGTGTTAACGTAGAGCACGGTAGGCACTGGGACTTTCGAATTGCCAGCCAAAGGATGTCCAGCCTGAGGCGCCGCCTGACTATATAGCACAAATGTTACAATAAAAATAGCGACTCTCAACTTGTTACTTTGAGTCAAACCAAATTAAGTGATAGAAGGATACGATCATAAAACATTCAATAACAGAGTGTTTTTATATGCGATTCTAGTTATGCGTAACATTGAGATTTTCAAAGTAAAACAGATTTCAAAAAATTCACAATTTATATGTATTGGTATTTCTTATGTGCGTTGCTGATTTTGGAAAGAGAATAAAAGAAATGGGAATATTTTATACTAACATCATAAATCATTACTTACCGGGTTCGTAGTATAATATATATGACAAGACTTCCAACAATAAAACCGACGAAAAAGGTCCCCACGGCTATTCCGGCAGTTGTTGCATTCAACGAATTATCTCTACTTGCTTGATCGCCTATAATTGCCTCAGATGTCGTTGGAGATGCTGTGAATAATAAATAAAATCATACAAGACTGTCATGGGAAGTTGTCTTCAATGTAATCTTCCAACTTAAAAGGACTGAACAAAAATGACATGTTAAGGATTAGTGTCTTTGAGATTTTAGGTCTATGATAAGTTTAAGAAAGCTTGTTTTCAAAACCAAATATCAAACTATAATACTTTACATCTCTTTTGTCCCATCTGTAATCCAAAAACACATATAAAGTCTACAAGAGTCCTATCAAAGTGAAGCTATATAGATGAAGGTAATATTGTACCAGTCGCTGTGTATTGTACAACTATAATATGCATAAAGAAATATTACGGTGAATAGAATAAAAAGCCTGTCATTAAAGTAAACGCCCGATCTATTAATATAACACACAAATAGTCTACAAGTAAAATATTACAAAAATCACTGACCATTCAAGCTAGTGAATGTATTGTAATATGTCACATTTATGAACATTGATATTGTGTAATCCAAAATTTACTAAGGCCACTAACCTAGACGGAAGCAATTGGCTTCGATACAAGCAGAACATGTGTCATCTCTAAGTAAACACACAACAGAGCCGTCTGCAAGGGTCACGAGAATGTTGTCGGCTTGGCATTCTGTACATCTTGAACTGTTCTGACAAGAAAAACAATTGCTAGGGCAGATAGCGCATTTATTTTCCAACTGGTAGTAACCGACCCTACAACCGTCGATACATTTTCCGGAAACAGCTTCGCATTTGCTACCATTGCACAAGTCGTTACACGTATATTGGCAGATATTTCCATAATATCCTGGTACACATTTGTCACACATTCCAGTTGTGTTATTGCATGAGGCGCAGTACATGCCACATGCGATGCAAATTCCGTCACTTAAATAGAACTTCTGAGGACACGATTCACAGTCACCAGTTCTGTTAAAACAGGTTAAACATGTTGAGCTACATTGATTACACTGGCCGTTTGACAAGTTATATCCCTCGATGCATGAGATACAGGAAGACAATGTGGTACACTCGGCACACGGTCTGCTACATTGGTAACAATATCCATTGTTCAGGTAATATCCAGACTGACACGTGGCACAGGACAATGATGTGTTACACTCGGCACATGGACTGCTACATTGGTAACAATATCCATTGTTCAGGTAATATCCAGACTGACACGTGGCACAGGACAATGATGTGTTACAATCGGCACACTGACTGCTACATTGGTAACAATATCCATTGTTCAGGTAATATCCAGACTGACACGTGGCACAGGACAATGATGTGTTACACTCGGCACATGGACTGCTACATTGGTAACAATATCCATTGTTCAGGTAATATCCAGACTGACACGTGGCACAGGACAATGATGTGTTACAATCGGCACACTGACTGCTACATTGGTAACAATATCCATTGTTCAGGTAATATCCGGACTGACACGCGGTACAGGACGATGCTGTGTTACACTCGGCACATGGACTGCTACATTGGTAACAATAGCCATAGTAAAGGTAATATCCGGACTGACACAAGGTACAGGAAGATGATGTGCTACACTCGGCACACGGACTGCTACATTGATAACAATTCCTATTGTGTAGATAATATCCGGGCTGACACGCGGTACAGGACAATGATGTCTTACACTCGGCACATGGACTGCTACATTGGTAACAATTCCTTTTGCGTAGATAATATCCGGGCTGACACGCGGTACAGGACAATGATTTGTTACACTCGGCACATGGACTGCTACATTGGTAACAATTCCTTTTGCGTAGATAATATCCAGGCTGACACGCGGTACAGGACAATGATTTGTTACACTCGGCACATGGACTGCTACATTGGTAACAATATCCATTGTTCAGGTAATATCCGGACTGACACGCGGCACAGGACAATGATGTGTTACACTCGGCACATGGACTGCTACATTGGTTACAATAGCCATTGTTCAGGTAATATCCAGACTGACACGCGGCACAGGACAATGATGTGTTACACTCGGCACACGGACTGCTACATTGGTAACAATATCCATTGTTCAGGTAATATCCGGACTGACACGCGGTACAGGACGATGATGTGTTACACTCGGCACATGGACTGCTACATTGATAACAATAGTCATTGTCCAGGAAATGTCCGGACTTACACGAGGTACATGACCTTGATGTGTTACACTCGGTACACGAACTGCTACATTGATAACAATAGCCATTGTCCAGGTAATATCCGGACTGACACGCGGTACATGACGATGATGTGTTACATTCGGCACATCGACTGATACATTGGTAACAATAGTCATAGTAAAGGTAATATCCGGAAAAACACGCGGTACAGGACAATGATGTGTTACACTTGGCACAGTGATATGTACACTGGTAACAATAGCCATTGTTCAGGTAATATCCGGACTGACACAATGTACAGGACGATGGTGTGCTACACTCAATGCAATTCATCAGGCAGGATGAACAGACTCCTGTTACAGAAACAAGTAAAATTAACTAGAGTGTATTAGGGATGATGAGACGTAAACAATTTTATTAAATATAAATAAAACTTTTGAACATGTAGACTGTAACTTACACAAGAATAAACTTAATATGAACTATTTTAATGAGGACAATCTATGCACATTAATATCGGCAACTGTAGAATTAGCGTTAAAACATTCAACTTATGACTACTATAAATCGTAAGATCATATTTACTGTTTCTATTTTGTAACTTATGAATTAGAACCTCAGTTGTTTTGTTGAGGTTTGGTAGATCACTCTCAAAACATTAAGAAAATAACAACTAACATTTCTGTCGAGAATAAAAGAATTGTAAACAGAACGTTTAGACAGAAATATACATTTAATATTATAACGCTATCTTTTAACTTCTTTATTCACCTTAGGCTACTTAAGGTTAGAGTAGAATATAAATAGAGGGCAAGCAGCTGCTTAAAATAAAAAGACAACGGTTTTTTCTCGTTTTGGGCCCCATAAATATATATCACGTTAGATTAAACTGTTAGTTTGGAGATATTATTGACCCTATAATGATGGGATAACTTAACGAAACTGGTATAAGGTACATTGCACTATGTTACAATTATACAACAAATTATATTACTAGTTGGTTTCGGTTACGTGACGTATTTTGCATTCACAATCTATGTTAATGCTTCAAGAAGAAGTAATCATAAATGTCAAAAAGCTTAATAGGTTCATCAAATAATATTTATATTTGCCTATACCTTTTAGAAAACAAAACTGCGTGTATCTTCTATTACCCGCGTGGCCTACTTGAACTTGGAATGAATGACGTCAGAATGCTCGTGAAGGCATATCGCTATGAATAATTAAGCCGCCGCATGTTATATTTTATGATTTTGGGGTGATGAAAGCACTATTTTTTAAACCAAAAATTCATTGTTGTTTGACTTTGTTCTGAAAATGAATCAACCGTGTAGGTAACAGTTTGTTTTATATTATTAAATGAACTTAACCGTCGGCTTGAGATAAACTACCCAATTGTGCTTGCCCTACGAAGGTGCATGACTGTTAAGTCAAAGTTAAATTGTTTGCTTGTTTGCAATTTTTGTTTAACATTTTGACTACTTGCTTTACAACAAAATAGTGTCTGAACCAACAATATAAATATAAGGATCAAAATGTTACACAATGCTTAATTAGCCTAGCTGGTGTACACAGGACTATTCTCTAAGAGCTATTGGACCTATAAAGAAGTTTTGAATAAACCTAATTTATTTATAATATCAAGTAACTGAATCCTCCGGTTCTAAAATGACATTCGCCCTATCAAAATATCACAGCTTAGTGATTTAACATCTTTTCTTTTAAGCAACTGTTTTGTTAGCTTGACTATTGGTCCGTCCTTGGTATGTCATACAATGGTTGGCTGGAAAACTATGTCAAGTGTGCAGTGCGTGCGTTTTACATGGTTGCAGCAATATAAATATTTCATGTGAATACCGTCTACGGATAAGTGAACAATTATTTGCTGATACACCGAACGGAACTTACACATTTATAAAAATATTATAAATCATATTAAATGACACTTCTAGAAAACATACTTACCTATAAGAGCAACCAGAACAATCAATATGAACTGCATTTTAGAATCCTCAAACATATCAACCATCAAGCTGGAAAAAAGATCCATATATATATTGTTCAAGTTGTTTGGTCCGATAGACGGGTTTCATTTATATAATATACAATTAATCATTATTTAAAATTTAAATGAACCCAACTGCATTTTAAATAGAAGTAGGGGTAATACAGTTATTCGTATTTGTAACTTTACCTTGCAAGAGTTTGTTTTCGCATTTCATGTCGTCACTATGT
Organism: Sinonovacula constricta; assembly: GCA_007844125.1. Taxonomy (NCBI): domain Eukaryota; kingdom Metazoa; phylum Mollusca; class Bivalvia; order Cardiida; family Solecurtidae; genus Sinonovacula; species Sinonovacula constricta. Next base: position 1,119,211 of record CM017567.1, on the reverse strand, counting down.
ACATTGGTTTATGACTATAAATAACTATGTCAATATTTAAATGGGTTTCCGACGTCTTCCAAGAACAGTATAACCTGGTCAACATTTTGGACATAACAGACATGCAATTGACATAATAGATACACTGACTCTTTTTTAGGGTCAGCAAGAGAACGTGATTATGATGTCAGTAACGAGATGGCAAAGATGATAAAAAGTACATAGCTTAGGAAAACTTATTATGTAAAGTCATATTTAATTAATTTACAGTAAATAGTACTAGTGCACACACTGTTATCAAACAAAAATGAAATAACATTTAGCACACCATTTTGTGTAACAACACTACCTTTAAAGGTGGCAGTTTTGAAAGAAAAAAAACGTTTGTGTTAACTGTTTATAGACATTTCTAGATTAAATGCTCACATGCACTAAGAAAATAAATAGGTTTTTATTTAACGCAAACTGGCCAAACATTGACACTTTGCTTAACAAGTAAACCATCCATTACAAAAATAGCATATATATAACATAAACCGAGTTGCCATTTTTATATATAATGTACAGTTGTTATTCATTAATTATTCATCTGTTTGTGAAGAAATAATAAATTTACAAAAATGGATTTAAGATTCCTCTATTTTCATTTCGCTCAGAACATGCAATGTTTGACATTTGATTTTGCAACACGCCAACCATGTATATTATACTGGTAACTATCTATTGCTCGCTTGGTAGAAAACGTTACTAGCGAAGGGAAACATCCGATCTATACACCTTTACAATTACCCTAATGAAAGCAAAAACACTACCCACTATTAAAATATAGGGATTGTGGGCAACACATGTTTATTGTTAAAATGTAACTGTAAATTTAATATATGTCATATTTCTAAAATATTTTCAATGCACTTTAATCTTATACCGGTCTATATTTATATATTTGTGCAAGATTATTGCAACCTACAAAAGTGATTTTTACTGTTCCCTTATTTCGCTTAAGGATTACGCACACAATCAAAGAGCTGAATACGACAAAGGCATTGACAGTGCTGCCTTTGCTGAACTGATAGCGGTTTCTGATGTTGTATCTGCCAGGTCAGGTTGATTACACCTACTGTAGTACCTGTAAACGTCAGGGTGATTACTTCTACTGTAGTAGATGTCAAATCGGGTTGAATTCTACTGCTGTACTTGTCAGGTCAGGTTGTTTACTTCTACTGTAGTACTTGACAGATCAGGATGATTACTACTACTGTTGTACCAGTCAGGTCAAAATGATTACTTCTACTGTTGTACCTGTCAGGTAAGCTTGATTACTTCTACTGTTGTACCAGTCAGGTCAAAATGATTACTTCTACTGTTGTACCTGTCAGGTAAGCTTGATTACTTCTACTGTTGTACCTGTCAGGTCAGACTGACTACTTCTACTGTTGTACCTGTCAGGTCAGGCTGACTACTTCTACTGTTGTACCTGTCAGGTCAAAATGATTACTTCTACTGTTGTACCTGTCAGGTAAGCTTGATTACTTCTACTGTTTAACCAGCCAGGCTAGTTTAATCACTTCTACTGTAATACCTACAACGTCAGGTTGTACTGTTGAACCTGTCAGGTCAGATTGAATATTTCTTATGTTATATCTGCCAGGTCAGGCTGACTACTTCTACTGTTGTACCAGTCAGGTCAAAATGATGACTTCTACTGTTGAACCTGTCAGGTCAGGTTGATTACTTCTAATATCGTGCCTGCCAGGTAATGTTGCTTTCTTCTGTTGTAGAACCTGTCAGCTTAGGTATTAATTCTTCGGCAGTACGTGTCAGGTCAGGCTAATTATTCTACTGTAGTGCCTGTCAGCTCAGGATGATTACTTCTACTTTTGAATCTGTCAGGTCAGGATGATTATTCTACTGTTGTGCCTGTCATGTCATCTTGATTACTTGATTAATGTAGTATCTGTCAGGTAAGGTTGATTAATCCTACTGCAATACCTGTCAGGTCAGGTTGATTAACTCTACTGTAGTACCTGTTAGGTTGATCAATTCTACTGCACTATCAGCCAGGTGAGGTTAATTAATATTGCGTAGGACCTGTCAAGTACGGTTGATTACATCTGTTGTAGTACCTTTTAAGTCAGTTTGATTTTTTTCTAGTGCAGTATCTGCCGGGTGGTTAGGTTGATTACGTCTACTGTTGTACCTGCCAGGTCAGGCTTATTACATCTACTCTTGCACCTGTCAGGTCAGGTTGATTAATAGTTATATAATACCTGCCAGACCAGGATGACTAGGTCTACTGTTATACCTGTCAGTTCAAGATGATTACTTCTACAGAAATATCTGTTCGGTATATTCTGAAGACTACTCTGTAAGAGTCACTTTTTTCTACTGGTAGTTTTATGCATGGAGAAGTGTTCTTTCTATTGTGGACGTATTTTTAAAGACAGTCAATTTTGTCAAATGTTCTCTAAATGCCTCTCTTTAGAGGAAAATATAAATATCACGGACTAAAATATATTATACAAGTATTTATTTTGTTAAATTACTAAAAGTTGTTATTTAAGTAGCAGTGCACTCCTTTAATGAACGTCAGGGAGTCTTCTAAAAGAATAGAGAAAATATCCCTTAGTTGCATGCACAGATAGATATTAATTTATTTCAGTTGCGGATTGCTTTAGATTTTGAAACTTTTTACGTCATTATTGTAGTATATCGAGTATGTAGTAAGTGATTTATACGTCTAAATAATTATGCATATATCTTTACCGAACTTGAACATTATTTCAGATTCTACAAATAAATCATATGTGGTAAGATCAGGTAACCTTGTGCTACTTTGCTATGACTATTCATATTGATGTCTATGTCAGCACGTATACAGAAACAAAACAAAGCAAAGCAACAACAACTAAAAATGTTACAGCTTCAATCTAACAATAAGACATTTAGGGTTAAATTATGTGTGGGAAAAAAAGAAGATGTGTATGTTCATGTCATAACACAAACTGTACTTTGGCAACTGCTGTGTTTGTAAATCCCAAGCGGTTTTGATATTTTGTGAAAACAAATATTGAATCATATCAGTTACAAATACAATTGTAGCTTATCAACTGTTATACAATAGAGAATTTGCAAAAACCGTAGATGCCTTTAAAGCTACATGCCTTCATTTCTAACAGAGTGCAAGGGGATGCCGCTTTTGATCGAATCTTGGTCGTAACCTACAGCCTTATTTACATGCATGCCAAAACAGTTTTCAATACGTATTTGTCTTTATTGTATTTTTCCAAAAACGTAGCTGTCGATTTCAACTACGATAAGTTTTACTGAAATACTGTGTTACCTTATTATTTTTAGCACTCTTTGATATATGTTATGATTTGCAAAATGTACGACATTCATCTTTAGAATTCGCAGATTGTCATAATGTCTTTGTGGTTAAGAACTTTTAAATATTTAGTAAAACCTTCATAGAGACCAAATAAAACATCTTAAATATCTCTCACTTACCTAACAAGAAGGTAAATGTGAGCATCTTGAATTATATAGAACCTATTCGTTTTAACTGTAAACATAAGGAAGTAGGTTGATGCATGTTTCTGTTTGCTAAAAGTGCTACTTCTAATATAGGAAATTCCCATCTAGTTTTTTGTATAAAGATCGATAACTCTAATTGTAGAAATATGTAAAGTTGGTGTCATTATCTAGATTACTTCACCTTTATCTTTAAATAAACTAAACGAATAAGAAAATATGCAGAGTCCTATTAGCACTGCAACATTTAATTTGAAAATTTGAAAAGGTTAATAAGAAAATGTCCTATCAAAATAACCACAGGTGTTAGACCAAGAGGTGTTAATGTGACAAGACACAGGACAAAGGTATTATGCTAACGAAAGTTTTACCTAATATGTTTACTGAGAAGTAGAAAACTTCTGCTTAAAATATTAATTTATCAAGGGTGTCAGCCTTCTTACCTTAGTCTCCAACACTAGTCATCATCATGAATTGGTGTTTGCATTTATTAATAAATTAAAAACGGTAGCAATACGTTATATCTCAGGCGGTGTTCAAATAAAATGATCAATAAAATCTACCGGATTGCTTATACACTAAGACATACATATAGACACTTTAAACTTTTATTTAGTTAATTTGGTAGCTTTGGTTTTATGTAAACTATCTTTGGTAAATTTATTAGTCTTCAAAAGATGACGATTATTAAATGCGCAATGGACTGTTTTGTAGTTCTTTGCTCTTTCTACCCTCTTTTGTCCAGTGAATTTAGCGGCCCGATAAATAATATAATTTGATGATTTCTAAGTCAGTATTCTACAACTATCTAACTACATGTATCAACTCTTACTTTTTAATTTAATGTAACGGCTGCCTACTGTTCTAAGTAAAATATAATTAAATATAACATACATTTTTAAAAATATCATAAGACTGATTAGTGTTGTCATAAAAGCCAGGCTTACATTTCATTTCAATATTGTTTATGTGTCTGCACTTTCTAGTGCATAGACGTTTTTGTTCTATTTACAGTTAACGACCGAGATATGTTTATTATAATTGTCCTGTTTTTCAATGCACACAATACCCAAAAAACAACACACAACAACATTGGTTTAATAATTGATTGTAAGAACTAGGCAAACGAACATTTGGACAGGTTCAACAACTAATACACGTATACATAAATAACGTGCACACATTACAGACGCTATCCCATAGATACATTGGATCATTTTTCTAAATTTTACAAGTAAACACACATACACGTACGAGCATTTCGGTTAGGGCAATTTCATCCATATGAAGCCCATTGATCTCGTGACAAATATTGTAGTCATAAATGTCCTTTGCAGTCAGCAGGCATGACGTTATGTCTACATGTTATATTAATTACATTGTAGAATAAAAGTACATATAATCTTAACATTTGAAATTCACCAAATGAAACCTCTAATACATATATGTGTATGTCGTAAATAAAGTTAGAATATCGTCCTTCTAATCTGATTGGCTGGACCCCAATTTGGCGGAAGATTATGACCACTCTTTGTTTAAAGGCATTACATCTCTAAGAAACTGTTTCTCAAAATTTTCACCATTGCAATGTTTTCTACTCCTGATTAGAGCTGGCACTTTTTGAACTAAAAGTGAACATGAAATCGAATGATTATGAACAAATAACACATTAAGTTACCCACTAGTTACGAGGATGTTTTAAAGTGAAAAAAGTACGGGAAAAGTGTGTAAGTAGTTAAGCTTGGGTTGGTAATTCAGTTAGTTTAGTATATCGTATATAATATATATTTTAGTAGAGAATTAAATGTATTTAATGTATTTAATATCTTCTAGGTATTAAAGTGTTGCATTTTTATTAAATCTGCCTTTTTCCGCTGGTACAAAAAGCAAAGACACGTGTGAATAATATAGCTCTTTGTAGCTAATCTCTTGCTATTGTGTGCTGCCTTAACCAAAACAGCACGGGGTTAAAGTATTTCTCTATGTCACAGTAAGGACAGTTCCTATTGGTGAACTTGCACTCTTTACCATGGTAGCTTAATCCTAGTTTAAATTAAAAACATATTCTAAACTAACGATATTGTGGCAGTAAATATTGAACTTATAGTCCTACCAACATATCCGAATATCTGAATTTATGCGTTATTTATTATATTTATTTTATTAATTATAGCTCTTTCTCCATGGCTTGGTATCCACCCTAGTTTTATAAAGGCATTGAGGTTTTTTGACAGGAGACTGTAAAGACTATATATGTCTGCTGACTTGCTTGATTTTGCTATGATTAGATATTATATCATTTTTTATTGTTACCCCCAACGGTATTCTTTTCAGTATCCATACTTACGTCAAGGTACATGCCGATGTGCGCTAGTTATTTTAGGAGAGTATGTAAATGGTTTCATCATCCTAAAAATACTTGCAAAGGACCATTTTGTTATAAGAGGAAATCGATTTAAGAACAGACCAATTAACACCTCCGGTCAACACGTTAAGGATCAAACCAATCAACATAACGAACGGCTAAAAATCCTACTTCCTCTAAGATTAATGGTGTCATAAAAGTGTCACCAATTAATTGGAATTAACTCACGTGCACGTGATTGGCAGGGCGGGAAAATGTATGGAAATTAAGAAGGCATATGCTTTTGTATATACATATATATATATATATATATATATATATATATATATATATATATATATATATATATATATATATATATATATACGTATTTATGGTTGCTGAAGAATATAGCATGTACAATGCAATTTAACAAAGCATATATAAGCATAACATTTTATTCATTTATTTATTTCAGTTTTTTTTATTACAAACAGGTTATATCTTACAAAGATAGTAAAGTTGGCTTAGTGTATAATATTTTATAGGTTTACCAAAGATCTTCAAAGATTGTGGATTTTAATGTTGTTATTGCCGTATAATTATCGACATTATGAAGTGATACTTTTATTTTTTTTAAACAGCTCAACTGATGTTTTCTTTTCAGTTTGTTACAATATAGGAAGTACTTTGCTTGCAGCAGTATTGTATTCAGGGCTAACAAAATACACTTTTGAACTTCATATACATGTAATATTCATAAAAGTAATAGATGTTCACTCGAAATTGTTAAATTGTGCATCTTAATTGATTCAATATATCCAATACCCGAAGACGACAATTATATATTTAATCACAAATCCAATAGCCACCCGTCTTCCACTGATCAAATAATATCTGCAACATACAAGGTAAGTATCAAACTTTTGTCGTTAAAATTGGTCTGTCCGCTAAAGAACTGCCGATGTTAGTTGTATACAATATATTTCATGCCCAGAGGAACACGCTAATTGCACATTGATCCAAATACATGTATCAAAACAAATGTATAAATGGTGTGTACGTTTAAATATAAAGAATAAAAATGTGATTGTAAGAACATTAGGTATGATTGTATTGTAATCGTGATTTATTGTGTAATTGTGTTAGCTTTATTTATATGCTTTGGGCTAGACTTTAAGTAATTCTTATGTGTTGATATCGTATGTAGGTTAATGTAATATTTATAAGTGTGGTTATTTTTGTCAATACGCAAAGTTAACTTCATCCTGTTTTAAGAATATATTAGATTCTCACAATTTAAATTTCGCATAAATATTATTTCAGTAAAGAGGCATTTAAAAGTTCATTTTGCCGACTGACAGTTCCAAGGCGGTAATTGCTGGGTTAGCTGTATTTGTTAATTACACATCACAAATGTGTTCTTACTTTTACATTTAGATTACATGTGAATCCTTTGTGTATATGTTGCATTGCTCAGAGAACTTTGTCATATATTCTTATTTAAACATGTAAATCTGTATTTATATACAGTTAAATTCATATGTAGTAATACTTTTTTATTTGTTCTGTAATACGTAATTTCCTGTTGTTGTTTTAATTCATTCATGGTTTAATCCCATAAAGAGCAACAAAAGACTATATACGTGTAAAGAATACACGGGAATGGTTTAATACAAAACATAAAACACGCGTTTAGTAAACAATACTGACAAAGGTAGAATTTCCAAAAGAATTCAATGTATTAAATGTACTATCAATAATAACAAATATATATTAAATAACTGGCACTTACCTAACAGCACGAACAGGTAAATCAGAGTGATTTGACTTGTCCAGTCCTTGAAAATGTATGACGGAAATAACAGTACAGTGTAACCTGATGATTAACGCCTGTAATATTTTGGTAATAACATATTTTATCTAAAATTCTGAAATATGACATTCCGACAAAGAAAAGAAACAACTCATGCCAAAAGTACATAAAGCATAATTTAAAATTAATGTTAAGTAATGTAAAATAAAGTGTTTTGCAATTAAACAAGTATCTCCGTTGGTACTCAAAATGTTCCAACTGTTTTCTTAATAAAGTTTTGTAAGTACAAATTTTACAAAACTCCGACAGTTCTATCAAAGATTTATTTAAATGCGATTATTTAATACAAAATTGATTTTTCCCGATAATTTCATCTAAAAGAAGTGAAAAAATCTAATACGCTAATAATCCAGATTTGTTAAACTCACTTCTTGTTAAGGAATTGCATAATGTCAAGCGGCGAACATTAAATGCATTTAGTTGTTTGTAGAACAGAAAGTTATGACCATCGATGACTGAAGTCGAGATATAAATGTAGCAGTATGGAGCGGCATCCGGGTCAGATTGTTTCTCCTGATTTGCTTTTTGACTATGTACCATGTACATCTTTGTATAAACTAATGTTCACTACTTCATGAAAAATACAGAATAAGTCGAGTAAAAAAAAAATGATCAGCGAAAGCTTGCACTTTTTATATGAAAACGTTTTATACATTTTTAAAAAGAAAATATGTAGAAGGTGTTCAAAAAATGTGGACTTGTGTTTGGTGTAACATTACAACTTTCACTAAAACCTTTCGACTTTCAAGTAAACGCTAACATTTTGACTTTTACACTGGCGTTTCTGTTATCAAATGTAAGTACTACCTTTGCAATATAATTTTTAATAAATGAATGACTTTGGACTGCAAGGCAATCTTACTTTAGACAAAACTGTAGTCTTGCACCTAACGTAACATTGTAAAGGAAAGCCAATTGGCTTAAATGTATTTTCTATTTAGTTGCGACTGTGCTTTTTGATGTTCTTGCTATAGTGTAGTGATATTGTGTAATAAATACTAAATGGGATTCTACACTCTGTCATTTTATATTTCCGAAAATGCCAGGAACAGTATGTTATTAAAAGATATTAGTCATAGTTTGTTAAATAAGCAGTCTTTAAGTATTTACCATAATAATCCAAACGAGTATTGGTTGAAAACATTACGTATGAACACTCATTCAAAGGTTTTCTTGTGATTGCCTTAAGAGATGTAATGGCGTGTCAACGATTGTCATGTTGTCCATACAAGATATACGGAAATAGCTGAAATTTCTATACCTAAATCATAAATAGAATACTATCTATTATGCGGATCATATCGTTAGATACGCCATATTCATAGAGGTTATTTGTCGATTTCGGTGAGGTATTCAAAATAACGAGTGGCCATAGAGAAAATATGATCACGAGTAGCACAAAGTTGTTTATTATATTTCATGTTATACCCCTAGTAATTACTTATTATTTTCCTTGTGACCCATAGTGAAAATGATAACCCTGTGGACCAAAGAGAATTAATGTTTTCTTTCACTTGTATGTCTCATTTTATCACCCCCAGAACATAAGAACATTTTACATAAATGCATTTAACTGTCGCCAGTTTTCATTAAAATGTCGGCGCGTCTTTGCCATTGGCATTAGTAATGCCCACTTTTAAAAAAAGATAAATAAATCAGCATATAATAGGAATACATGCAGACATTTATGTCAGTATACACTCTCTTAGCCGAAATACTTCACTATAATTGCATTTAACAATGTGAACTTATATTCGTTTTTTTAAAGAAGATTTAAAGAAGATTAGTTATATCAACATCTAACAAAATAAATATCTGCAAAATGAACAAAACATTTTTATGCTTCAATATAAAACTTTAGAATTAAAGAATTCAGTCTTCATTGTTACGATCATTTGGTCAGTGTGAGTTTCGTTTTACCCTTAAATCATCCCATAAATATTGATGACATTATTTCTTCATTTGTTTTACAGAAGGTGCATAGTGGACATCAAAAAATTTGTACTATGGATTCTATGAACATATCTTGTCAGAAACAATTCGGTGTACCTGACTTTTTATATTCGTACAATCAAATGATACATTTTAATAAACAGTATTGCATTTATGTTGACTAAAGAGTGTTTTATTATTGCATACTGAGATTTATAAGTATAGGTGCAGTATAACAGATGGGAAATGGATATGTATGTTTTATAGAAATCGTTCTAAAACTCGAAATATCTTTAAATAATTAAATTTAATATAAATGCAATTTTTAAACCTTATAATTGTAAAATTATTGTCATAGTTTTCAAACTATTTTCAATTAATTATGAACTAAAAACCATGTTATTTAATATATCATTATAGAATAAGAATATATGACAAAGTCCTATGCGCATTGCAACATATACCATACTCTGAAAAAGCACAGGACAAAGGTATTTTCCATACAAAACAAGTGAAAAGTAAGAACAAATTTGTGATGAGTCATTTAGCGAAAGAGCAAACCCAACCGTTACCGCCTTGGAACGGTCAGTCGGCAATATGGGCCGACTGGGGTGCTTAAACCGGTTTTACAGAGCTCTTACCTCGCACTTCCTGATGGGTTTCTCAAATGCAAGCAATGAAAAGAAACCCGATCTATTCGAATACAAAATGTCCAAGCGCTGATGTTTTCTTTGATAAGTTATGACGAAAGTAGTGACGTCACTGAAAAAAAATGTCCACATAGTATTTAGAAAAGAAAGGGGTGTGACTTTGATTAGGAAAATAACACAGGCATTTTCAGAATATTGTTGATACGTCAATATTGTAAATATACATGTTTCAGTTAAGTTAAAATAATGTTATGGAAATATGTTTTGAAGGTGTATATTACTTTTTAATCAATATTTATCAAAATATCACAATAACAATACATTACAAAACAACAACACTATTTTGTCCCGCTGTTTACATGTATATTTATTTATTCATTTAAGTGCAATGTATTTTATATAAGAGTAAGTCAAATTTATGTTTGTTTATTTATATGTTACTTTCATATCAGATATTAGGCTAAATATAACAAGGATATTTAAATCAACATTCATAAATGTCCCATTATAAAGGGTGTCATCTTCAAACAATGACATCTAATTCTTCACCGCTAGAATAGTACTTTTATGCAAATGATGCAAATGTAAGTCGTGAACCACGTTCCCATGTTTTCAGCCTCTTCCTACTTCAGAGAATCCTGATAGCAAAACCCATTTATTTAAATCACGATCTCATTGGTCTTATTGTTCTAATCTTATCTAATTTTGTAGTTTATGTTTGATGCATTAAAACTCCGATTGTTTGTGTAGCATATCCTAAACTGGTAGTGACTTACTAATGTTGAAAGTAAAAACAAAATAAGTTAATTATTCAAAGAATTGTTAATTAATAATTGAAGTACATTTCCTAAACAGTATTTATTTTTTATAAAATCAACTCTATCTTTTAATATGTCTATGGCGTTCTCTAAAAAGAAGACCAATAAAATCTCAACATTAAAGCTTTTAAAAATAACCATTACACGGTAAGCCAATAATGCAAACAATTATGCAAATCAATCATGTCTACTATGTATTCCATAACATGACAGCCTTAATAATTTGTGAAACATTTTCCTGTTCAAGATACTTTACTGAAGTACAACATGGTTATATTTTGTTCACTAGAGTGCAACTTGAAACATAAATAAAGTACTTAATGTAAGTGGTTTACATAAATTGCTGCATGATGAAATAAGTGTTATTATTAAGCCATCTATTAAAGTGAAGTGTTATGCTTGTAATGTTGAATTGCTTAAGCCGTTTTTAAATAATAAAAGTGTCTCCTCCTTTGGCCGGATATTTTTCAAGTATTGTCATTTATGCAAAAATATATTAATTTCCGTTTAAAACATGTAACTTCGAACAGAATATTTAAGAACAAGTAGTTTTTTTTCAAACACGTGTGATTTTATAAACATTAAAAGGCACGAAGTAACTAGCAACACAATTATAGCACAAAACATTTTATGTATTAAGTTTAATTTTCTTCTATTGGTACGAATAACAATTAATTAGGTACCATTTTCACAGTAATCTGTTGATTTTTAACAACCGCTGTTTTTCTCACGAATGTAGTAATATATTACCTATATTATAGATTTCAACTAATATTTAAAGTCAATATGACAAAATAACACCTGCTCACATCGTTTGAATTTGATTTGCTCTAAATGTTGAAATTCTAAAGAAAGTTTTATGTTAAGTTCAAACTTTATAACCCGTGCAGAACCCTTTTTTATTATACTGTGTTATCACTGCATTAAGAATTTGGCCTGTTAATAAAACTAAGACAGTAAGGTTTTACATATGCATGAAAGATTACATCTCGAAAAATCTCGCGGCAACAATCGGGTAAAAAAATCACTGAAATGTCCCAGATCTATATCGTGCTGCTAAACTGAAGATAGTCGGCCGCAAAATGACAATTAGCTTTGGATTGATTTACATATTTTTACTGTTGCGTAAATATAATAAAATTTAATGTAAATCAACATGTTTCTGATTCATACTGTGGAAACAACAACAACAACAACAACAACCTAAATTAAGTTGTTAGATACATCCCAACGACCAACTATGATCATTATAACGACGTCCAGCTATTTTGGTGGAGGAAGACCCCAGGCAAATGCCTTCGCAGAACCACCGGCTGTAAGACCTTCCAACATTAAGTCCATCGCCCCGAACGGGGCTTGAACCCACGCAGTGGGAAGGTAAGAGTAGGAGGAATTACAAATCGGCGACTTCACCACTAAGTTACGGGCTCCCCGTAAATAAAGGCATAAATTTATCACAATTTCAATATTCAACGACGTCACCTTGTTGAGTGAGAAAAATAATTGTCGATAAACGCAGTGTTCAATGGAAACCGACGAAAGAAGTAGGAAGACTTTGTGGATAAATTATAGAAGCTGAATTTAATTAGTTACATTATCTACACACTATTATCATTGGCACATAACACATCACATAGTAGTTCTTATAGATAGTAACCGCCTTATTTAATTGGACTCGGTAAATACTCTCATAATACTTAGATGCATCTGTTTATTGCCAGACGGTTTCCGTTTTGCGCAGATGCATTCGATACGTAACCGTATCAAGGTGGAAAGGGGGTGGGTTAATAGTGATTGTTGTAGAAGTACTTGTTAATTTATCACATAATGATGAAGTTGCTTTGTAGTGAAGTCGAACATTTGGTAATAGTTATTTCGAAATCTTGTGCATCTTAACAGCGTAGCAAATTGCTATCCACGTATCCACTAGACATTGATTGGAAATAGCTTTAAGCAAGCACGATGTACTTTCATTTATTATAGCAAAACAAAGATAAGCCTTCAAAATGAATCACCAGTGTAGCTCGCTTGTATCTTCTTTAAGTGTTCACTTCAGCCGTTCGTCGTTCAAGTGTTTTTCCTGAAAGCCAGCTTCATTTAAACAATACACACACTTAAAATTCTACAAACTTATCCTCGTTGTTGTTGTTATTCAAGTATACAATTAACGCCTATCTCCTTCACCATTTGTCGACACCCGACCAATTAAAACGGAACAACGGAAAAAAGTTACCTCAAATGATAATTCCGAATAGAAAAAGTCGTGAAGAGATATTGTTGATAAGCTCAGCAAATGCTTTGTAATATCAAATTCTGCTCCATTTCATTGATTGATGTTATTATGCAGATACTTGAATGGCTTAAATAGACTAGAAAAGTAACACATAACTTAAACAATGGGACGAATAAACCACCTTTACATCCATCAAACCAGCAATTACCACCGGATCTAATCAAGGTCTACGACGTCAGTATATAATTTATGTTACTTTTATATCCACCACACCAGCAATCAACACCGGATCAAATCAAGGTCAGCGAAGCCAGGATATAATTTATGTTACTTTTACAAGATTATATGGTAAAGACATGAATATTTTTTCAAGTAGCATGTCACCATGCATGTAACTACAATTTACATGACCTCAAGTCGTTGTTCTATTCTTACTGTCTTAAAAAGACGACACAAACGTTCATCTCACATCTCTTTCCAGACGTGTGCTGCTTCTATTATACTCAGGTGGTGAAAATTTTATTCTGCGAAATAAACAAAGATACATGTAAACGTGCATTTGTCCAGATGTGTCTCTATCTCCATACAACGATTTATAATGTTAATTAATATAGAGGGAATTGTTCTACCATATTTTTAATGTCTATCTTACATCATTTCAGTTCTTCCTAAACTTTAGCTATCTTTCGTTCAAACAAGCTACAAATATCACATGATGAAAGAGGAAACATAAGAAAGTTTATTAAAGGACAGGTCATAATGTAGATAGCTGTAAGTATGCTTAGTTTTATTTTATTTTTGCACACGACTTTTACTTCGTTTTATCATTCAATTTTGACAGTATGATACAACATCCTGTATCTGCGTATGTATTTTGTGTCGATCTATGTAATACATATGGGCGTATGCGGCGCGTGCGTGTTTACACAAAATCTACCTTGTCTTTTATGAGAATTGAGAATAATCCGAGCGTTTGAGCCACATTGTAGAATCAGTAAATTTTAGTGGAAATGTTGAATGAATCCCAATGTATAAATAATTCAAGGTGCATTGTATTAGTATGTTATTCTTGTAGTGAGCACAATAATGTTTTTAAATCTGGTCTTTAATCGAAGTTCATTGATTTGTTTTGCCGAAGTGAGATGACAGGCTTTGAGAGGGTAAAATGAAAGAAAAAAAGTTGTAGAAATAATCACGATAATTATACGGCCCGAGCAATTATCACACACGAACAATCCTAAATACTGTCCAAAATTCAAATAACCCAGCGTTCTCTTGTCAACATTCCAAAAATTAAACAACGTGCATCAATCACTATCCCACTTTAAGACGTGATCCAAGGGACATTAGTGATAGCTTATATCATCGAATACTCACGGAAATTGCACATGTGGACTTTTATTGTCTTGTAGTTGCTGATGATGTTTACTGCAAATAGCAACAAAATGAACCGTGGCTTTAATTACTTTTGTAACTATGTCTTAACTTAGATTGTATATAGTTTTTTCGTTGTAATATGTTGCTTACTATTTTGTACATATAAATGCTCTTCATATTTGGAGGAATAACAGCTGTTGCTGTTTAATTTCACCGAAACATAACAGAAACGCTGGATTTAATTCGACTTCTTTCCAAATTTAGGTTATTAAAACTCAAGATAAATGTACATTAATTCTGTTTTCACCCTTACATGTCAATGCTTATGCAAGTAGCTAGGACTGCTTCTTTGTACGTTCTTCGATATATGTACTTGCGTATGTACCTAGGACTAAATGTTAACATTATGTTTATTTTACCATCATAACAGTAGCATAATTGGAATTAGAGTATTCTAAAGGATGCATCAAATATGTTTGGCAAAGTGTAAGTTCATATGCAAACATTATGCAAAATTCAAAGATACTAATTATGAAGTGGTTTCCGGTTACGTTACATGTGCTTTTGTAAATTTATCTACATAGTCTCTGGATATTGATGTTACATACCATTTTCCAGAGAAAAATAGTTGCTTTAAAATTTCATATAAAACCACCAATCAACCAAACTTCTCAATCATTTCTTTTATTCACTCGTGCTCGACATGAATGGTCCGCCAAAGAAGATATACTTCAGAACTGTCAGTGGTTTAAATTGAAACCTCGATGTGAATATTAAACCCGTTCCGAAGGAATGGGAAGTCTTAGTGTTTGGCAGTAACATTGAGTGACTCAAACATATTCTCATGTTTTATAGAAGTTTAGTCATATTAGAATGACAAAATCGGCTAACTTAGCTCGTTGTATTTTGCGCAAGCGCTTGCAAGATCAGATATTGCTTCAGACTACCATTCCAGTATGATAAAAATCATAACCGGAAAACCGCTCCGCTATCAGGATCTGACGACGAGTCAATAAAACCTTCCCAACCAATCAGATTGTCGCCTACAAAATCGTAAAAGTAAATGATGATCCGAAGCGTTCTGAACAGCGACACAAACAGAGCATGTCTCGTCTGTCATTTTCTATTGATAGAAACAGCTGATATGGAAGTGACATTCCATATACTGTTGGTAATATTGCTTTACAGTCCTTCTTGTTCATAATGCAATCAAGAATTTGCTTCTAAAGTGGTTTTAACGAGAGAATTCCTAATTTTGTCAAAGACTTTTCTACTGGATTATCGATAGCGGCCATTTTGCGACTCTTACCGAAAGCGTTATGCATTACGCTCTCTAATTGGTTGTTATAAAATAGTAATCGTGGAAAACCATTCTTGTTTATAGGCGGTATTTGCGGGCCGCCGTCAGATCTTACATTTTGTAATATCCGACTTTAGCTACCATTCGTGATGTGAACCGATCAGCCGTGTCAGCCAGTCAGCTGATATAGAGTATTTAACCGAATCAAATTTAAGTTATAGACAACAGAATTTTGACATGTGGCAGCTAGGAGTTAAAACTCAACATTAACATTTTTCCAATCAGTTCTAGCCTTATCATAATGGGTTTCGGAATTCAACCAGAAATAGATTACCTTCTATGTAACCAAACATAACTTTATAATATAATGATGAGACAGATTAAGTCGCTGAACACAATCGAAAGTATCAAAGATTTAATTCATTTTAAGTGTGCCTTCGTATGGCCGATGGAACCGGATCAAATTAGAAAATATTTTAATTGTTATGTGAAACATATAAGTTACCATCCAAAATATATTTGGCTTAGACAACAATTAAACTGACATTTGCAAGCTATATACTGTTTTCTTACAGGTATATAGACATACACATGACGCGAAGCGTGGCAATTATTAATCGCACTGTCCGTCTGTCCGTGCGTCTGTACGAACGGAAGTAAGTTTGTTCGTCTGTCTCATTTTCGTTTCTAAGACAAATCTCTTATATTAAATACAGTACTTTAATCTAAATTTATTATATAGCACCACCACAATGACTTGTGTATCATAGTCAATAATATCTATGATACTTTTATAAGGCAGTTATCTTATATATTGTTACTATTGATATGTACATGTATATTAACTGTTTAGCAAGTTTTACAAGTTTAACACTGAAGACCAAAATTTATATTTATGGTCATTGCTTCCTCGGGGACACATGTCAATTCCAGCGACTGTTTTTCTATTTATATGTTTGTAATTATATAATGTTTTGTTAAATAAAAGGAAGCAGTTTCCGGCAAAATGGTGAAAAGAAATAAAATGTATTTTTATTTTATTTGATAACATTTGCATTACTATACAATTATTAAAGGGAGACAAGATCGTTGACATTTTACTTTACATGTACTTTCCAGACTTATTCATCTTTTATTTAGGACGTGATGATTCTATTTGTTTTTCTAAATTGATGTAAAATTAACTAACCTTCAGAAAATAACTTTCCTGCAATGGTATTAATTCACAATTGATAATTAAACTATAAACCACAGTGGTTCATACCAAAAACAAACCGATAGTTTATGCGATGTACCTAAGTTATATCGCAAATTAATACGCGAAAACACGTTGTTAATCGTGTTCGTAATTTAGATTTCACTACGACCTACGTGATTAAATTAATACGCATCCTAACTCAAGACCGTGATAGATCACGGAAACTTTAATTCTATTTCCTAAATATACGAGCTTTACCATATAGCACCATCACAATAACTTGTGTATCATAGTCAATAATATCTAGGATCCTTTTATAAGGCAGTTATCTTACATATTGTTACTATTGATGTGTACATATGTACATAGTTACGTGAATAGTTATAGTGGAATGTAGGTAACATACTGCTTTTATGTTAAAATGTACTTTACATTGCTTGTTGTTATAACATCGGTTTGCATTTTGATTGTAGTCTTTCCACACCGGAGTTATCCGTCAGAAGAACAATTTTAAAATAGTGTATTTATTAACAAAGACGTTATTGAGTGCTACCCTGCACTCGGATAGTCTCTATATATAACAAGTATTTTTCATGCTACAATTTACAGTCACTTATGCAAATTTAAATTCTCTCTCTCTCTCTCTCTCTCTTTCTCTCTCTCTCTCTCTCTCTCTCTCTCTCTCTCTCTCTCTAATATATATGAAATATATTACAGAAAAAAAGTTTTTTCTGTAATATATTTCACGTCACGCCTTGTAGGTAACAAAACTATTCCTTTTGAGGCTTTATTGGCGATTATTCTCGTTTTATTTGCTCCTTCTTTATTAATGTTGAAAGAGTTTCACCCAAGTGGTTACATGTTCATATCACTTAATATCGAACGCCGGTGTCTAGTCACAAGAGACATGTTTGTATTACATTCGGCTTACACAGAATAAAAAAATATCGGCAGTCTTTTGAGGTAAAACAGCAATTTAGCGTTAGATAATTATTTCACATTTGTTTGATCACTGGTTGGATACTTCAAACAGCGGACAAAGCAGTAATCTTTTTATTTAACATTTAGCGTCAGTAATGTGTGCACGTTATTTATGTATACCTGTCCAAAAGTTCGTTTGCCTTGTTTTTACAATCAATTATTAAACCAATGTTGTTGTGTTTTTTTTGCATTGTGTGCATTGAAAAACAGGACAATTATAATAAACATATCTTTGTTGGCTAACTCGTCATGGCTTTATACACGTTATCTTTTTCTTTCGGTGCATTTGAGAAATAAACAAGTTATATTTATGGAAGGTTTCAAAAACAAACTAAAAAAACTGATAAAAACATTAAACGCTGCGATATCTACGTTTTCACCAGGTATGTACATAAGATTGATACTAGACCGTCATTTATCTTCAGGAAGACTCATTCAACCTGAAATAGTTGTTGTCTTCTTGACTTCTGCATGATATTTGTTCGTAATTGATTGGTGTGGTAGATCTAAGACAATCGTTGTGACACTGGTTAAAATTTGTATTGCTTAGGGTAATACCCAAACACGCAAGAGCTGCATTTATGACAAATGCCATTGCTTAGGTAGTATCCGGACATGCACGTTGTACACGACGCATTGGAGATACAGTCGAGGCAAGATCTAGTGCAATGATTACAATAATCCTCAGCTAGATAATATCCTGATAATGTCGGCAAATATCCGGAAGTGCAGGACGATGGTGATACACAACTGCTACATCCATTGATACATTGGTTACAGTTGCTATTGTTCCGGAAATATCCAGAAGTGCACGACGTACAGGACGATGGTGATATACATGTACAACTGCTACATCCAGTGCTACATTGGTTACAGTTGCCATTGTTCAGGAAATATCCGGAAGTGCATGACGTACAGAACGATGTCGATATACAACTGCTACATCCATTGCTACATTGTTCACAATAAACTTTACCTAGGGAATATCCTGTCGTGCATGCAGTACAAGACGATAAGGATGTACACCTGCTGCAGCCAATGCTACCTTGCACGAGCCAATGTTTACGTAAGTTCCAGACGTGCATGAAATACATGATAATAGTTAGGTACACTCGCTACACCCGTTGTTACATTGGTTGCAATAACCATTGTTTAGATAATATCCGAAATTACATGAGATACACGAGGTTGGAGAGGCACACCTGTTACATCCACTGACATATATCTACAGCTTCCACTGTGTAGATGATAACCCGGCGATCAAGTTGTACAGTACAATCTGTGTAACATTCAGAACACGGATCATTACATCGGAAACAAGAGCCATTACTCAAGTAATATCCACTGTCACATCTAGTACATGACGATGGTGAGGTACACTCTTCGCAACCACTGCTACATGCGTAACAAGATCCATCGATTAGAGAATATTCATACCTACATTTCGTACATAAGGATGGTGAGGTACATTTGTCACACGATTTACTACATAGCTCACACCTGCCGTTGTTAGGGTAATATCCTTCTAAACACCATGTACAGAACTCTGGTGATGTGCAGGTGCGACACTGTGGGTCGCTACATGGTTTACAACTGCCAGTATCAAGATTAAAGCCATATGTACACGAGGTACGTGCACTTCAGGCAGGAGCTGCTACACTTGTAACAAATGCCATTGATTCGGTAATGAGCGTGATGACAGAAGGTACAGTATGATTCTGAAGAGCATTCGAAACAGTTGCTGGCACATTCGGCGCAGTAGCCATTTTTCTTGAAGTATCTGAATAAACACGAGAGACAAGATGATTAGGTACAGTTAAGACAGTTGTTGCTGCACTGGTAACACCGGCTATTATTCAGGTAATATCCTGTTGTTCATAAGGTACGTGATGTTGGCGATGTGCATGTGACACAACAATCCTTGATACATATGTGACAGTAACCATTGTTCAAATAATATACATTAACTACACGAAGTACAGGACGATTGTGATGTGCACTCCTGACAACCATCGCTGCATGGATAGCAGAGTTTGTCTTTAGTATCGAAAAAGTATCCATCAAAACAGCTGATACACTCTAAATCGCTGACATCGCACTGGCGACAATTCAATGGACAGGATGAGCAGCTTCCTGCAAGATACACCACACTCGAGTTTAAACTATATATTGGATAACCTTTAAAGACATGTTTTTGTAACGATGAGTAATTACCTTTTCAATGTAGCATTTTAGCTGCCTTTTACTTCTTATTAAGCAAAACACCGATCACTGTTGATTTCTACGTCAATTTTTAAACTAACCAGTATCCCATGAGTCTATGGCTACGTCACGTGATTAACAACTGTAAGTGTTACGTCTTAAGCTTGCCGATTTCCTAAAGTCAGCCATGTGTGTTTATTTCTTTTGCTTTTGATAATTTGTAATCATGACAATTAAAATAAATACTTCTGGGTCTTGTTGTTCGTTGTTTGAAATGTTTATCAAAATAACTTTTATGACTTTCCCAATACTGTAGAAACCAGCATAAAACACAAAATCAAACGCGTTTACACTCCTTGAAACGCCATTTCATAGTCGGAAATTTAAATACATAAATCGATTTTTTTGACGTCACATACCTGCTTTTTGTTTATTCTATTATACTTATTTTTCGAAGACTTTGCATCACAGCTAAATTTTCTGTTTTATCATAATGAAAATATAGCACAGAGTCACATATTTTATTTAGGAAATAAATTTTAAATTTCTGTGATCAAATGGCCAATACATCACGGTTTCAAGTTTAGATGGGTATTAATTTAATCAAGAAGGCCGCATCTGAACGAGAAACCGTGATATATAGGGCGTTAGATTACGCAAACTTAACCTATATTTCCATTCTACAACAATCTAGATTTAAACGGGACACAAATGTGCACTACAATTTACGCAATGATGTTAGGTTGTTTCCCCTGTTCCCCGATAAATGCCGTGATATATCGTTTATTTCATCATAGCAGAATGCTTCTTTCTCTATAGAGGTAAAATATTGATAGTGTTAAATTGATAATTTTATATCATTGTTATTATATTTCTTAGCAGTTAATTGTTATCACAGTTTCGCCTATGTGTATTCACAGATTATGTATCTACATAGTGCATTTAATCCCCGTCCATAGATACACCGTTTTAACAATTATCTCGTTATCCAATAAACCTTTGTTCATATTTGATTCCGTTAACACATCAATACCCATGTGAAAAATCTGTACAAAAGCAAACGTATATATCGTTATAATTTGCTAGCCTTGTTATCTTTTTTAATATCCATTTAAGAGTGTAACTTTTCTAATGAATGTGACATCTTGGAGAGCAAAGTAAAATCTACAAGTTACACTAATAAACATATTATTCTAATACCTGCAAGGAAACGTGTCACTTTACTACTGAACTAACCCTTCTCCTGATTAAGCTGACTGCTATTAGCGACCTTATTTTTAGAACAATATACTGAACTATCTATTTATAATTTCAGATTTTCCCAAATTGGCTTTGTTCAGAAAACCGATTGGTTATGTAGGATTACAACTTATTTCGCACACCCTAAAGGTGATAACGTTAATGATTGGACTAGCGATGGACAAAAGGAATATTAAATATGCATTTGGGCTTTTGCCCACTTCCCCACCTGATTTTACCTTGCTGGGAATGAACGATTAATAGGGCTTAACAACGTTTTTTCAAACAGTCTGAAAAAGATGATGTTTTTTTTTATTTAAATGTTAGCCACATTCCTGCACAGGTCGGCCACATATATATCAGGCCAAGTAACAATGGATTATTATTTAGATCACTTTATTCTGGTGGAGCTAAGAACGTGCATGTTTGCACACTGTTGTTGGTTTGTGATTTATTGGCGGTCCCAAAAGCAAGGGAAAATCTGTGTATCTAGATCAGAAAATGATATTTCTAGACTATCACTCTTTAATTGTAAAGCCTAAATTTTTAGGCGGTCGTCCAATGTTATAAGATTTCAGAAGCACACAGGACTGACCCTGTATGACATTGACTACTTGTTGTCTGTTATTCATGCCTTCGAAGAATTAGAGCGTGTACAGAACAAATATGTAAGGATAGTAGACGCGCCAATTGTGTACAGGCATGCTTAATTAAACTGGAAGTTCATTATATTGTGTAATTCAGATATACATGACTGAACGATTTAGGAATGAACAATGTCGCGTATGAATGTCACCTTGAATAGAGGCAAGGTCGAAATGGGGAACGAACTGCTATAGAACAAGTGATTAAGTGACTATGCATTATCTACTAGGCCGAGATATTTGTGATAAACCGCGCGGAGATCACTGCCTTCTGCGGCTCTGAACCGGTTATGTAATGACATAGGTCCTTAGTATCATCTCTGCATCTCAGTCTAAAAGCTACCGCACGCTTTCGGAAAGGAATGACGCCCTCAGGACCTTTAGATTTAGATCAGACGATTGTCAGACGTAGTGGGGAATTTCAAACTCAGTTTATTTTAGTAGAAACTAGCATGTGTGAGCATATATTTTAGACCTAAGTTAAGTTAAATAGTAAAGCCATATAGAAAGTGTTGAATGTTTTATGAAATGCTTTCTATTATAGGATGTTAGTGACTCTGGTGTAACCTTTGTCCAATGCATAATTCATATTTTAAAAGAGGTATTTACTTACAGCTTAAAACTTACCTGCTTACCAATGCCTTGCACATTTTATTTACTATACTATATGGAATAATTTTGATCATTGTTTGCACATCTTTTATCGCGTTCAGGGCCAAAGTTACAAGGCCCGAACAGCGCTTCTGGACGCTTTGATTTAGTAAAGCTATATAACTCGTGATTATATGCAACAATGGGTAATACAAAACAACATCATAATATAATCTTATTAGGTGGCATTAGGCAGGACGAGTTGATATGAGTAGTATTTTTTGAGAAATGTAATGGCTTGACGTACATTCTAGATGAGAATTGGTTGAGTAGTGATAGTTATGTGTTAACAGACATGGTCGGCCAGCTGGTAAAGGTTGTGGTTAGTTGTTTGCTAAATAATGAGTGGGCGTATTTTCAGTGACTTAATCGGACACGATGTTTTGAGGAATATAGCATTTCTGGAAATATATATAGTTTTGATTGCACTAATGCAACGACCTTAAATTGTATATCAACAAATCCACATATATCTTAATTTGTATTTTCCAGAATGCGATTGGTCGCTTTGTTTTTGTTTATTGTTTCAGCAAATTAAATTGGGACTATCTGTGATAAAATGGGAATAAGGCCTTTTTGGTTCCCGGTTAAATTCTAAAGGAAATATCATGTGGAGCGGTCAGCAGACTGGTCAATCCAAAAAGACGTAATTAGTTTATCTAAAACGGTAATTAGGAGAGTAGTGCTTGCAACTCGTCAAGATTTCTGATTCCCATTATCAGCTGGCTAGAAAGCATAATCCGAGCAGGATGGTAATTCTTGCAAATTTAGTAAACAACTAAGTTAAAACATGCATTTCGCATATCACCTTTCGAAAAATTGCCATAATTTTAGGACTTTGCATTGCGCAGTCTTGCAGGATTTTTGTATCCCAGTGTCAGTCGGATGGAGGAATTTAAATAGAAAGTTCAAATTAATATTCTGCCAACATTTTCCAGTATATAATTTAATTTTAGTTATATATAAATGTGAAACCCGTTGAATAATGCCTGAGTAGTCTTATGGGGCTTGAATTTCAGCCTATTGGAGCACATATATTTTATCCTATTGGGACATACATGTTGGTTAAGATATTTGAGCATACAGTTGTAGCCTATTTTAGCATGCAGTTTCAGATACAGTGTAAGTTTAGTTGGTCGTGCGGTTTTAGACACGCTGAACATACAGCGGAAGCCCAGTTGGACAGATTATTGCAGCCTATTTGGGCATAAAGTGGAAGCCTAGTTGTGCAAGTTCTTTGGGCATCTAGGGTCTATATTACGCATGGTAGTTTCCGGTCGCCCTAAATGACTATTTGTCAGGTGCGCCTGCTTTGATAGTGGGTTCACACAACGGATAGCGAGCGGGAACCATGCAAATAAGCTCATTACCAAAAGAACTTGAAAGTTGCAGTGTTTTGTACTTTTTTTGAAATAAATGTGTACTCTTGTTAAATGCATTTGTTATACATAAGCAATTCGAACGAGGAAGCGGCATAGGTGAAATGTGAAATTTCTGTTTATGTTTCTTTAAAGAAAGTATGAATTAAGCCGAGTAGAAAAAATCTGTTCACCCATGTGGCATCATTATTTGCTGTATCAAAATTGAATCTCCCAGTAACTTGTTGAAAAGAACAGACTTCGTACTCCAAAGTCGTTACAAAAGTATTTGGAAAAAACGTTTCCTTTTGATTCAAATGTTGCAGTTTAACGAGTCACCAGTTTATTACTACCTGTAATTCTATTAAAATCATGTGAAATGATAACTATGATGTAAATAAGTTTAGTGACCATGATAATCATTAAATTTTGAGAGTTAAAACGTTACTTTGAACATGTTTGCATTATACAAATGTAAAGTATCATTTAACAAGTTAGTGCGTTTCTTTAACTTAATACAATATTTTATTGTATTTTTTTGGCCGATGAAGACGAACAGTCATTTTTATGCAAACTTATTTAAAGGCATATTATTAGCATTATACTGTTAATGCATGTTTGGGTTACGTGTGTTACTTAATTTATGATTTTAACAGTCGCCAAATTCATATTGTTCATAGCCAGTTTATATATTTATATTTTATTCATTCTCCTTTATTTAATGATTAAATGCATTGTCATAATGATGATAGGCTCATGAAGCAGCATACCCAATAACCCACATGGCTCAATGTATTGTATGTAGTCTGAGAACCAATGGCTTGACACGGTATTCTACTTCGACATAAATCGGTTCTTCCGTCTTGGAAAGAAATCGAATTAACGTGGTAAAAATAGTCTATCTTCGTAATGCTGATTTAAAAAGCGTAGCCCTGTCACGTTTATACGTACGCGAAGTGGCGTTTTTTTTTTACAAAATACATTTTGTGTATAACAATGCAAAGGCGGGTTCGTATGTTTGTTTTCAAATCGGTTCTTTTGTTAACGTTAACACTCTGACATTAGCAATTTTAATAGGTATTCGTTCAGTTCAAATCAGTAAAGTTAACCAGCATACAAAAATTCGATAACATTCTAATCATAAACATGTTTAACTCACAACCATCGCCATTACGATTACATCAATTAAAGTCTTGTACCGTTTTGTCATCTTTAAAAGAATATGTCAGTATTTAAGAGAACAACAAAACAAAACGTTGATATCTACCATTTATTTACATGGACTCATTCAACAAATTACTTTAAATTATTTATTATTGTTAGCTTTTCGTATACGTTGTTTTTACAGCCAGAGGGCACAGTGAAACATAAATTACATATGCAGTCGTTAAATAAATACAACTCGTATTTTAGAGTACATCGGCTGAGATCTGTAGATTGCTTTCGTGAAAAGAGACGTTATCTGATCTTTATGTAAACCCCTTCCCAAACAACTATAGATTTGAAAAAAACCACTCTGCAAACAAACTTGTCGCTGACGAATAACGATCCAAAACAGGTAAAATAGATTTTTGTAAGTTTTGAAAGAATCTTTTTAAAGGGAGAATAGTGCATGAGATACGTTCTGTTTTTAGCAGACAACTATCCTTATAGTGAAATGTAATTTTGCCAGCTATTAGTAGTACGTCAATGTACTAAACCGTCTATCACATGTACATACATTTAAATACCTCAGCTAAACCTTTTCTTGACTAAGCAACGTCTGAAATTTGATAATGAAACGTTTCTACGAGAACTGTTCATTGTGTATAATGGTCACAAGCATGACATTTTTTCCCTTTGTGTACTGTATCGTATCACACTGCCATTCAGTTTCTCCCATTATTCAACTACTGCCTCGTAATATTTGAGGGGTAAGTTTTATCATGTGTGATTCGAATCTGTTACTTATTGTGCGGCACTCCACTAATTAACCGACTGACTTACCGGGTCGTGCTGGTACAAGCTAAATGCGGTTTTACTATGTGAACACATTCGATATCAGGATTTTAGTTGTTTTCAACCGGTGCTTGTCAATTTTTAAGTCGATCCCAACATTGGTTCAATTGTTGTTGTGTGGGTCATTATTTCGTTATATTTTTCTCATTTAAAATTGTTTTGTACCGCCAACATTGCTTAGTCAAGGGTTTAAGCACATCCTACTACAAGTAACAACAATAAAAGAATATTTACACACACACTCTGAATGAATGCAGAATTAAATGCCAAAGAATAAATCATTTTGATTGAGCTACACTTGACTTGATGAACTAATTTCCAAAGAAATTGAAATTTGGCATTGAATCTACAAATAAAATCCCTGCCAGTGGCTCCTTTCCAAGTTTACCTGTTGTAACATTGGTAGAAGCACAAGGAAATGATAATAAGATATATAAAGTTGTATAAGTTTTATTTTAATAATTAAACTACGTATATTGAATTTTTTTGCTTGTTTTTGTTAACAACAGAAACATTTCATACACACGGCCATTGCGATATAAATATACATAAAGTTATGCCCCAAAGCTGACGAACTCATCTTGGAAAACGATACACTATTTCAATTACGTCTTCTTTGTTTCTCACTTATCATAACCACGTATCCGTTCCAATCTATGAATTGTAATATAATACGAAAATAGACAGTATATATAACAATAAATATGTCTCAGTTAAAAGTAAATATAAAAGATAAATCTGACACAAAGCACAATAAGAAAACAAGAGAGAAAAGCTCGAGTTACTGCCTTAGAATGATATGTAGACAAAAGAACTAAATGTGTTGCTGTAATCCAGTATACAGGATTATGACGTCCCTGTACTTTTTTGTTTGCTCTTCCTGAAGGTTTTGTTTATACCAACAACAAACAGAGTAATTGCGATTAGAAATATTCAAGAGTCATGCATATAATCCAAATTCACGAAAAATTACATTAATATATTTTAACCGTATAATTAATAATTATTTTCAATATGTTGTTCTAATTGAAACAGTATTCTACTGAAAAAACTACACATTAATTTAAAGACTTATCATTATATCGATTACAAATTTAAATGTTGATAAATTTTCCCCAATATAAATAAATATATATAATTTGAAGAATATCAACATGGTTACTTATATAATGAATATTTTATTTAATATGCACCCTTTCATAAAAGTCTTAATATTGTATGCATAACATGAATTTGGCTAAAGGGACATTACTCATAAATTAGTTTATCATGAAACACTCTCTCGGAAACAATAAATAAGATGTATAGTTGGTGCGTTTTATCATGTAGTCAATATGATGTGATATAGACATATGACAGTAGTTAGGTTCAAATTAGCCAATAAGGGATATACGCATCCATCTCATGTACGTACCTCTAATAAAAGTACCTGTATATCACACATAAAAAATACATATACAATCTGAAGAAATGGAATTATACAGAAAAGCACGGCTATGAAATAACATTTAAGTCTATCCCCAACTTCCCCCTCTCTCTCTTTCTCTCTCTCTCTTTCTCTCTCTCTCTTTCTCTCTCTCTGTCTCTCTATCCCTGTTTCTGTATCCTCTGTCTCTCTCCCTCACCCTCACCTCCACATATATTGTATGACAATTTCTCCACAGCTGTTCTTTGAGAAACCGTTGCTAGGGTCGCTTAACTCATTCAGTGGCACAGTTGCGTCTACACAATTAACGCGCTTTGGTACTAGATCCATAGAAAAGGGAAATACCTTACTATTATCTACATTTAACAAATTCTTAAAAATAAGTGTACCATAAACCATTTTATTGGTGCTGTAAATTTCAGAAAATTTAATGCTTGCAATAGCCATGGTTATGCTGTTACCTGTATATGTGACATTTTCCACCGTACGTAAAGAAATACGCTCAATTATGTTATTATATAAACTCCTCGTTTGTATTTTGATTGAATTGTAGCAAACTATATACTCGAGTTGAACAGTTTCTAAGGAAACCCCAAAAGAACGCACTGTTCTACAAATATGAGTAACGTACATTTGTTCCAACAGATACCAAGTTTTGTACTTGTTTCTTTCTTCCTCCAAGGTTGTGTTCATTGAAGCAAGGTCATTAAGTCTGCGATTGTACTTATCAAATTTTTGACGATATATGTCGCCAACTATGTTTGCAGGAATGTCGTGCAAATCTATCTTATCCAGCTCAGAAGGATCCTTTTCCACAAGAGCTTGCAAACATTGGTCCTCGAGACCTTTGAGCACACATTGTCGGCAAAGAACCAGCATGTTTAGCAAATTATCACAGGATGTAGCTGCCACGGCGTTTTGTTTAATAAAATCTTTACAAAGAGACACTAGTGTCTCGACTTTGTATTTTACAGCTAACTTTGTCACTGAATCAATATTTTCCATCGTCACAGGCTTTCGAATATGTGCAAATAGGCAGCAAAGAAATTCTACCATTTCGGAAAAGGTCGTGTCTGATATCTCCAGTGTTTCTGTCTGATCCTTTTCAAATATCTCACTGAATACGGGCGAACAAGCATCTAAGACAACTTTTGATACGTACAGACTTTTACCCTCTACAACCAGCTTTAAATCCTCTCTCCATGTTTTTTTACTAAACGGGTGATTGGAGTCATTTCCTGGTCCAAGAGATTCTTCAGTTTCTGGTGCATCTAAACTTTTATCATTTTGTCCTTCCTCTGTGTTTCTTTCTTTAACTCCTACTCCAGAATAGTCTGATATTTGTGTTGCTTCTGTCTTTAAGGTTTGTTTTGTTTTATTCCCTGTTTGGCATTCTGAGACTGGCAGGGAAACACACTTTCCAGCATCAACACAACCAATTTCTTCATCGTTGGTTCCTTGACACAGTTCAAATTTCGAAATATCGGACGATACTTCTTCACCATTTTTGAAATATGCCATTTCGTTTATCTCTATGAATCCCCTTTATGGTATGTAAGTCGAGTTTTGATACTTGTTTACAATCATTTAATTATTAAATGTCATCATCAGAATACTGTGTGCAATCTAATGAACATAAATCCGATTTATAAAATTAGGTAAAACGTGAAAACAAATACGCATATTCACCTTTCAAACATCATAAAGTCCACGTTATAACACAAATTTACCAACAAGGACTTCTGTGTCAAACCTGTTTAACTGTAAAACTGAATGAATGCTGAACGCAAAGTTATAAATAAGGGAATGGTGGTGTATGTACAACGCTAACAGGAGAAGTTGACATATTGGAAAACCTGTTTTATAAATTTACCGTCAGCTTTTCGACAATGTTGGCTTTTACTTTTTTCTAATCAAGTTACTTATAGCATTACAACTAATAACCTACAAGCATTGTTCATTGACCAAAAGAAAGTACGAAGTAGAGACGCCAAAAGATCTCAATTATTCAACTCCCATTAATTTCTTGTCAGTGACATACTTGGAATATTTAAAAATAGAACGATCCGAATATCATGATGCGTGCCAATGTTATTTTTAAACATATAGTAAGGTAGGGACCAGTATATCTTAAACATACAAAATAGTACGGAGTATGGTGGTATAATCTTTAGGATTCGTCCTGTCATTTATGCAATACGACATTCCACAGATATAAACTCTAGATTAAACAAAAACACCGTACTTAAAAATCAGTGTCCATGCATGAGAAAGACAATCGCTTTGTTCTACTTTGTAATTATGTTGAAGATTAACTATTGTGTAATAATGAGACCATTTTAACCGGTGAGAATATTCATTTCTGTGTGGACCAGCCAAAGGCGCATGTATGATCGCCATACTATTGATCATTTACGCTTTGTTTGTAACGATGAATATAAATCAATCAATACATGTTTGAGGAATCTATACATGCATTGATAAATTTGGTATGTTAGAGGCTTTCGGAAAATGTATAAAAAGAAATTAGCGGAGAAGATGTACCTTTTTGTAGAGAACAATGTTTTATCAATATATAGAATTATGTTAATATAAAGTATATTTTAAAGCAAAGTCAACTAAGGTGATATAAAATTTATATTGACTTGCATTACCTACATTCTACGCAGACAAACATTTTAACATGCAAACTATATAATTGACTTATTATCTTGTTTCCTAAAATGCTCCCATGGAGTATTGCGTCTCTAAACGTCCCTATTATAGTCGCCTTTCGGTTACTACGATAATTTGAAACATGAGACTAAATAATAATATTTTTGTTCAAGTTGATTTTCGAATTGTTAAAACGACGATGGGAAAGAAAATCTACCATTATGATTTATGCAATACAATAATACGATATATGACCATACGATATCATTCAAACTAAATACAAAAATGCCATTGACAGAAACGGCAAACTGGGCTACGTCAAACATTCATTCACAAATAAAACAATTCTAAAAGTATCAATTATCAAAGCTTCTTTATTTGTTATAGAGCCTTGAGTAATTTCCGAAAACATTTCGCTGAAAAAGGTAATATAAAAGGAATTTCTGCTAGAAACGTCGACAAAGTTACTAAACCTAAGAGTTTTCATGAAAACTTAAAAGTCAACGTAAGCAATTGGTGAATAAGTTTAATTTTAACAGTGTTGTTTTATCCGTTTCACTGATGTTCATTAAATTTCATCATACATCTCGCAACTAATCACCAATCGACGTTTCTCGCGAGACTTCCCATGACTTGTATTATTAACACATTCAAATGAATTGATTACTCACACGAAGTTTAGTTATTATAATGCCAAAACAACACGGTTTAGTGTTTAAATATGTTTGTAGGATGTGACGCATGCATAAAATGTGACAAAAACAATATTATTGACAGATCTTCCACGAGTGATTTAAAGAGGAAACAACGTTAAAACGTAAAACACGAGGTTTTACAAGTGCTGTACCTGACTTGTTTCTTCTATTATTACATTTAATCGCTAACGTCAATTCATAACAGCATAAAATAGCTGTCTTTTTATTAATCGACGTTCACATTGTTTACAACGACACGCCAATTAGTCAAAAGGGAAAATGCAGTTCTTGTATTTATTGATATCTTTATCTTAACTAGGAACTCTTTAAAAAATCTAAAAACTGCGTACTGACACTTGCATGAAGTTAAGTGTTTACAGAAATATTTGAGTAATGCATAAAAAATGTTAAATAAAGCCCTTTATGTAAACAATATTCAATCTTAACTTTTGATCTCAATATTTTTAACACAACACATTTGAGTATAATATATATATCGCGTGGCAGTCGACGTGTAAAACCCCTACGCTTATGTTAATTATAAACCATCAGCTTACTTGTGGCGATTTATTCTAAGACAATCATTTCAGAAATATAGTAAAATAATTAAATAACCTTACATACAACAAAATAATACGCATGAAACTAATATTAAAACTCCAAAAATCAGCAGTTTTTCCCCGCTTGTTTACATTCAAAGGCCTTACACAAAACCAAACCAAAACACTAACTGCATTGTAATGATTCTTGTAGTGAATAGCCTAGTATGAATTTGTTATCTCTGGAAGTAAAAGACAATTATGTTTTACGTGTATCAAAATTATCTGTTTACTAGACAATATTCTAAATAC
Source organism: Sinonovacula constricta (assembly GCA_007844125.1). Taxonomy (NCBI): domain Eukaryota; kingdom Metazoa; phylum Mollusca; class Bivalvia; order Cardiida; family Solecurtidae; genus Sinonovacula; species Sinonovacula constricta. Next base: position 1,087,273 of record CM017567.1, on the reverse strand, counting down.
GTATGAGAAAGTGCGTGAACTTGGAAAGAATAGAAAACATGTTTACTTAGTTTAATGATCAGGGAATTATTTACCGGATCCAACTTTAGGTTACAGATTAGCAAATATTACCTTTTACCTCTAATTAATGTGCCATTTTGCGCGAATCTTGATATTTTGTGTATAAGAACATCAGTACTTAGTTCGTGTATTCGTTCAACAATTATATTTTTTAAATTAGTTCATAAGTATTGATGGAGCATTTGTTCAAGTGTGATAAACTTTAGACTTCATTAACTATGTAATAAACTCTCCCGTACAAAAACAAACTGTCAGTTTCTATGATGATATGTTTTCCAGATATCTTTTATATGGATTTTAACTGGGTATTTTTTCATTTTAATAAGCCCACGTGTCATCTGACTGCTAGAGGTACTTTACATGTATGCCAAATGGCCATGATCTTATAACCATTTAGCGCGGTCGAGAAATCAAAAGACTATGCGCCGACTTACATGTATTACACTTCCCGGCTCGATGGCTTATGTCCCCAAACAGTTGAAAGTAATCTGAACTTTAAAGAGAAAACCTTTGAAAATTAATAGTTTTGTTGTGATCGGATTTTCATGATTTAAAATTCGGTCAGATTTAAAATCAAACCAAACCAATACCAAACAAGGTTCTTTTTAGCGCAACTCGTGCTTATGTTACTTGATGCTTTACTTTAGTGCATGCTGCCTCAATAGATTCTTTATTTACTGACAATAAGTCAATAAACTTTTTATACTGATAATCAGACAACAGAATATTTATTCACTGACAATTAGTAAAGGCAGGCCAGTCCATTTGAATTTAATCGGTTAAAATAACCTAAAGAGAACATTTACTTAAGGATTAGTGGCATTGATAGTACAGTGGACATAGTTTCTTTCAGCTTGTTCCATTGTCGAGAGCTTTACAAGTATAATCCCAAAAAGTCTTATATTATTATCATAAACATCATTACGAGAAGTGCAAAATGAGCGCAAGAGGCCGTTTACACACGATCAGTTTATGAGACGAACAGCTTTAGACTATCCATAACTAACGCATCTAACTCGATCATCGTTTCCACGGAACATTGAATAAGTACACTTATTTAATTTGATCCTATCATCACCTCAATAATATATGCAACTCAGTTATTTATAGAAACGTGTCAATGAATACTTTGGCTTTGAGATAGTGGAACTATTGGTGGTACAAGTGCACGATCTTTACTGTCGCGGAGAACAAAGAACATTAGATTTAATCCGGTGGTCCAGAGAAATTCTTTACCGTTGACCCTAAACGCCATCCATCCATGATTTAGTTGTAGACTGATAATTTGGTGTTTCGCCTATTATAAAGTTTATTTAAATTGGCTAAAAATGAACAAAAGCAAACATTCGATCACGAATTCAATTCTCAAAAAACAAAATGGATCAAGACATTAAATAATGGATTTATTAATAAAGCATATGTGATGACAAATAAGACCTAGTGTAGCCTCGAAATTTAGATTTCTCTTAACTTCCCATGATAAATGTTTCATTTATTCCATCCCAATCAAGTATACTCTATGCACGTAATAAAATACAATTGGTCAGGAGACACAGATAGACAATATTCAACGATTATTTTCAAAAAGAATATATGACAAAGTCCTATGAGCATTGCGACATATACCAAACTCCGAAAAGGCACAACAGAAAACATTTTACATGAAACATTGAAATAATTATCTTCTCATATGTTGTTTATTTAAAAAAAAAATGGATTCCAGACCAACCATTTATAAAAATCTTATTTATGATTAGCACGAGATCAACAACAAATTGAAAAACCTATATTGTATAACAAGCTGCTCATGTGATAAGTTCTAACTACTAATACATCGTTGTATAAATTCTTACCCTTCCTGTAAAAGTACTCTGGGGTAATGTTGTATGATGTCAAACATTAATCGTCACAAGTTTATTTCTAATATGGATGTTTATGTAGTAGACTTAATGCTAGCACATGATATTGACAAACAGTGCTGTCTTCTTAAAGCCATAATCATATGCAAACCTTTATATCATTAACTGTATACGTGATAACACTAGTAAAATGTAACACACGCATCGACGTGTCGATCTACAAAATACAAATATCAAGGTAAATAATAATAATAAACCAACTGGGTGTAAGACCTGAAATCTGGAATTTGCATGAAGTTGTAGCATTTAAACATTGCATTTCGTTATCTTTTTCTCTATCGATAAGCGCTATCAGAGGGGTTTTAAAAAGTCTATACATATGAATATTGCGTTGAAATGTTGAACGTCAACATAGTGATTTATCAGTTAGAGTGGATTAAACACGAACTTCTTTTTCCATTTTGTTTACATTCTTTGAGTAATAGCACATGTAAGATAAGTAGAAATTTCGATTTACTTAATTTGTTGTTCGGCACTGCACGGAGACACCATATGTGCTATTAACAGTCATCCACTCAATCAAATAAAATATGACACAACTAGAAACAAAACAGTGAAAGCCAATACAATAAATTAAAGAAACTCACAACGATTGTTTTAATATTATTTATATTCCTTACTGTTTTAGCTGTAGACTATTTTAATTTAATGGATGGCATTTGCCATGGTCATTTTAAAGCTATAGCATGCATTATCCAAACATTATAGTTGTGTTTCCGTTATACATGTATATTGACCCATTTATTGGCACAATGTCAACTGAAATCAAGTACGCCAATAATAGATACAGCCTGGAGCTGTTAACTTACCACATATATTCTATGTCGATTTCCAAGGCGACGTAATATGAAAAAAAACCCGCAGTGATTGACTCAGTCGAACAAATTATAATCATCACTATCCGCCTTCATTGATATATAAACACAACAACGTTATACCACTTTAGGATTACGCTGGCTAAATTTAAATATGTTACAATGAGATGCATTTGAAAGAAAACACGCTTACGTTTATTTTTGAGCCGTATAAAGTTTACAAATTGTGTTCTCGGTCTCCGAAAAAGAGTTACAGCCTTTGAACGTCTAATTTGCCAAATGAACAAACTTGGAAATTAAAATCTGCTAGCATGGCCAAAACCTCACACTTCTTTTTTAAAGAATATACGGCGTAAACATTTCACATCAACGTGAGAAAACAGTGACCAAATAAGTTGGATGTGAAGAAATAGATACGTCGCAAGGGGACATTTTAGTTAGATACTATTAGAGTCCTTTTGGTTGGATGTGATGCATTTATTTAGCTAAAAAGTCCATTTATTAAACTTAGGAAATACACTACATACAAAAATGCCCGTTGCGAACTCGGTATGCGGATAAACGTAAAGAACAAAGTAAACATTTTTATCTTTCTTATCTCTGTCCTAATCATACATTTACAGCGAAGGTTTGATTTATGTCTTGCTAAGGAAAGATACGTGCGTTTCTTCAGATAGTGTTGACGATAGTGGTTGATTAAACAAAACCTTCAAGTGATTGAGCTTGTCATACTCTGCCGTCGACATTTTTAACTGTATTGATCCATTCAAGTCATCCTTTCCGGAGTAGTTATCTAACCCCTCGTTCATCCACTGATGTAGCAATTATCATTGGTAGGAATTCAAGATTACAAAATATACAATATTGTGACTTTTAAACATTTTACAAAGGGGAACGTTTATTAAGTCATAAAAATGCAGAAATTATTCAGGATATTACTGTTGTGTAAAGTACATGAGAAGACTTACATAAAACATAATTCTTAATACATTTTGACCTAACTTTAGTCCGTATCAAATACCATAAAAGACACAGTGCACACCCTCCCCGTCTAAATGCTTCCTGATTGTCGATCAATCTACAAAGCACAATGAAGAAGTATAAAGACCAGATAAAATTGGCCAATAAATGATAGGAATAGTATATGTAATCAAAAGGTTACACCAGTTTAAAATAGTTTAAATTGTCAAAAGATGTATACTTCTTTGCATTGTTCTTATTGCGTATTTTAGTAATACAGTTTCAATAATTTGTATAAATTTAAGCCTCATCGAAGGCGCATACCCTTTTAAAGATACCTCTTGTTTCTTCTTTTATCGGTTAATCAAGACATAATGATGGATTACATATGATCTGGATATCTGTAAGAAAGAAACCTAAGATACTAAGATACATTTTTGTTATTATCATCACGGAAATTTGTTCCTAAGACTCATGTTATCATTAGAGTAAAAAGTATCGTTTATTTTGAACAATGTAAAAAACCTTCTTTGTCTCGTAAGTTCATACCTTTAAATATTTACCTTCATTGCTTAATTACCAAAAAGCTTATCATTGTGTCACATAAGTTAACAATAATGAATAATTGATGTATTCAAGAGTCATCCAAAGATAATCGATATTACGCTATCCAGAAACAAAAATATTGGCCTTTTAATTATAAGTAAAAATCCTCACAGGTGAATACGTCATTTGTTATGAACTTCTCTAGTGATTAAATCACATACACAATCGTCCAGTGATAAATTGGCTGTGCACAAGTTAAGGCATCTAGCCTTACATTTTAGCATTCTACTATTCTTGTTGATATTTTAGTGTAGCTTTAAGATGTTAGTTGATTCCTTTTTTTAATTCCTTTCTTCCTTTGAAAGTATATATAATAAACTTAAAAGTCACGCTCTTAACTGTTATCTACCATGTTCCAGTAATTGTTTACTTGGCAAGTGTCTTTGTGCAATGCAGCAGGTATGGATGGGACAGCTTATCTCACTGCTTTAATCTGTATATCATGTCATTCCGCTGTTGACGCTGTGTTTGCGTTATTAACGATATTGTGCTGTGATTAGTTAGAGGTAACGATATCGTTATATATATCGTTATATCGTCCATATCGTTAAAATTGGGCATTCGTGATAAATTGTAATGGCTATAAGCTATAGCAATAAATGTAAGTAGTAACTGTACACACGGAATGTTACAAATAATTTATAACACGATCTAAGTCATTTTACTGTGATTAGGTTTCCCACAACTGGAAATACCTGCGCCAACCACATGGCGGCCGTAAGGCATATCCATATAAATCTATTTTAATGCATGAGCAGAGCAGTAGAATTTTAGCCCCGAGTTTAACCACTTTTTTACTTTTTTTTAAAGACAGTGGGCTTGCGTTTGCCCTGCATCCCCACGAATGTATAAGATCGAAATGCATCTCCTATTTTTTTGCAATGGCAAAGCAACTTGACGTGCATATGTTCTAGACGCGCCGTCAAACAAATGTTCCTAAGACATAAGTGCTATGCCACAACAAACCTTTCAACTCGAAAGATCTTACACGTATTCGCTCTTCAAATCGATTGAATTTTACGATTTATTAAACTGCAAGGGGGTTTATCTTTTGTATATATTGCAAGTATCATATACAATTTTGCACTTTCAGTTATATTACTGGGGAATTTACTTATTCTTATGTATTAACTCAAGACGAATGCATAATAATTCGTTTTTGTCTTAATTGGATTAATGGAATAATGGATTTATTAATTAGCCTCAAAGATAAAACATCGCGGAACTGCGAGGTCATGGGTCTTTAACCGGGTGTTTCACCAATGTCTTACCGACTGCTTCAATTCCATAACTAATGTATTTTGTTGTGTTCTCTCATCTTGTCGTGTATATTTGTTATGATTTGAGAATGTTGATCCAAAGTACATTAACAACTAGCTTCAAAAGCAAACACGCCTTACATCTCGGTCAATAGTATACACAACTGTAACCAAATGTTTGTTTGTTTGTTTATTGGGTTTATCGTCCCACCAACAGTATTTCAGTTATCTGGAGACGGTGTCCACTTGAAGCAGATATAGTGCTGCCATCACTGTGTATAGCATGCCGTGAACACCTGGCACGATACTACTCCCAGTCTCATTATCCTGACACCGGGCCAACCAGTCGTGGAACTACCTTTATATTTGCTTGAGCGTAAGCAAGGGAGCTATACCACTACCATTTTTAACGACTTTGGTATGTCGCGGCCCGGGATCGAACCAAATGTTTCCCAAGATAAGATTAAGGACAAAGTTAAAGGAGAATTTAATCGGTCTGTCCACTTCTGCATACTAAGCGCAGTTTTATAATGATTTATAAATATTTTCAGAAAAGTTAAGCGCTGTCTTTCTTTGACATATACTCTCTTGTTCCAGAGTCAACCAGCCTTGTCACTTTGATTGATTGTGTACCAAAGACAAACTTGAATACTAAATTGCGACGTTTAAACAGACTCGGCAATGTTCCAAGAATTCGCCATGAAGACAAAGAATACAGTGAAATGTCCCATATCTGGACATTTCATATAAGTGATAGACTTTACACTGGACTTTTACTAATGATTTAAGATTTTGTAAGGTTTTAAATTGCAAAATCAATATGATAGATTAGTTGTTTCACAATTTTGAGTACATCGTTTACAAACCTATCTCAAAAAGTACCAGTATCAAATGAACATGTGTTTCACTGTTTGTGAAAATGTTATTTTCTAGCTTACTGTGTTTTAATAAAAAACGCAAAGTGCTGGTTAGTTGATATAAATATATGTGATCTTGTTTTTGAAAAGTCAGTTCTAAATGGCATCTGAATTTTGCCGTCTCTGATTACAGTCACTGTTTGTAGATGTTATTTTCTAGCTGACTCATTTTCGATAAATAATGCATAGTGCTGGTTAGTAGATATAAATATATCTGATATTGTGTTTGAACAGTATGCTCAGAAAACACTTTTTAATTGAAATGTGTGCTCGTGTTTCGCATGCGCAGACACACATTACACTTTTGCAGCTGAAGGTGCAGTTGACGTTTTATATACCATCGGGCGGCTGAACATATATCGTTCAAGTCTTCAATTTCCAGTTAAACAAAGTGAGCACAGGCATTCAAACTTTTTTATCATCAACAGTTACCAATAACGGAGTTGACTTATAAATCAATAATCATATAATATATAGAAACGTTTTATGTACCAAAAAGCTATTATGTACATTTATATGGACTATTATGGAATTGTGTAAAATATATCGTAATTTTTATTGTACTACCCAACGCTGACATACAGATGTACACAACTGACTACACAATGCTGCCAAAAATGCTAAAATTAATTTAAATATACGTTTGTGCACTTACAACTATATAAAGGACAACTTTAGACGAAGAAAACATGCTTTTATACAAGACCCTTAAATCTGGGCAAATTCCATAAGCATATTAACGCAATTATACAGATAACTTCGCACCTCCACCAGTATAAATGGCGTCTAAATTTTGCCCTCTCTGTTTACAGTCAGATGAAAAAGAACCGACCTAGTAGTTTCTTTTTTATGTTTGTTCACATAAATTTGTAAATGAGTGGCTGTTTACTTATTTAGTTAATACAAAATTGTGTTATCATGTAAGAGATTTAATGATCAGAGACAATAACACTTGATAAACAAGGAAAGAAGAATGATATCTCTTTTACTCTTATTTTTTATGTAGTGTTAACATTAAACACCAATTATTACGATTAAGACTATCAGACGATTTGAAATGAACATTTCTGAACATTTGGTAAATAGTTTTAAGCTCTCTTCTCATTATGGACTATCGATAGTTAGATAGATAGATAGATAGATAGAACATGAACGCATTTGACTATAAAATATAATGCAGTTAAGATTGAGGTATATATATATCAATCTTAAGTTATATACTGCATTATATTTTAGAATCAAATGCGTTCATGTTCTATGACACGTCCTTATTTGTAAACACTTACTGCTTTCAAAAGATAAAAACACCTGAATTAAAAAAAGAAAAATACAAAGACCTTGCAAACACTCCTGGCGCCATCTCGTATATAATCAATATCCGTATACAATACATGTCTTTGTACTGCATTGAGTAAAAAGAAACGTTCTTTTAGCGTATGCAAATATCAATTGAACAGAGGTAGAAGTATCCACAATAAATATCATTCGCTATTCAAACGAAATGTTCAATTGGAACAAAACAGCTCTTATCACAATGCAGTATATGTAAACACGAATAACCTTAACATGCTTTATGTAAAGAAAAGTGTTGATTGTCAGTTCATGACAAATATAGACTGCTTAGGAACCATACAAATATATCCATAAAGGGATAAAGCCTTCATGAGGTCATATAACTATACTGCCAAGATATACATATAAAACAAATATGTATGGTATAAAACAATCAAAGCAATTTTCAGAAAATACGTAACCATATTTGTATTGCTCTTTCATTTCATTTAATGAGTTTTTCGGAAATATAAACCATTTCAACTAGCCTGGTCGGTAGTAGGACGGTAAAGGAATATGGCTTTACATAGCTTTGCCAGACACTTTAAAATAAGTTTAAAATCATATTATCTGGTTTACCAATTCAACAAGACACTTTTATTGCATATTGCCTGTCTCAGCATTTATCTTCTGAACATTTCTTCCAACGAAAGGGTTTGTATACGTTATATATAACGCCTTTATGAGCGTGAGTTATTGATCTTATGCATCTAGTATTTATTTCCATAACCGCATCTGCGATTGGGGTGGAGATTGTAATGTACAAAAAGGGTTGTTTTATTTAACCAATCAAAACAAAAGACATACTTTACTCACAATAATTATTCACAATAGTGCTTAGCGGAACAATTATAACGCCATGTGTAAGGTAGATCGCTTTTGTGCAAGGTGTATGAAAGATAATGTAAAGAATAATATACTTTATAACAATATTTATGAAACTAGTGAATAGTATTTATATACTAATTAAGAAACACATTTTTACCGCTTTTACCTTTTTGATAATTATAGTGAAAAGTAGTGTTGCATATGCTTAGCACTCTGCTGCGCCAATAATGCATAAAATTACACCGATGTTAATGATGCTTGCTCTCACTCAGATGTTACACGTTAACCTAAGGTCCAACTGGCATTGCACACCTTACTTATTTAGACAATGCAACAAATGTACAAATATGATGTTCAGAGACATTCTATTGAATTAAATCTTTTTAGACACTTCTACTAAGGGATATGTGAAATCAGGTAATATATATTCTATAGGCTTGAACGGTAAACTCAGGACCGGATACTTATTATGGAATAATCGACTTACAAATTCAGAAATTTCATGTTTCAAACTTGAAAATCTAAAAGTGTACCAACATAATTGTAGATTTCTGTGTTCCTCTAAAATGCAAAGGTGGTATTAAATGTGTATATAAAACAATATCTAGAAATATAAAATGAGTAAACCAATAGCCAAATCATCTACTGACCCTTAACCTTATACACATGAATAGTATAAAACAGGTCCCGCGCACCCATACTCACACTATACAAACATTATGCATAAGATATTGTCCTTTCTATAAATGTCTTATTCAAATGCATTTTATAGCAGTTGTATTATGTTTCGTCATTATTAAATGATGCTTAACACGGAGGTTCTTTGTAATAAGTAAAACATTAACCTTATTTAGAATTTAATAAACACTCCAGATGCAATTTTAAAAGACTATACGACAAAGTCCTATGGGCATTGCAGCATAGACTAACATTTGAAAACGACAGTATGTATTTCGTGAGCCAGTGAATCTATTTATAGATTTTCCAAAACTCAAAGAGGACTGATTCATGGAAATGAAACAGTCATAGTATAACGTTGTGTGGAACTTTCGCTACTTTCACATTCACAATTGAGAAATCCTTTTGTAGATAAATAACCTAAGTTCTAAGTATATTGTAATTGATAGCGTACTTTACTTAAGCACTAATTCGATAACTATGTTAATGTATTCTCGCTTGACTTACGAATTTGAGCCGTCCGTCGTCCATTCAATATGTCAACTGAAACGGTCGTGGTGAACGGTTGACATATTAAACACAAAATCAAAAAAGGATGATACCGATTCTGAAGATTTGGTTTATGTATGAGTGAAACTGTTAACATATTAAGGGGTGAGCAATTAGATATAAACTGCGGAACCTTAAACATTGATCAATCATCAGAAGTTTGTAGCTTTAGATCATTCCAATTCTTCCTGTTAGCATTATACAACGGCTCGACTGCACAGAGCGTATTTCATGTATACATATGATTTGGTATGCAAGCAGTTGTTGGCTTATTTGGTTTGCAGCCCTCGATCGAGTAAGTACGGTGTTTTTCTTTCAAACGAGGAACATTATATGCGTCGTTATTCTGCATTTTCGTTTTACATGTGTATGCACCTTGATAGATTATTGACATTGTTAAGAGTGACAACGTAATAAACTGCTTTCACAACAAGAGACTTGTAAAATTGAAAGTTCATCAGAAACAAACAAAAAGATAAATATCGCATTATTAGAGATTATATATGTGTTTGGATTGTTGCGTGTGTAAATGTGTAGTCGTCCGTACATTCGTGAAATTAATGATGGATTTGAGTGAGGTGTTTCACAATCTTAAACCGCGTTACTGTAAAGTCTATAAATCTACTGTTACATCAACAAATTGTATATGTTTGTAAATCTTATATATCGGAGGTACACTTACCGTTACCATGTGCGATTCTGAAAAGGGAAACGAGTCGAAAACTAAAACAAATGACAAATGTTTACTTTCCGAACTAGTACCTGAGACCGACCTGGCAGAGAATTACGCCGACTGTGTAGATTATAAAGATTTATCAGTTCCAGGAAGAAATAAATATATCGAACAGCATCAGGATGTGAATGCAGAAGATGGCCAATCTACCAATGCGACTGAAGTGACACTCAGTGACGAGTGTACTAAACGAGAAGCAGGCGATGAGCATGGAGAGAAAACAGAGCCCACCCCTGAAAGAGATTTCGAACATCCTTTCAGTAAACAGACTTGGAGAGAAGATTTAACTTTGATTGTAGAGGAAAAGTGTTTATACGTTAACAAGTATGTATTAGATGCATGCTCACCAGTGTTTAGTAAAAAGTTGGAATGCGGTCAGGTTAAAACACTGAAAATACAAGACACGACCTTCCATGCAATGGTAGAATTCCTCTGCTGCATCTACCCACACATTCTCAAACCAGTAACGGCGTCGAATATTTATTCAGTGATGGAAGTGGCTGTTAAGTATCAAGTCCAGTCTCTGATCTCTGCGATAAAACATCTTATTGAAGATAAAGCAGTAGCAGCGACAAAATGTGCTGATCTGCTGAGCTTTCTTTTGGTTTGTCAGCATTTTGAACTCAGTCACTTAAAAGAACAATGTTTAAAGGCACTTGATAATAAAAGCCTCGCTGAACTTGGTGAAGTAGAGGTGGATGCTGACGATTGTCATGCAAACATGGCCTCCAACATTTATAAACTAAAAGCTGAAAGATACTGCAGCGAAAATAAAGAACTTTTAACGACTTGTAAACAGCTGGAAATGGAAAGAAATGATTTCAAGGCAATGTATCTATTTTTGCTGGATGATAATACACTGGCCAACAAGGAAAATGTAATATCGGCTTTCGGAGGTGATTTAAACACAATCCGAGTTACTTGGTATTTTGCGAATTGTAATACGTTGTCGTTAAAAAAAATCTACGATAGACCCAGTAATCTTGAAAACATTCAGTTCAACAACTCGTATCGAAATAACGCTGTTCTTGAATTTAAATTCAAGGCGACATGTCGTTCAATTATCAGCGGCAGGATATATTTTAAAAATGTTCTTAACAGTGATACTAGTGAAGTAGTTTCGTTTTTCAAAGACCTGACCACGGGTGACCGAGACGTACAAGCAATTAGTAAGACATCTCTGTCTGAACTTCGAGAACCAAAAAGTGGGTTCTTAAAAGATGGAATAGGAGAAATTGTAATACAATATATTTCAAAAGATTGATTTTTTCTAAGACTCTTATGTAAAATAGTTGCTAAACAATACCAATATTGTCGGTAACGTTACACAAAGGAAAGTGTCAAAGATCTTATCGAACTTAGTTTAAAGAACATAGAATTAGCTCTATTTCTTCTGGTTTTTATTTACAAATACACATCTTGCAATATGTGGTTAAGTACATAGTTTACTGTGCCGACTTTTGTTAAATAAAACTATTCGTGTCTGTTTGATTTTATTATTTTCTATTTGAATGTCTGCAAACCAGTAAGCACCGTGAAATTATCCAAACAAACTGTTTGCGACTGCTACATGAAAATGTGAGGCAATGTTATTTTGTGCACAACAATTCACAACAAGACGTTGTGACAAAATTGACTAAAATATGGATTGAAACATCGCTGAACCAGCTAGGTCTAAATGAATAAAAGATAAACTGAAAAGCACCAATCTCGAAGACAATCTAATCATAATTATGTTTACCTGGAGGGTTGTATGTGAACAGAGTAACAATTACAGTGCACAATTACAATACATTTTCGCAAAAACGGAAATACATTGGATGCTACAGAAAAAGCCGAGGGGTTTAGATTCCTAAAGTACAAACCTTTCTATTTGTGGGCTAATTAAATTTATGACATTAACTTCCATGTTCCAGTGGCTATTATGTTTACATCTGTAATTAGAAACATTTATTTTTTTTCTTTTGTATAAGACATTATCTATAACCATTTAGCAAACCAAATGTGAGCTCTACTTTTCTTCATATTGCCAGTAGCATGTATTATTTGATGTGCAAGTGTCCTCTAATATTAATGTGTGTATAGTTACGTCTTATTTTGGTCCGGAGGCTTTATGTTATTTATAAAAATATTACATTGTGGTATATCGCAGAAAAGTTGTGCCCATTCTTATACGATTTTAAATTTGTAATTGGTATTCTTTATCTGTCTATTGTGAATGATTTTCATTAGAATGTGTCCCACCTTGTTGTTACCATATACAATTTAATACAATGCTCTTATTAAATGATATGTAAAACCTACTATGCTCGTTTAAAGGCTGGTAGTCTTGCTACTGTATTCTCTTGTGTTTGTGCTCTGTGTCAAGTTCTTTGTTAACTACATTACAAACAACAAAGATTTGCCTATCTTTTGCATTTTTTTCTGTATCTTAATTACCCCTTATCTAAAAATAAGCAAACACTCATTAATGTTTAGTATATTCTAGGCTAAAGATCTAAAAACTAAAATGGCATCACATGGTCATATAGAACATCAATTTCACAAATTCTGTTGAACGTTTTCATCAACAACGCTTACACTTAAACAGATAAAATGTTTGACTGTTTGCAGTCTTGCATTAGTGTTCATATTTTATACTAGCTTTGTTGAGAAATTACAAGACGACATATTAAATCATATTATGTTCGTCCCAATTTAGACACCATTTTTGAAGATTAAACGTTTTTTTCCTAAAAACCCTCCGTAAAGTCATAATGGCGATGTTCAACCACGTTATCACTTCAGACCTGCATAACTGAGTAAATGTGAAATGGAGGACGTTTTCAGATCTGTCTTGAAAAAAGTGATTATTTTGGCAAGAATAATTGACATATTCGGGAGCCTAATTATAAAACGGTTGAAATGTGTTCCTCGGATGACATGTATTTGATAATTAAATTTTAAAGCATGATCTGCAAATATACCCCAGATGGTCTGCCATGTGGTGTCTAGTGTCTGTGACCACGAATCAGAATCTAATCAGAAAGAGAAAGTATAAAGAATTATACTAAACGTTAAAAATGTACTTATCATGTCCAGCATTTAACCGCCAATTAGATTTCTGTGAAATCTATAAATATATGTTTCATACCACCGAGGGGTGGTGGCGCGGAAAAAACGTATAAGATAGATAACTTAAATGGTACTTTCTGCTAAAAGGCAAAACAGTGGGTCATCTTTTGCTTGCAACATAATTTTAATATGCTTGAAAGCTACCTTTTTGCAGAATAGCTTTAAATTTTGAAATTGAATTAAAGTCAAGTAAAAAGACCGGAACTAAACCAACTTATAACAGGCACTGAGTTGGAAGAGCGTTGGCCTGTAGAGCGAGTGGAGATGGACAGTTTGTACTCTGAATAATCAACGCATACATTCCAAGTTTGGCACACTGTCATTTATACTAAATATATTTATTAGTTAAACATGGACGCATAAGACTCTTAGTTATTTATTCGATGCTAGAGTCAACTAAGTCAAGCGTTAAAATCACACATTTAATCAAAAACATAACATTGGTAAACATACTTCCTTAAGAAGAAATAAACACGTGTATTGTGTTAATAAAACCAGTGGAGAGGAGTGGATATGGGGAAATATAAGGTTCGATTGTCATATTTGAAACAGTTTAAAACAGGAAAACGTAATTTGTTTCATTTATTTACAAATTGACATGCCAACTTGTTTATCCAATTAGATAAACGGGTGAAAAATGCTATTAACTAGTTTTAGTCATATCTGGTGACAGTCACACATTGCAGCAAAGTCGACCATATATCGGCGCACATGTAATTTTTTAATTCAAATATAATGATTTTCGTAAACAATCCTAAGTGCCAAATAAGAATGTCAAAATAGGAATTTAAATGATGATGATGATTATGATGATAATGGTATTGATGTTGTTGATGATGATGATGATGATGATAATGATGATGATGATGATGATGATGATGATGATAAACCCATAACAGCACGAGATATTGAAAAGCAGTGTAGACTTATTGAAACGATTATCAATAGTATACCATTATATCTTATTAGATATTTTTATACGTTAGTGAGTTCATCCTATTTATTCTAAAATTGCACTACTTAAACTGTTTAAGTTTGTTATCCCTGTCCTTTCGATAACCATAGTTAAATAGGATTTAAACAAATATATGAATATATTTTCCAAAAATGCAGCTACATGCCGTTTAATCAGAACGTTCCGACGTAAGATTGTCCTTACCAGTGACAAAACAAAAAGTTTCGAAAACCACGAATGGAAAAGATGGACAGTGGATGTAAACATCAAAGTGAGAAACCCGACAGGTATTTGCATCGACAGTATAGTGAATATAATACTTGTCTTCTTTTGATTAGTTGAGATCAACATGTTTCATTTAAAGCAGTCCATTTAGCAATATTGGGTGAATACATAGCATAATAATGATATCATTTTCCAGTTTAGTATACAAACATAACGAACAAAATGTAAATATGTTTAACTCCATAACGCATAAACAGCCTATAAGGATCAATAATAAATAGCTTTTCCGAGACGCTACACGAAGATACGTGCTTATCTTCATGTAGTCTTGACGAAAGGGTTGGATTAAAGTAATTTTTAAAGTGATTCTTGCCCACAATCGACAGAAACAGATATGATACTTACATTGAAAATATGCTAGGTGATATATACATACATACATACACACACACACACACACACACGCACGCACGCACGCACACACACACACACACACATACATACGTACATAAACATACATACCCGGAACTGCGAGGTCTTTAAACCTTTTTATCACCAATGTCTAACCGACTGCATGAATTCCATAACAAATAAATTTTGTTGTTTTTCGGTATGTGTATATTTGTTATGATTGGAGAATGTTGATCCGATGCACATGAACAACTCGCTTGAAAAACAAACACGCCTTACTTCTCGGTCAGTAGTACACACAATTGTAGCCAAATGTTTCCCAACATAAGACTAAAGACAAAATTAAGGTAGAATGTTATCGGTCTGTCTGCTTCTGCAAACTACGCGCAATATCCTGCTAATTCAATGACCATTTTAAGAAAATTTAAGTGCTGTCTTTCTTTGATATATACTTTCTTGTTCCAGAGTCAACCAGCTTTGTTACATCAATTGAATGTGTACCAAGAACAACTAGGGTATTTGCTTGAATACTAAATAGTGACGTTTAAACAGGTTTAGCAATGTTCCTAGAATGAAGACAAAGAATACGAAGAAATCTCGCATATCTGGACATTGTTTTGTAACAGTTTATATTACTGCTAGATTTTACATTGAATTTTTACTAATGATTTAAGATTTTACAAGGTTTTAAATTATAAAATCAATAAGATAGATATGTCGTTTTACCATTTTGACTGCGTTGTTCACCAACCTATCTCAACATGTACCATTTTCTAGCTGACTTTAATTTGATAAAACACGCATAGTGCTGGTTATTTGATATAAATATATCTGATATTGTGTTTGAAAAGTCAGTTCTCATGCCTAGTTGCAAATTAATTCATATTTGATATCAAATATCAAATAATAATAACTAAGTTTTAATGTATGCTCAGAAATTATTCTATTAAAAACTGGAAACGAAATTTAAATACGAGAAATGTGTTCTCGCGTTTCGCATGCGCAGAAACGGCTGCATCACACTTATGCAGTTTAGGGTGTAGTTGATGTTTTATATACCATTGGGCGAATGAACAAATACGGTTAAAGTCATTATTTCCAATGACCCAAAGTGAGAAAACACTATTATGGAATCGTGTAGAAATCGTTTTCATATTGTACCACCCAATGCTTAAATACAGATATACACATTTGAGTACACAATGCTGCCAAAATGCTAAAATTAATTTAAATTTAAATTTGTGCATTTACAATTCTATAAAAGACAACTTTAGTCGAAGAAAACACATATAAATACAAGACCTTTAAATCTGGGCAAATTCCCAAAGTATGTAAACACAATTATACAGATAATTTCGTAGCTCCACTAGTATGAATGGCATCTAAATTTTGCCCTCTCTGTTTACAGTCAGAAGGATAAGGACTGACCGAGTAGTTTCTGTTCATATTTTTGGTCAAAAATATTTGTAAGTGAGAGGATGTTAACTTATTTTATTAGTTCTGCCATTATGTTGGAGGTTTTATTATTATGGACAACAACATTTGATGAACAGTGAAAGAAGAATGTTTGGTATATGTTGCAATCTCATGGGACTTTTCATATTCTTATTCATGATCACAACAATGTTACTTGTGCAGTGTGGTCGTAAAAAATCTCCCCGTGCATATTATCTATGTTGTCATTTAATTCATCCTATAAGGATTGTTACGTGTATTTCCTTTGATGGACATTGGACTTGGTTCCTCAATTCCATCTTCACATGAACAGGATGCTACAACCATTTACTCTTCTCTGAACATGTTTTTTCTTGATTTAAAGTTAATTTCACTTATAATCAACCATTTTTGTGTAGCTTTTATAATCGAAATAATACCCCTTTCTTTTCTAAACACTATGTGGACATTAAATTTAAATGACGTCACTACTATCGTCATAACTTATCAAAGAAAACATCAGCGCTTGACATTTTGTATTCAAATAGATCGGTTTTCTTTTCATTGCTTGCATTTGAGAAACCAATCAGGAAGTGCGAGGTTAGAGATCTGTACAACCGGTTTAAGCACACCAGTCGGCCCATATTGCCGACTGACCGTTCCAAGGCGGTAACTGTCGGGTTTGCTCTTTTCGTTAGATGACTCGTCACATTTGTTCTTGCTTTTAACTTAGCTTGCATGTGATATACCTTTGTGCCGTTTCAGAGTTTTGTATATGTTGCAATGCTAATAGGACTTTTCATATATTCTTATCTCTTTTTATTTTATTTTATATGTAGTGTTAACATCAAAACACTTAAGATTAAGACTATCAGATAACATGTTTGAACATTTGGTAAATAGTCTTAAGCTCTCTTCTCAATATGTAGATGTTGCTATCGCTGCCAGCTGCTGCTGATGATAATGCTCGTTGTGGTTGGCCATTAATTATATATATATGTATATATATATATATATATATATATATATATATATATATATATATATATATATATATATCTATATATCTATCTATATATATATATATATATATATATATATATATATATATATATTGTCACACATAAATTAATATACTGCATTATATTTAAGAATCGAAAAAATGCATGTGCTATGCCCCTTCCTTATATTGATAACACTTAGTGCTTTCAAAAGATAAATATCTTATGAACCAAAACACCCGAATTAAATAATAGAACATACAAAGATCTTGCAAACACTCCTGGCGCTATCTCGTATTTAATCAATATCCGTATACAATGCATGTCTTTGTACTCTATTGAGTAAAAAGAAACGTCATTTAAGCGTATACAAAAATCAATTGCACAGAGGTAGAAGTATTGACCGCAACTATTATTCGCTATTCAAGCGAAATGTTTAATTGGAACAAGAACAGTTCACAATGCAGTATATGTAAACACGTATAACCACAACATGCTCTATGTAAAGAAAAGTGTTGATTGTCACTAAATGACAAATATAGACTGCTTAAGAACTTGGAACCGCACAAAAATACACATAAAGGCTTCACGAGGCCATATAACTATATTGCCAAGATACACGTATAAAACAAATATGAATGGTATAACACAATCACAGCAATTTTTCGAAAATAACCAAGCATATTTAAATTGCTCTGTCATACGCTTAAGGAGTTTTTCGAAAAATAAACTCGCACCATTTCAATAAGCCAGGTCGATAGAAGGACGGTAAAGATGGTTTTACATAACTTTGACAAACACTTTATAATAAATTTAAAAACATATTAACTGGTTTGCCAATTCAAGAAGACAATTTTATTCCACATTGACTGTCTCAACTTTTATCTTCTGAACATTTATTGAAACATACGTTATATAGCACCCCTATATGAGCGTAGGTCGAAGAATAAAATGCTAAAAAATTTAATTAACTTTTTTAAATTAAAAGAAGGCACATCAAGCATGTAATGGAAGAAAAAAGTTCAGACAGAAATAGTTGTTTTATATTGTCAGTATCCTTGCAAGTAGGTGTAAGTGATTATCGACAAGGTAGCTAAGCCTTCAAAGAAAATTAATCACGTACATATTTTATATAGCTTAATTAAAAATAATCCGAGTTTTATAAATTAAGTTGCGGTCATATTGTGTTAGTGATAAAAGAAAGTGATAAAAGGTTTAGTTTTATTTTAAATCTGAGTAACACTTATTTTACGCCAGATTATGCAACGGGTAAAATAAGATCTATAGATTTAGCAAAAAACTATATTATATTTTCTTTTATAAATGTAGCACCCATAAAGGTATATATTAAAATGAATATGTATAAACTGTGCTACAATACTTATCACAGTATTAGTTAAGTTTTGTAGCTCATTCTACCGTAAGGACATTCACCTCGTTAGCAGATCATTTACTAGAGCTTAGTCATGTGACCTTTGAAGCCAATGGTCCAAACCACGGGCCTCCACATACCACTATCGTAAAAATACTAGTGGCATACTCACTATGTCTATGGTTATGCTCATTTAATGGTATTACATCTACTTGTTGCCCTTGACTTAGGTTAACGAGGCTGGGTATGATACTATGCGACGTTTTACACCATGCATTTCACAGGAAATGCATAATTATATCTGACACAAAGGACGCCACCAAAAACAGCAAACAAACAAATTCACATACATGAGGATGTTAACCAAAGACTAGTTTATATTTGAAACCGAGTATGCCCTAGACAACAGATCATTCATGACATTCTTCAAATGTAATAGAAAAGTTTTAATTTTAAATTCACTAGTTAATAATAGAAGAATAACGATTTCCAATAGGCATACAAAGTGTCATTCAATTGGTATTGTGGACGGCCATTGTGCAATTTGTTTAGACTTGAGAGCGTAACTCTATAGAAGGAGTCTCATTTCGATTAACCTGGACGGTTTGCTTCCACAGTTTCAAACAATACGCACTTTGGTCCCGGCTATACATATAACCACCACCATAATCATTCCTTTTGAGCATACTAATTGGTGGATATATGCCAACTCGAGTTATGAAACACGGGTTCTAAAGTGCATTATCCTTTTGCTATTTGTTAAATGTGTCATTTGTTTTGAATTACGTTTCCAAATACATTTAGTATACGTACATGATAATAGTAATTACTTTCTAGCTTTAGAGTCAGACATCGGTTTCAATTTACTATTAAAACTATTCAAAATTGACTCATATTCAGGCCACCAGAAGAGTAATAACTTGACATTTATTATTTTTTTATCCGTTTATAATACATATATATTTTGCAAAACAAAACCGTTGAACTGCTTTCAAGTTATCTATGAAAAACACTAAACTGAAAAAGCATGGTCACACATATTTAAGGTTATAAATGTGCGTTTATTGATTTATAAAATTACACCTCTATCTTTGTTTGTGCGATTGTGTTGGTGTGTGCGTGTGTGTGGGTGATTAACACATCCATATTTTAAATGTTATTTCATATGGCTTAAACAATGCAACATAATGAACACATAACTTCTATTTTTATCATGGATCTTTTACCGAGGCACCTAACAGGAATATGGCGTCACTTAATACATTTAAATTGTTGTTTATTGTATGTATTTTAGATCATTGTCCTAGTTCTTACAATGTGGGGCCTCACTCTATTTTCTACAATACACAAATCACTTATCCATCTTCACCAGGCCCTGTAAGAGGTCAACTATATTTATGACCTGTAAGAGGTCAACGTTCTAGAAATGTGTGATTTTGGGGGAATTTGCATTGAGGTATCAGGCAAATAAGTATTAAATAATGATAAAAAATAAAGTATGCAATTTTGTCGGTTTTGATATTCTTAAAAGAATAACCAGGAACTACGCAGGGGGAAATAAATAAGCCAAACAAGGGAAGCAACCTAACAACATTGCATAAATTGTAGTTCGCATTGACGTTCGCATTTGAGTCCCTTTTGAGTAAATGTTTTTTTGTATAATGTGTTAGAATGGAAATAGATGTTACGTCCTTAGTGATTAAATTCAGATAATACGCATCTGATCTCGAAACAGTGATATAATGGGCGTTAGATCACGCAAACTTAAATATCTTTCCTAATTAAATATTATATGTTCTTACATTTTGTATCTTTTGAAGACTGAATGAATTGATAAAATTGTAGAAGTCAATTAAGCTTACAAAAAGGTTTTTACAATTTAAAAAATATGTAAAAAATAGTAATAGTATGCTGTTTTACCATGCATGTAACTGCTATGCTAGTGACGTTGAAGTATGGTATGCATTTGTTTCCCTCTTACATATATCTCAGACATTACATTTGATCGCTCAGCTTAAGTGTAGGAAACAGAGTCAACCGTGTGGTGTCCATGCTAGTCCCTCACTTTTCTAACCATGGGTATAGAGAAAAAAATATCTTACTATATGGACAATAGTAACAAAACAAAAACAATCCTATTTGGGTAAGTGAATATCGGTAGTGGGATTAGGTCAATTTATATATATATATATATATATATATATATATATATATATATATATATATATATATATATATATATATATATATATATATATATTTATATATATATATATATATATATATATATATATATATATATATATATATATATGCACATTACTACGTATGTATAATAACTTAGAACCAATGAACCAATGCATTACTTTCATTTGAATGCTAGATATAGAAGGATTGTTAGTGTTTTTATAGACAATTAGATCTAAATCAATTTATAGAAAATAGACGTTTTATATCTATGCGTCTATGGTTATACTGCAACTACTTTCTTATTAACAACTAATAGTATTTAACACTTTTCAAAACCCAGTGCAGTTACCTCTATCTATAATTGAACATGACCTTTGTAACAGGTATGGTTTTTAGCGCGATATAAATAGGCTATAAATAGATATAAAATAGATATAATTTTCTACCACATAAACATAATATGTCCAGATTTTTACCTTGGATTATGGACGGTATCTTATTTAACCTTTATTATATTTTAATCAGCGTAGTTTTTAAGTTTTGGTACATGTCAAGTTCTCATCATAAGCATTCAGAGGCGGTAAAGGTCGACCATTCTACACTAAGATAAAATCCAGACATTTGGAGTTATTGTTTGTTGATTTTAATAAATCAACAGTAAGACATCAACATACTTACGAAGTCAGTATATTTCACTTTAAATGGCGAGGCAATACTGCCATTGTCATGTCAGAAGTTGCTGATTCTGTGGTTAGGACATCCAAGAGAGGATGCAACATCACATAGCACCTATACATCTATGTTACATTATTGTGTGGTTAATGCTGTCAACATCATTCAGTGCCTAAACCATGGGAGTTTACATCAACACTGTTTCGAATAGATGTACATGTATATTATTGTACAAGCATTTAGTAACTGAGCTATGTAAAAAGAGACGAAAGTTAAATAGATTTTAGGTAGAACTACATATCTATTGCTGCTTTGTTATGTACAAGGTTAACAAATAAAACTGATAAAACACACTGTTAAATATCTTTTGTGAGGTAGTGTTTATTTCACTTTGAAAATATGTTCATAAAATAAAGCTTTTGGTGAATGTGCTTAATTCAATGCATTCATACACCCATGACAATACACACTTTTAACTATTTTAGTCTGTCGACTATAAATATGATCAACTAATTGTTTCTTGTGTCTCTATGCTCCTTTCTATGTAAAAGTACACGCTATTTGATACTGTGCATTAGAACAGTCAAGAAATACATGTTTTATCAATTTATATATGAACAACTTGATCACACTGCCTTTAATGACATTACTTGTATTGCTCTGATATATCTCAAGACTACCACAGAGTTTATCAGATACATGACAATATAAATCTTTGTAGTTTAGATAATCGTTTTATTTTACTATTTATATACTGATAAGCTGTCTCTTTATGATATGTTTTCAAAAGACTTTAGCTGAGCATGTTGCACATTTATTAGTGGAGTAACCTTTACCTTTTTAAAATATTCATGCTGTTTTTTTTGTCAGAACATTATGTCAGTATTTTAAAATGAACAACATTCTGCATTTCCTATGTCTACATATGTAACTATTATATTATATATGACTGTTAAACATCCTTCTTAGGCTAATTTACATCGCCTACTACAAAATTATTATGTTATCGCTTGCTACATGACATGACATTATTTGTGCCTATAAATACCCCTTTTAAAGTTGTCATTGTAATATTTTTTTAACTAAGAATGTATACTCTTGTGTAATTATAGTATTCATACAATTGCAAAGTCCGTGTTGTTTTTGTTGGTGTTTATTTTCATCTAAACAGAGTAAGTACTGCCTCAATAAAAACTGTTGTTACTATGACATTTTCTAACCTTTTGAAAACTACTTTTTGAATTAAGAATAATTTAATATTGCCTAACTACCCCATTTGGACATAAACATCACAGATCGCGTCACATAATACTATCGGACAATATGGAAAGATTAAGCCTCATTTTTAATTTAAAATACATGCTTAGTTTGCAAAAATGTGCATTATACATAAAATGCTTTAAATAATGCAAAATATACTCTAAAATGCAGCACATGTATACAATTTTATTGCGAACAAAATGTTATTCATTTAAACCATTCTGCTTTAATAACTGGTGACCAGAAAGGGCTGTAGTTTATTAACTCCAATTCTTTCACATTTGACGTGCCTTGTTAAATTTTGTAACCTCTTCTTAAAATTCTGAAAATGTTAACTTTTGCAATTATTTTTTACACATATTGTGATGTTTTATATACGTTTCTTTTTCTCAATCTATTGCCTCATGAACGTTTTGTTTGAACATATTCTCGCTAGTTATACGCTAAAACGCATCTTTGTGATTATAAAATACCAATTGTCATGGTTTCCATGGTGACCATTTTCAATTTAAGAATGTATACTAAATAATATAATTGGTTATGACTTTGTTTATTCTTGTGACTGTCCGAGAACACGTATTTATTGTTCAATTCTTACAATCATATACTTCAAAGCAAATAAACTATTGCACAGTTCGTTTCGGCGATAACAGCCTTTGGATTTCCTATGTAAATTACTACGTCACATTTGCCATGTTAATATCTCCAATTATGAGATCGCGTATTCCAACTGACGTCTCATTAACAGAACAGGCTTGTGCACATTTTCTTGAAAAAAAGTTTCAGGAGCAATAGTTTATGAAGAGGCCTTAAGGTCAGCGTTATGTTAATGGTAATATATATAGGTCACGATTTAATGTAGAACATAATTCGCATATATATAATCACATTTGGGTCAAGATAACATATTTTTCAAAAGCTTCATTCCAATTCAAAATAAACATTTTGTCAAATATGTTGGGTTTATGTTTTACGCAGACATTTGAAAATGAACAATTATATTTATGTGAAACGAAAATAATAATGCTATATGGTATTGTGAAAACAATATCAAATAATACCAAACAAATAAAATCATAGTACAAAGTATTTTGATTATTTCAAGTTATTTTTTCAAAATTTACAAATATCATCATTAGTGTACAACTTAAAATTCTTATCTAGTACTACATAATAACCTGAATATATAATAATGATGCATGCGTGTATTGTTGTTTACTTTAATAAACCAAGAAAAAGTGGAAGGATTATCACTTGACATAAATATATTGTGCTAATTCTTTCCTTAAATTTTCTTTTATGACATGATTGCATCTTTGTAACAACCGTTAAAACATTGTTAGTTGTGTTTGGCTATATTTCGAGCACTTATTGATTACCTTAGACAACAAGATAGACTTTTTGTCTTTCCTTTGATAATACACGATGTATACAATGTATGCACATATATAAGGCCTTAAATTAGGGTCTTTCTTGTAGTATGAAACTAAATATAATTCCCAAATTGTAACGATTTGCAACTTTCAACAGAAAAACACTATATTACTATATAGCTTTCAATTAACAACTATGGGCTTCATATGCTGGATAAACGCGCACGGGGTCTTAGATGATGTATATAGGGGTGTTCAGTCATTTGAAATGCCTTGTACGTCAATTTCCCCAATGCCGTCAATTAAGAAACCCCTTTTCATAGTTCAGATATTTGCTCTGTCTCTGTCTTAATGACTCGATTATATCGAAAGACGTTCTGATAAAATGGAAAAGATGCCCTAGAGTCTTCGTTTACGAAATTTCTAAAGTATACCCGGCAAGACAATTTAAAGAGCATCTCTCTTTCAGTTTAACACTCACTACAGCGAGAAAATATTTCAGGTCGTTTCTCTGTTAAGTGTACTACGTCAATTGTACTTTCATTTTGGCAAATTTATTTCACGTTACATTTGTGTTCGCAAACATACTTCAGTCGAAGTGTGTTAAAAGTACCCCACCCCGGAAGACTGACATCACATTTCTGTTATCCGTACTGTTTAGATAATTATGCAAAATAATTACATTGCTTCGTACTTGTATTTTTCTGCTATTATGTTCTTGATATTTTCTGATTTTGGTCTGCTTATTTCACGGGATATTGTAGCTTGATTTCCATGTAGATCGACTGTTTCTAGCTCTAACACATTCTTTTTACTAGCGTTTCTTAACGTTGGTATTCGAAATCTTCAAGCTCAAACTGATGACATGCTCTTAGAAGCATCATCAAATCACCACACGGTGTTGTTTCTATAACTTTCTGCTTTACTAGGTCTTGGCAGTCGATAATACGATCCTGTACATGGTATCTTACAGCCAGCTTCAACACTAGATGAAATTATTATATTGTCACAGCTTTGCAAATGTTTGGATAAAGTCAGCAAAGAAATTCCGCCATAGAGCCGACCGTCGTGTCTGGTATCTTTAATGTGTTTGTCGGACCTTTGTCAAACATTCTACTAAGTAGAGGCGGACATAGAGCTAATAATAGTACTTGTGTGCCATCTACAATCAATGTTAAATAGTCTCTCCACGTTTGCTTGTTGTTGAACCTCGTCTTTCCGATCCACAGTATCTACAGAATGTGTGTCTTTGGAAAGCTCTCTATCTGCCTTTTGTTCTGTGTCTAGTATTTCGCCTGAGACTTCTATTCCGACTACAAATCTATTACACACTGACACGGAATATTCCATTTCATCCGCTCCAGAGTTAGAACTCATAGCTAACCGCTCTGTCTAGCGTCAAACAAGTCAAAGTCCTTCTACTGTGACAGTAAATGTTGCAACTAGTTAATTACAACTTGCACAATCTAAATAAATATTGGAGCACTTTTTCCCACGTCATCTGCTTCCATTAGTCGTTATGACTTCAATTAAAATCCATTTATTCCTAATCAACTCATGTAAGATGATCAACAATCGAACTTTTGATACCATATACAAACACAAATACATTGATGTGAATGTAGGCAGTCGTTAAGGTCAATGTCGACACTTTTGTTCTTGATTGATATTGATGATTCTCGAAATCTCGACTAAATTTGTTTTGCTTATTTAAACCAGATTCAAAGTAAGTTTTTTAATTAAATGAACAATATGGAGCAGTGTCTGATTGTCCATTAACTAAAGACGATTATGGGCAGTTTTGCTACGTCCACAGTGCGAAATGAAACAATGTAATCTGTGAATAACCGTAAATTATCAATGAAAATCTCCATTCGCTTTTTTCTGCTGCATAGACCATAGATACGTTAAGGAAATTCACATAAGCATAAGTGGAACACCTATAAATAATCAGTTCATGTTTGTTGTAACAAGTAAAGTAATTGCAAACTGTGCTACGAGTGTTAAACGCGGAATTGTCCGGCGTCATGTCGCATTGTCCGCATTCACAACCCTCATATTGTATCCTATACTTGCTTTTCTCTTCTATTTTCTTGCGATGCTTCCGGACTTAGCACCCTAGTGTGAAAATATTTTTCTTCGTCTGACAGACCATTTCCAACAATGGATCTGCTTCCTTGATTCGCATAGTGAATGTGTAAATTATAGTTCAAGACGGTGCCATTTTTCAAATTGCAAACTGCAGCACGAGTGTTTAACACCGAGCATTTTTCTGCGATAATATCACGCAAAAACAAAATATATTTCCATTCTACCTTATTTACTTGACTTCTAAGTATTGAAAGGGACATAAATACGTCGATTTATTTTCCGGAGCTTTGTTCGATTTACTTCCCTTGACGATGTGCATTTATTTTGTGCTATTTTTTTCGGCTGGATTATCCAACAAATTACATGAAAAAGCACTACAATGTAAAAGATGTTTATTTTTCACAATAATTACTTATCATAAATAAGTACAAAAAATAATAGCACCGGAGTGACAACAACTAATTAACGACTTTAAATGGGTCTAGATAAACTAGCGAACAATGTTAAGTATATATGTCTATATTTGACCAATCATCGTAGTTAACCAGTTATGACCCAGACAATGCTGTACTTAGACGATTCAGGTGGGATCTTAACGTACTAATACGGTTAAAACAATTTAAGTTCGTTCCGACACGGGTTCACAATGTTTTCGTTCTGGCTGGTAAAGATCAGTTCTGATTAAAACAAGTACGCTCTAAAAACAACAACGAACGACCAAGAACACCTACTATTTAACCACCGATTTGTACGGATAAAAACGGATAACTATTTATGATCAAGTCATAACCGCAATAATCTTTTTTATTTTGATTATACATCACGTTGTTTTAGTGATGTAAATGCGTAGATACTTGTTTTTAACATCTATTTGCGAAAAAAGAAATTACATGTCGAAGAGAAATGTTTAAATGAGTTGCTTATATGTTACATTTTATAAGCCATTTTTGACTGGGATTGACAAAAGTAAAACGAATGTCTGAATCAAAAACTCACTTTGATGTATGCTACAAACAAGAGAAAGCCTCGTCTGAGGTGTCAAAGTTTTATCATATTTACATACTACAACAAATACACATGTTTGACTTCTAAAATTAATGAGTGCGTGTTTTCATGTATCTTAGGGAGGCAAACGACCAATGCACAGTAGCGAACATGAAAAAGATATGTATATATACATTGAAATCTTCGGCTGTATATATATATATATATATATATATATATATATATATATATATATATATATATATATATATATATATATATATATATATATATATATGTGTGTGTGTGTGTGTGTGTGTGTGTATAGAGCGAAGACACCAATCAACCCTTCAATAGCAACAGTTGTGCGCAAGCTCATTGTAGATTTTAATTGTGCACAGGTTTTCAAAAGTCCTTTGAGATCATCTGTCCGATAAGACGCTTTACAGTTTTCATAGCTGTTTAAGACAAAATACTTACCGGGTTTAGACAATCTTATATTCATAAAAAACACAAGCAACAAAAAGTATAAAGCTTATGAGGGTGAGGCTTATCTAAATTTACCACAAGTTGTTAAACTGACATGTCATTATAAATATATATATCTTGTTTTGACTAGGTGTCATTTTTGCCATTAATTCACATACCTAGCATATCACCAACATAGCAGAGCTTTGTTCGATAGATGAACTTTTTAACAGTAAAGATAGACAGTTAGTTTGCCTTCGATTTAACCTTACTTTTTGAGTACACATAGTTTGCCCTAAAACACTTATTACCAACCAACCCATTGCGACACGCAGCACGGAAAAGGTCAATCCCGAGGCTAGATACCATAAACTGTATATACGGTACATGTTTGAGATTTTGAGTCATCAAGGAGCCACTGTAGTTTGCAGAATGAACATCCTAGGGAAGAATTTGCAGTGCACAAAGGACTCGTTTTCGCTTGAACTCAAACTTTTGCCTCAATGAATCTGTCGATCGGATTAACCGTTGGTAAATGGTGGTAAATTTGTGACCGTTACAACGAGACTTAGTTGCATTTGTTCTTATTGGGAATCAAGAAAACAAGAATCTGATCCTAAACAAGGGTTTATTGCTCAGCAGTTTATTGCAAGATGAAAACGCATCAATCACCAAGGAAAAAGTCTAACTGTACCACACCTAAATAACAAGCAATTCAAGGAAATACGCCTGGATTAAATAAATTAACATTTGAAACACTGCGCTCTGCAGAGCTAAAGTATTAGTTACCATTTTCCTGCCGTGGATACTATAGTGTGAGGTCTTTAACACATTTCCTACGACAACAACTAATTTTAAGTACTCCAGTAGATAGTGTCCAACATATATATTGAAACATATGATCGAGTGCGAGTTAGTGTTCTGCACTCATCAGAAAGTTTAAAATCCTTTAACATTTTACAGCAGTGCCATTTCTGACATGCAATGATAAAATCACAAGGTTCAGCCGTGACCAAGACGTTGGTACTTTTGTACTACTAAGCGATCTTCACATATTTAATGTGACATCTAATGAAGATTCTTTAGTTCTTCTTTGAGTAATAACTTCTAATTCCTGTTGAAATACCAGCTTGGTACTTGGTGTTGTGTTTTGTGTTTGATTTAGCGGAATTAATGCAGTCATGGGTGGCGTTTAAGTCATATATGGAGAAAACACTTTTTCAACACATAAATAATATACCATTATTCAAATTTACAGTATAAATGTTTATACATAAGATACCCACATGTTTGTTAAAATGTTCTTTAATGCAAGCTGTTTCGTTGTTCTATATTAATCTTTTTCACTAGAAAATGGCAATGAATATATTTGTTTGTTTTCGTGTGAGAAATAAGTCTTACTTTATATTCCATCCATGGAAATGTATTGCATTTCGAATTCTCTATTACCGTTTTATAACTTAAATTCTGTGAGCCCTCAATACGGATACCGATATATTATCTTCTTACGGTTCAAAGCAAATTCAGCTAAGTTCCGTTTAAATGCTTCGGCTTTTATTTTGTCTATGTCGTTAGACAGAGTTGTCCATCTGTCACCAATGTCTTTCTTTTTCTCATGCTTATACATGTCTTTTTAATTAAATGTTTGAAACATTGTTCTTTTAAAATTTCAGTTAAAAAGGGTTAAACATCATAAAGTTCTTAAAGCAGAGCAGTACTTGTTGTTGCATCTTAAAACTGTCCTAAACAAGATTTCGGATCTGAACTTGACACTTTTCACTGTCATCCCCGTGACGTGGGTGGGTAGTTGCAGCATATAAATTCTGTGTTTTATGAAACCCTTTCGTTTTCTATTTTTCCCCAAAATATAGTCGACTGGATATCTTGTACAGTCTCTTGCTCTTTACAACAAGTGTTCCGTCTTCCAGCCACTTTTGTTTACTACTTTATAGTCTTTTTGTTTTAGTTCATAAGCGCCTAGTTGCACGCTATTTACATTCTCCCTACTGATTTAGTTTGGCATAGATCCAAAGACAATGCATCACATAGTCATATAGTATATACCTTTCGCAATCTCTATTGAATATTTAAAAAAAACAAACTCTGTTTACACTGACACAGATAATTCATGTGTATATTCCGATAATCTTGCATTCCCCATTAACCTAAACTTGGTGTTTCCAAGAATACGTTTATTTTTCCTAGATCTGTCTGCAGACTCGCATTATTGAAAACTGTCCCTATTGTACACTAGCTGTGTTGATGCTTTGTTGAAATATTACAAGACATATTATTCAAATTTCAGACTCTTTTTTCTAAGTAAAACGCTACGTTAAGTCATAATGAAACTGCCCAACCCTATTATCTATGCAAACCCACATAACTGAGTATATGCCAAACGGTGGACATTTTAAGGTCTGTCCTGAATACAGGCTACTTGACACATTCGGGAGCCTACTGATAAAACAATTAACTGCCTGCCCGGAATAACATTTATTTGCCCATTTAAAACCGGCTTTACAACTTACAAGACCCCAAATGGTCTGCGATGTAATGTCTAGTATATGTGAAGAAGCAGAATCTAATAAGAAAGAGAAATTATAAAGAGTTATTCTTAAAGTTACCATTACTTACCATGTCCAGCAAGTAAACTTTAGTGAAAGTTTTGTAAATAGATTGATCACACCACCAAGGGAAACAACGTAAAAAGTTAGACAGCTAGTGCCTACGATTATACAAATCCCGTTTCTCGTACATCCGTTTATTTCCTGTATATTATGACGTGTGTTTCTGCAAACAATCAAAATTGGGCAGTGTAAATGCAGCCTTGTATGTGACTGAAAGTGTGCAAAACATGGTCATAATTACGTTCGTGGTAAATCAAGTGTACAACGCATTGGATTGCAGGCAATGCAAGTATTTCGCTGCAAAACCACACCTTCTTAAAATAAAGATAATACATTGGGACAAAAGTTACAAAACCCAATCATTATTATCCGATTACAGAAACGTTTTAATTAAACATGCAGTTTTATATGATCGCATTTTTACTAAAATTAGGTCGAAAATAAATGCTTGTAAGTGCTACCGGACGCAACAATTCACAAAAGTCAAAATTACCTCCCACTTATATGTTTTGTTAGGACTACTACATTGTGATCTAAATCCAGAGCTTAAGTCTTTTCCGAAAGCGTGCGGTCACTTTAGGTTGTGATGTCGAGATAATAAACATAAACCGTTTCGTACATAACCTGGCACAAGTCAGCGAGGCCGAACAAATATCTCAGGCTAGTATATGATTCATAGACAATGGAATATATTCTACAAGTTGTAATACCATTCCCTTCCCGGTTTAAAACTTTCCTCTAGTCACTGAGTAATATTCTACGCAGGATTGTTCATTCATAAATTTACAGTTCATGTATATCTACATAACTCATAATAATTACTTGAACATCTAGTTAACACCGTTTACAGTACTAACTTTAACATTTGAAACATACCTCGATACAAGTGATTTAGCCTTCTTCTACATACATATTTGTCTCTGTACTCACACTTCTTTAACCAGGCATTAATTGGCCGCTGGAATTAATTCAACCAAAGTCTTGGGGAATATACGTTGTCTGTCATATACTACTTTATAGCACAGTTTTACTTCTTACTCATACATATTCACAATTAGGGTATTGATTAAATAATACTTTGTAATTTAAAAACAGGCGTGTTGATTACACATTTTCAGATGCGGCTATGTTGGATCTCTAGATTGTTGTTTAGTGATAAGTCCATGTATGCATTATCTTATGTCAACTAATAAAGTGGTTAATGTAATAAATTACATAATAACTCACCAAACCCCGGTATACATATCACAATTCTTTACGTAAATTGAACATATATAAACAATATCCTCGGACTGTGACATGTATACACCAGCTTGATTAAGATGACAATGTGATATTAGTCAATATCTACCCAATTATAGGTCACACACTATGTTGCCATCAGATTTGATACACGTTGTCATCAGATGCCATCAGAAGGCTCAGAATTTGAATAGATATAACCTACGTCTAGCGAGTGTGGTCTTTGTGACAAAAAGGTTAGATTTTTATGTTTTAACATATTGTTTAATTGGTCAATACATGATTCTTATTAAATGTCACAGTGAATAACTAAGTTATCAATATTGAGCCGATAGTCTACACTTTATACAAAATCTTTTAGATCTTACAAATAAGACAATGATAAACGGTGCGTTTTTAGACGTCACCATGGCAATCGTTTTGCATGTTTAATGAACATGCTTATCCTTTAAATACATCATGTATAGTAACAAGTGTAAAAACGTATAAAACTAAACCAAGCTATAGTCGTAAAACAACGTGCTTATCCATTTCAATTACAATTACAATTACATGGCATTTATATAGCGCAAAAATTATGTAGACATATTCTATTGCGCTTCACACAAGTCCTAAGATTTTGAATCATGTTAAGAACAACACTATGTACACTATGATAAACACAGTTTTCTAAATCAGTGAGACTGGAAATGCCGCAAGATTAATTGTGAAACTGTTGGAACAAGTGTGTTTTGAGTCGAGCCCTAAATGTTACTTCACATTGAATGTTTTTAAGAGAGCTTGGAAGATTATTCCACAGTTTTGCGCCAACTACAGCTAATGACCGGTCTGCAAGTTTTGTACGCCGTCTGGGAATATGAGAGTTGACATCACTCTGTGAACGCAATCTATATCGACTTGTATTCTTATGAACAAACATATCCTTGATATATATTGGAGCTGTTCCGGCGATTACTCGAAAGACCAAAACAAGGACTTTAAACATAACTCTTGCTTTAACTGGGAGCCAATGAAGTCGTTTCAATAGTTCAGCACTTGGATGGTGGTACGAAACATTTAGCACAACCCTTGCAGCATGGTTTTGCACACGCTGTAGTTTGTTGACTTGGTATGCTGGAATATCAGTGTAGAGACTGTTACAGAAGTCAATGTGAGAGTGAACTAATCCATGTACCAAGGTTTCAGTAGATTCTTGAGTAAGATGTCTCCGTAGTGTTCTTAAATTGCGTA
This sequence comes from Sinonovacula constricta, assembly GCA_007844125.1. NCBI lineage: Eukaryota > Metazoa > Mollusca > Bivalvia > Cardiida > Solecurtidae > Sinonovacula > Sinonovacula constricta. Next base: position 1,053,968 of record CM017567.1, on the reverse strand, counting down.
ACTGAATATTGGCTATTTGACATTTCTTCTGGATATGTTGGTCAAAGCTCAGAGTATTAGTCATGATCACTCCAAGGTCCCTGACTTGGTCAACACATTTAACATTAATACCTCCAACATTCACTTTCTCTATATTTAGTTTATTCAATTGCTGTTTAGTTCCATAGAATATTATTTCAGTTTTTGATTGATTCATTTTAAGTTTATGGGTTGTCATCCATGTAATAATATCGTTCAGGATATTTTCTTGCTAAATGTAATCAAAAACCCATTCTGCTATATGCTAACTTTTATGCCTTTGAGGTTTTTGCACAAGACGTATTGATGAAGTAATGTGTTCATAGTTTCGCTTCACGTGCTTCATATATAATATACTGGTTATTTAAATTAAAAAATAACCAATTTTATTTTGCGCTTTGTTTAATTTTGTTATAGGGGAGGTAATTAGTATCAGTAGTATATCGTCTTGATAAAAGAATTATCTCTTCAAATTATGAAGTGGGTACGATAAGAAACAAGCTGGATGATGGAAAAATGTGTTGCCACCCGCCAACCATATCAAAAGTTTATTATTCGGACAATTGTTTCTGATTACGCAACACTTGTTAACCTTGAATGATAATTCTGTAATGTGATATTAACTTTATTATCTGTTGCGGATGGTGTGTTTCTACATTTTTAAATATAGGTGTAAGACTATTCTATCTATCTCTGTATATAGATGCGCCAGTCAGATCTTTTAGCGTAATCGGCAAAACATTGTATATAACTTTACAATATACATGTAAGGAGACATAATATTTCAGCCATGTGAAGACAAATATGTGTTGCTAAGTTAAACTGCACATGCTTAGTTTGAAAGCAGATGTTACTTATCATCCGATCTGACCGGGTACACAATATCACATACTACGCATACTATGCATACTCTTCAAACATCTCTTAATCTCTGTAATAAGATATAAATAACTGCTTCAGTTTTTATTAACTTATTTAAAGAACTATTCTCCTGTTTATTAAGTAAACAGACCCGATTTTATCAAGTAGTAGTATCAAGAAGAATAAAGCATTCGTAATCAGATAAATACACGGTAACTTTATAATGATTATATATATATAATCATTAAAAAGTTACCTTGTATTTATCCGATTACGAATGCTTTATTCTTCTTGATACTACTACTTGATAAAATCGGGTCTGTTTACTTAATAAACAGGAGAATAGTTGTATATGCGGGAAAGAAGGATGCACATTCTGTCAGAATAGTGATATGTATAAATGTCTTCTGTATAGTCAAGACATGCGTATTCAAGTAGTATGTAACACATTATTATCTTAACGTTTTACTTTAATATCGGGATTTTTTGTACCATTATTCTAAAATACGACAATCTCATTGTATCTGTTTTAACACCCGATGCAGGTGTTACGGTTAGTTTTCTCACTTCGACGGGAAATTATTATTTACACTGTTTGTTTCATAGACAGACTTTCAGAAGGTGCGAGGTTGTAGCGCTCCTCACACCAGATTTAAGCACCCCAGTCGTTCCTTTTGCCGACTGACCGCTCCAAAGCGGTAACTGTTAGGGTTTTTTTTTCGTGTGTTATTTCTCGTCTCTGTGTTTTTATCACATTTACATTTACCTTGATTGCCTTTGTCAAAGGTAGTTTAGATTTAAATACCTGTGGAAAGTTTGATAGGACCTTTTCTTTTTTACCTGTTTATATTATAATTAATGCTGAAGTGACTTTGTCTCCTGTGATAATGCAACAGGGACCTCAACACAAGGGACGCTATGAATCTAAATGCCATAGCTAGTGCAAATTTAATGTTTACATGTCTATAATAAATACTTCATATATGTCACTAGTATACATGACAAATTGACTTCCTCTTTGCAGTCAGATGGGTAATAAACAGGCCTAGATACTTTATTGGTATATGTCTGGTCGCATATATGTCGGAAAGAATGTGTATTTACATATTTAATGTCAAAAATGATTAATTATGCTTAATTTAATTGTTATGGAAATTGTCACTTGATAAAAAAGATCAGGAAGAATGGATGATTTTTACTATTTTTATATTCAGTTAAAACACATATTGTTAAGATTAAACTATGTAATACGATTATTTAAAATTAACATTTTTAAAAGAATCTGGAGTTATCTACTGATGATGTAAATGTTACAACTGATAATGCTGACGCAGCTGGATATTAATTATGTATGTATATGTTCCTGTATATGCAATCTTAAAGTTGTATATTGATAAATATTTTATAATCGAATTCATTTATATTCTAAGTAACATCCATTCATATTGTAAACCCTTATTCCGCTTTCAAAGGATGTAAAGGCTAAGAACCCGAACACCCGAATTTAAAAGGAAAACAACAACAAATAGTTTGCTAATACTACTGATGCCATCTTGTATATAATCGATATCAGTAGACTTTAAATGTCTTTGTATTGCGCCGACTAACAGAAGCGTCTTAAAAGTATTCAAGAATTATACACAGAGGTCCGATATTCGTAATGTATTCATATTCGATATTCAAGCAAAATGTTTAATTGTAAAAAGAACTTCTCACGTCACAATGATGTATAGGTGCTTACGTATAAACATAGCGTGCTTTATATAAAGAAAGATGTTGATTGGAAGTTGGATCCGCACAAAATAAACCATAAAGTCTTCATAAAGACATATAAATACTTACACTTGTTATTGTATTTACTTGAACTGGTTTATTGTCTGGCAGGCATATTAAACGGCACTATAACACAAATTTATAAACAAACTGCTATGATTGATGGTTTTTAATTAATTCATATAACATTAGCGTACACTAACCGCGTTGATGCAACATTATGATATAAATCTACTAAATATTCACCGCTATTTGTGTTTTGCTATATCTTTAGGAATTTGACAATGTAATAAATGCTATATTTTATTTATATTTATATATTTGGTAATAATGTCGCAACGTTTTTCAATGTAACTAGTATCTTTTTATAATGTATTACAATTAAGCTTATAAACGAATACTATTTTACACAACTGCGATGAAATACCTGCATAAAACACATGTTTTCGATAATGGTTCTCTTCTATACCTTTTATTCAATCAGCATGAGTTATTGACCGTATGCATCTAGTATTTATTGCCATAACCGCATCTGCAATAAGGGTGGAGATTGTACTGTACGAAAAGGGTTGTTTTATTTAACCAATCAAAATAAAAGACATACTTTACTCACAATAATTATTCACAATACTGCTTAGCGGAACAATTATAACGCCATAGATATGTAAGGTAGATCGCCTTTTTACAAAGTGTATGAAAGACAATGTAAAGTATAATATACTATAACACAATGTTTATGAAACTAGTGAAAATTAATTAAATAATACTTAAAATTAAACATATTTTACCGCTTTTACCTTTAATGATAATTATAGTGAACAGTAGTGTAACATATGTGTAGCACTCTGTTGCGCCTATAATATATGCTGTTTCACCGATGTTGATGGTTCTTAGATTTCTCACTCAGATGTTACACGTTAACCTAAGGTCCAACTGGCATTGCACACCTTACTAATTTAGACAATTTAACAAATGTACAAATGTAATGTTCGGAAGGCGAGTTTCACAGGAATTCTATTGAATTTAATTTAAGTTTTTTTGAAAAATTCTACTAAGGTATATGTCTGTTTTGCCTTGTTTTTGACATACATGTCAGCGACCATTTATTACCATTATAGCAACGTCCAGCTTTTTGGTGTATAAAGACCTCAGACACATGTCAAGGGAGAACCACTGGTGCACCGCAAGACAGCTGGAAGACCTTCTCACATTAAGTCCTTCGCCCCAAACGAGACTCGAACCCACGCGGTGAGAGACTAAGCAGTCAGAGGAGTTACAAATCGGCGACTCTACTACTACGCCACGGGCGCCCCATCCAAGGCATATGTGACATTAGTTTAATATATATTCCATAGGCTTGAACGATACACTCAGGACCGTATACATATTGTAGAATAATCGGTTTACAAATTCAAAGCGGCTCCAGGTACGGGCGGCCCCGGGTTCGATCCCGTTAAAAATGTTAGTGGTATAGCTCCCTTGCTAACGCTCAAGCAAATATAAGGGTAGTTCCACGACTGGTTGGCCCGGTGTCAGGATAATGTGACTGGGTGTGGTATCATACCAGGTGTTTACGGCATGCTATACACAGTGAAGGCAGCACTATATCTGCTTCAAGTGAACACCGTCTCCAGATAACTGAAATACTGTTGGTGGGACGATAAACCCAATAAACAAACAAACAAACAAATTCAAAGTATTCATGTATTAAAGTTGAAAACCTAAAAGTACACCAACATAATTTTTTATTTCTGTTTACGTCTAAAATGCAGAGGTGATAATAAAGATGTGTATATAAATACAACATCCAGAAATATTTAATGGTTGCCATGAAATATTTAGCCTAATCATCCACTGACTCTTAACCTAATAAACGTAAATAGTGTAAAAAACAAGTCCCGCGTACCCAAACACACAATACACACAAACTGCGTAAGATATTGCAATTTCTATAAAACGCATTTTACAGCAGTTCTGTTATGTTTTTGTCATTATAAAATGATGATTTAAAAGGATGTTTATTGCAAATAGTAGTACTAAATTAAATAGTGTATTAAACTCATTCAGATTTTCACAAACACTATAGATGCTACATATAAAAGAAAATATGGCAAAGTCCTACAGGCCTAAGCATTCCAACGTATACCCATCGTCGGATACCCACGGTTGATTCTATTACGTTACTCTCCATTTATCACCCATGGGCAAATTGCTACAAATTGAAAACAAAGGCATTTATCTACCGAACCAGTAAATCTATTTATAAATTTTCCAAAACTCAGCGAGGACAGTTTCACGGAAATGATATAATCACACTATTACACTGTGTGGAAAACTCGCTTCTTTCACATTGACAATTGAGAAAACGTTTGTAAATAAATAATCTAAATATAAGTTCTAAGTATATTATAATTGATCGTGTACTTTACTTAAGCACTTATTCGATAACTATGTTAAAAAGGTTTCGCTTAACTTAACAAATTTGAGTTGTCTGTTGTCCATTCAGAATGTCAACAGAAAAGGACTTGGTGAACGGTCGACCTATTAAACACAAGATTAAAAAGGATAATACCGATTTGAAGACTTAGTTTATGTATGAATAAAAACTGTTAACATACAACAGGGTGAGAAATTAGATATAAACTGTGGAAGCTTAAACATTGATCGATCATCAGAAGTTAGTAGCTTTACATAATTCCAATGTTTTATTTAAACATTTTACAGTGGCTCGACTGTAATGTAATCCATGTATACATATGTTTAGTCATTCCGTCGCTATTCGAAATGCAAGCAGGTGTTGGCTTACTTCCTAGCAGGCACACGATGTTGAATAGACAGTGAATAGACGTTGTACTCCGACGTTGGATAGACGTTGGATTTTGGTTGAATTTGAAAGTTTTTAGACGTCATATTCCGACGTCTATTTAACGTCGTGTTCCGACCTATTTTCAACAAACTTTCAACTAATAACCAACCACATTTCAACCAATATCCAACCAATTTTCAACATCCAAAATCCCTGATATTTTGTCACTTCAAGTTTAGAAAACATTGTGCGAACTGACATGGCCATGAAACGAGAGCACACCTCAACTTTAGGATAAAATGTGGGCACAATAACAATTCAGATGTTTTATCATTTATTTTTGATTTTTGACCAAATAAACATCGTTTAAACCCACATTTATTATAAAAATCATAAGCGTTTAATATAAAACGAGATACACATATTAACAAGAAATATGATTATTGTTTTGAATATTAATTCTGAAATATTTAAAAATCCGTCAAGCAAGTGTTAAATAGAAGCACGCCAAAAACAAAGGTTTAGACTGTAAATGTTTAGATAATAATTTTGAAAATAATTATATCTTTTTATTGAAAATAACTACAATCATTGCACGCTAACAGAACATAATAAATTAACAAGACAAAAAATACACATTTAAACAAGTACACAAGTGAACGATAAGAAAGGGTTATTGTATTTGCTCTTCATACACCTCCTTTTTGCTCAAACAAACCAAAAAAACACAACAAATGTTCATACAACACACACACGCACACACACACACACACACACACACACACACAGAGAGAGAGAGATAGAGAGAACTGATAATATCGATATAAAAGAAAATATATGTAGAAAAAAATAGAAAATATTGAAACTAAACTCCCAATATGACAATACAAGATATAAAATGCATTACTTGTGTACATTTGCAAATCAACAGGCCTATATACTGGGTTCTCATATGTTTCTTATCATACCACGGTATTGCATATAATTTTTGTATACAATAATTATTAACATTAAAAGTTATATTAACACAGTAAAGTTTCATTTGATATAAAGTGTATGGAACAAAGTTAAACTATTAAAACAATATACTGTTAAACATTTTTATAATGCCATTTTTATGAGATAGGGTCAAAATAAGTAAATTTAATTTAGTTGAAAAAAAAGTTTCCTAACAATCCAGTTACTATGTCTTAAGCATGTGCCAATGGTGGTGCCCTCTACAGTACTGTGTACATGCACTTACATGTAGCAAGTATCTATGTTTTGATCATAATGTTACACCAATTTCATAAGTATAATTTAGTAATTATTTACATTTTTGTTTACCATGCTTATTAACAACGCCCCTGTTTAGCAGACATCATAATAATGCTATACTTGTGCATTACTAAACTTGTATTCGTTTCTTTCAAACCATTTGATGAAACATGTGAACTGCCTGCTTTGTTGAGGAAGTGTTAATAGATACTATGGAGCACCTAGTATAATTGTTAGAAATTCATTCATGGCTATTTATGCAGAATGTACATAACAAAATTCAACCAAACAGTAAGATAAGTCAATATACATACACAGTGTAACAAACGGGTAAAATATACGCATTTTAACATACAGAATCCCACTAGTTTATACCAAAGAAAAAGAGTTAGAATCATATAAAAAATAAAGATACAGAAATTTTGATAAAAAAAAGAACCATGTGGTTCGGATAAATATGCATTATTTGTTTGCTCAACTTCTAGTCAATCTTGCCAAACAACTAGCCCTGAGGACCATGGGCTGCTTTTATGCGCCTTTGGTATGTGCTTACTTAGTATGCACCAAATTTGACCTCCATGGCAGAATTTCAGCAACCCTTATTTGTAAACTAGTAGTTATACTCCCCGCAACGAAGTAGAGGGGGGGGGTATACTGCATTCACCATGGCCGTCCGTCCGTCCGAACGGGAGCGACATTGTGACATTAATTTTTTTCATTTTAACAAGATCTGTCACTGAATGTGACGTATGCCCCCAAAGTATAGGCTTGACAATAAAAGCTTACGCTTTCTTGTATTCTGAACTTCGACCTCCATGTCTGTTTGTGACCTTCAGCTACAGACTAAGGTCTTGCATGAATGATGGGGACTACAAACATTTCAAATGGAGCACACAAGAAATATATACCCCATTTTTACCTAGAACTGTAAGTATGACCTTGAAGGTAGGGTGCTGGACTCTCACATTGTCTCATGATGATAAACATTTCACCCAAGTAATATTAAAATCCATTTAGGGATGTAAAAATTATTAAAGGGACATACAAAAGCTCTGTTTTTTTTTAACCTTTAACAAGTAATCGTGACCTTGTATTTACCAATCTAGGTCTTAATAAGGTGTGACACATGACATTAACTGATGATGGAGAACAATTGTGCCAGGTAATTTCAAAATCAACTTAGAACTAAAGAAGTTATTGAGTGGAGTCGGAAAAAAGACATACATTTTTATGTATGAACTGAAGTTACTCAGCTGACACAAAAAAAGATTCCATTTTTGACCTATGATCTCAAAGTGAGACATTGACTTTGGAGCTAACAACTGGACCTTAGGGTTGACACCTCCTCTGATTACGATGAACCCTCCATGTCATTTGTGTGACCTTCAGCTACAGACCTAAGTCTTGCATGAATGATGGGGATCATTTGTGCCAAGCATTTCAAATGGAGCACACAAGAATGAATACTACGACGGATGAGCAAGGTAAAACAAAATGAATATCATTCATAACACGATATGTACATCAAAAAGGGGTGAAACTGATCTTTACAGTCAACACAGATGCACACACAAACACGAAGGCGCACAAATATCACTTGTTCTACACAATAAGTCTTATGATAGCAGCTGCTTTTTTCTCCCACCGCCACCTCTTCGATCTGGAGCATACTTTAAACAACGTTGTATTGCCGTCAAAACTTCATGCTCCTGAAGCTCATCCTTAACCTTCGTTTTCATAGCACTGTCTGTAATGTAAATGTAAGCTTTCAAAGATATATATTGTCATTCTTTAAATATTGAAGTATATTTTGCTTAAACAGAATCTGGTATAAAATTTAGTAATATATACAGCTTAACTTCTTATTCAAATAGTTTCAAGAGTGATAACATGCTTGTACAGTAATTCACTGTTACAATAATGAATTCCTGGACGACTGGAAAATTATTTTGCTATATTCACACATAAATAAATCCTGTTCAGTTCAGATTTACTTTTTGGGGGTATATCAAAGTATTTGCTATAAGCAAGTTTACTATATCACTGTTTGTTCTAAATGAATACACAATATTTTCCACTACAAGAAACAGATAGATGAAATGAAAAGTTATTCTATCTGTAACAAAAAATAACATGTTATGACAATGGTTGATTGTGTTTGTTTTGGTAAGTGTCACAAGTGCAAGCAAACTGTTGCAACAGATTAAGGAAAAATCAGTGTGCATGAATATTTGTTGTATGATGGTAAGAAAATGTGATAGAACTTATGAAGTTCTATCAACAATGATTATGCAACAGTGAAATAGTATACTCTTTATGAAATCATACTTACTAAGAACTGCCATGCCCACAGGTGATACTTGAAATGAAAGCTTTCGTTTTCCACCCTTCAAGTTGAAACGTGCCATCAGTTCATTCGTCATACACCTGTCAAATACAGACATACAATGTATTTTATTACTTCCAATAAATGTAATTAATATAATAAAATAATAGAATACAATAAAATCAATCAGACATGATTAGCTTTATCTGATTGAAAATACTGTCATTCTAAATTTCTATTTATTCGCTGCTGTCTGTCAACATGCAGCCACCTACCATTTTCTCTGACAGGCCAGTCAAGTTTTTATTTTACTGTCTCTTGTTTAAGAATGGGAAAACTTGTGTGTTATTGCCACCGGAAGTCATGTTTATTTTGAAGGAAAAAAATATTTGAACGAAAACATAAATTGTCAAATAATTTAGTCATTGCTAATAAATATGTTATACAAAATATTATACCTTCCCATTATGCTCTTCACATTATCCCGAACACAAGAGCCACCAATTTTTGATAATGTCTGTACCTGTAATTGAAAAATGCTTTGTTTATGGCCCAATAATTCAGCCTAACAGCTGTTATAAAAAAAATTAAATAACGCTATACGTTATATTTTTAAAAACAAACAAAACTTATATATCATTGCAGTCAAACTGTGCAGGCTTTCCAACATGTTCAAGGGATGAAAAGCAACAAAAGAAAACCATTCATTGTTGAACTTTGTTAACTGCTGGATATTTTTATATAATGTAAGCTCTATAAAGCCTATTGTAATGTATACACAATTTCTTTTATGCTTTTCGCTGAAATAACTATTTTTATGTAGTGAAACGTTGATTTTTTTACTAATGCAAAAATGTAAATGACCTTGGTTCATTACTTTTCTGCCAAAAAACTAAGACACTTGTAAGTTGAATTAAATTCGACCTCATGTTTTATTTCCAATAAAATTTGGAGAGTGCGGATCTTAAATTACAGAATATTAGCATAAAAGTCAACAGAAAAATTGCCAAAATGAAATGTAAGAACGGAATGAAATGCACTTGCGGTAACAGTCATTTTAAACAAATGGGGGGAATAAATATTGCTGTATGTGACCTGCTGCGTGAAACATATTTTGATCTTGCACCAAATTTGACAAATATCCTTTAACATTTTTACTAAAGAATGTGTGCAGCAAACATACACAATTGTGTCGCTCCTCCAGTTTTAACTTTTCCTCAAGATCCCGAAAGTCATCTTGTGTTTACGCCTTTCCTCCACACTGTTCAATTACAGTTATAGATCTTGGCGTTTGCAAAAGAGTTCTGCAATCTTTGGGAATATTAACATTACAATTTGGTTTTAAAATATTTAGAAGTTCATCCACATATTTCCTGCTTAAGTTGTTACTGATTGCCCATGTAGCTAGCAGCTCTTTCAACAAATTTTCTTCTTCACCTTCGTTGTAATCTGACATTTCTTCTGAGCTTGATAAAGTCACCACTGTTTCTGAAAATCCAAAATCAGATAAACCATAATCCTCTTCATAACTGTCTTCAGGTAATGAACAGTCGGAACTGCCCTCTGATCTATGATGAGAACTATTTTCATTGATCTGTTCAAAGGTGGCACGTGGCTGGTCATGATCTTCATCACTGCTATCAGCTAATGCTCTTGCAGCTGCAGTATGTTCGCGCCAATGTCTTAAATATTCCATTGGATCCATGGTTCGTCTATAAATACTTGTTTTTCACTGAAAAATGATCAAATTCATGCTTACGATTACCAACTTTTCAGGTCTGTAATCGATTAAATTATGATTACTTTGAAAATATTACTATTAACAATATTACTTTTTCTGTTCTGTCTTTTTTGGTTAATACCAGCAGGTTTGTTTGATTTGGTTGGTGAGGTTGGTAATTATACCCGTTTAACAGTATTCCATTCATCTGACAATCGTTCCTTGGAAGAACCAATACTAAACAACACCTCTGCAAGCAAGTGAATACTTTATCACATTCAAAATGATCTACCATGTATAATATGTATGATTATGCAATTTGAAAATACGTGCCTTCTCAACCATCCTGGTCAGAGAGTTTAATATAACTCTTTATATAAAAAAGAAATGGACCATTTCCGAGGTCTAGTGGTAAAATTGTGGCGCTTTTAAACCACGGCCTCTCACCGCTGTGAGTTCAAGCACAGGGGTAATAAAACTTGCAAGTGAGAATGTATGCAGTGCTTTGGTGGAGGATGTTTAGTAATTGTACGATCGTTATGTGAGCTGCCCACATGTATATGACTGAAATATTGTTAAAATGGGCATTCAATTCAACAAAACAAAACATAAACAAAAAGGAACTAAAAATAACTGTATACTGCATGCTCAAATAACACCTTACAAAAGACATTGTTTAAAGATATTTATTAACTAAGAGCCTAAGAACTTCGTTTTCTTAACAGAAGTATATGAATTATTGTTGTACATGTTTATTTTTACCAGTCTTTTCATACAGAGTATATTGCCTGGTGCACAAAAAAATGTGCAAAATGGTTACCATCTAAGTCAAGTTTTAAAGTTTTGTTTTTCACATTTATTTATGGTTAACTAGTTAGCCAAGTATCAAGATATAATAATCAAGTAATGCCAGGATAGGGTTTTGACCCGATTTTGTTTTATTAACTTCAATCGAACATCAGTCAAGCAGGGGACGGACATTACAAGGAAAAGCATTACACAAACTTACACAGTATAAATAACATCATATAAACCTTGGAAACACTTTTTTTATTAATTACACAACAAGACACTGACATGATAAAAAGTCATGCTTTTTAGCCAAAGAATTCTATAAATTATGTGAAGAAAATAATAATACAGTTATGGTGTAACAATAAATTAAATTTCTTCCTAACATCTTCAATCCATTGTCATTCTAATACCTCTGAAGGAATAAAGTCAATTTTTTCACATCGTATGCGCCTTGACTACTCTTCCCTTTCTGTGTCCAGCAAAGTACAATACATGCACTGAGCTGTATACATGTATATTATTTTCATTATATAAAATATATATAACAGCACAGACAAAAAAAGTTAAAATAATCCACTGAATATATCTTGCAAGCAGTGGTCGAGGAAACGAAATCAGATAGTGACATAATTTGTGTGGATGAATTTAGACTGTACCACGAAGGCCGCTATCGATATAATTATGCAGACAAGTTGTGAAGTATAAATAGTAAAAAACAACAACCCAAAACGCCGAGAAATGTGATTGAATAGAATAAGTATGCTGCTATAACACACTTAGGTGGGTGTTATGTGAAAATGGTGTCGGTTTTTTCGAAAAAATAACAATGTTTAATAAATGTCGGACGCCTAGCCATATCCCTGCTTTTGACTAGATCCGGGCGACTAGACACTGCCATTTGGCAAAAACTTTCAACGGCCAAAATTGTGTGAAACATCCGAGTTGTTTTTGTTTATAAAAAGGAAGCTATACATCCTTGGAGACAGAATTGCTTCCTTTGTCTATAAAAACACAAATCTTCGCTTTTTAACTCGGAATATGTTCTAATCTTCCACTTGTCTTGGGGAAGTTGGGAAACAGAAGTGGGTGGGGAATTTTGGCGGTTGTTTTTCAACTATACAGAGCTAATGACTGTCAGTTTTGAATTTTTAATTTCCTTTTATACAGACACACTTAGCAGTCTAACGGTTCTTTATTACCTAGTATACAAGTGAAAAGAAAACTGATATAAAACAGACTTAAAATACATGTGTGGAACGTTTACAAACACCGTCTAAAATAGTTGTCGCAACTTCGGCTTCTTTGAAAATGGCGCAAAAGGGGACGTAAATCCCACACTTCTATTTACAAGATTAATTCCTGTTCGAGTTGTCTTTCTTTTTCATCGATTTATCGATCGTGTGCCTGTTTGGTAGATTGTAAAATGTAACTTTCACTAATAAAATCGTATTCATGGAATGATGTTGCAATCTACCATAGGGCCCAGATAGGCCTATGTCCCATATGCACCGAGATAGATTATTGACATGCACCTTAGTTTCTTTTCAAATGTGTATGCACCGAGATAGGTTATTGAAATGAAACGTATGCACATTGTTTAAAGTAAAAACTCTTAAAATAACATAAACACCAGAGATGGTTACACGAGAACAAAGGCGTGCATCTCACTGCGCTAGTGTATATATTTATAGATTTTTCGAAATTCACCGAAGGTTGATTATATGAAAGTTTAAATGGCTTCTTGTGTGTATAGGAAGACACCAGGTGTACGGAGTTTTCGCTTATAAATGTATGATCTCAGTGTGAAGTGTAAAATATGGTTGCTATCATTTTGAGGTGGGCGGTATAGTCTTAAATTTTAAGCTCGAAACTTAAACCAAATAGCCAGTAACATTTGCAAAATGCAGTAGAGGATACAAAGATAGGTTCTCTTTGTAGTTTGCTAAATGGTTATGAGAACAACTCTAAACGAGCCAATGACAAGTATTAAAATCAAGTCCTACCAAGTGTCTGTGTGCCGTAAAACTCAAACCCTGATGCCTTCCCATAGGCCATAAACCAGGTTTATCAGAGTTGCCCCATGTTCACATACTTGACTGCTAGGTAAACATGACAAGACGTGACTTTTATTTATAATGAACTGAACAGTTTATTTATAAAGAAGTTTTATTAAAGGTGGTATCCGTAATTTAAGGACCAAACTATTTTCATTAAGCATCTTAATAAACTAAAGTTACCTGAACACATCACACGGAATGCTGTTCATTGATGCCCTACATCTGTCTGAAAAAAAATGTACCATAACGCCACAATCATCATTAAAAAACATGTATTTCCTACCTGATCCCTGCTACACAGTTAGCTATACAACCACCAAAATAAACTGACCAATTCAACCGCGTGACCACTTATGTTTGAGCTCATCCACGTCATCCGCTGTGACGCCGATGTCTATTATCCAAAAAGACGTAAAAATAAAGACGTCTCCGTTAATAGTGGTCAAATACCACGTCCCCGTTTGACACCAAATACATGACTGTGTGTGTGAGTGCGCGCGCGTGTGTTTGTGTGTGTGCGCGCGTATGTATTTGGTGTGAAAAGGGGACAGTTGTATAAATACACACCTACTAACCGGAGACACCACCAAACCGGGACGTCCCTGGTTGTACTACTGTAGAATTCGGTTCCTACAGGCATTGAAAGATAACACAATTATGGGAATTTCACCGAAATCGCTTCATGTCCCCAATTAACCACATCGGTACTTACCACAATATACAAACCGATTTGGACATAATATATTTTGTACACACGCGTCTCCGTTTATCTTTAGCTTCTTCTATAAGGCATACACACTAATTGCCACTTGGTCCCCGTCTATGCGTGGTATTTTAAACATTCTTACACACATGAGGTCCCCGTTTATACGTTATATTTTAAACAATCATACACAAAAGCAGAATCTGAGAAGTACTAGGAAACAACTTCATGACCAGAATATTACTGGCAATGCATTGACGTTCTATAATTATAGCTGATATTAAATGATTTGGAAATACTTCATAACTATTTAAATTTATACATTTATTAATGAATTGCATTATATAATATACACTCTATGTTCATCTAAATAAATGATATATCTATAAGTATGTTGTCATTTAAGCTTTGTAGTACTTTTTATTATTAACGAATACACATAGTTACCATGTATTATACTTAAATGCATACATGCATGGGTGCTTTATGCATATTTGCATACCATACAAGCATACTGTTTTTAAAAATTGTTTACTTCGTTTTAAGCAAGCACACTAGAATCCCCGCAAACTAGAATTATTTATATTTATTTTTAAATGGCTATAAGGTTGATTCCTCTCATGGCAATTTTAGTAATTTAATTTAACTTATGAGAAAGTGTCATTTGTATAAATTTGTATTAATTTCTTAAAAAAGTTAAGAAAATTGCGCTAAAATAGACCAGTTTAGAAACTAGGAGGGTTCTGGAGAAGGTCGTTCTTTAATAAACAGATATGTGTTTTGTTTGTTTTTGAAATACCTTGCAGAGGCCAATTATGGGACGGGATTGGGATGGGATTAGCCGGCATTGTTGCCGATACTGCGCAGCGACATTTCTATCATTGTAGCACAGGGGCACTTATGAACCCGGCCGGTCCATTATACTGACACCGACGAGTCAGGCGTAATGCTGTCCCCTTAGCCCCGAGCGTTAGGAGGGAAGCCACTACTACCAACTTTAAAGTCTTTGGTATGACCCGGCCGGGGTTCGAACCCACGACCTCCCGATCCGCAAGCCGACGCTCTACCATCTGAGCTATTGCGGCCGGTAGAGGCCAATTATGATCATTATAGCGACGTCCAGCTATTTGGTGGAGGAAGACGTCAGACAAAATTTGTCTGAATAATGTCTAAATAAAACACACAATTCAGCTGGAAGATTTTCCCACATTAATTCCTTTGCCCTGACCGGGACTCGAAACCACGCGGTGCGAGGCTAAACAGTCAGAGGGGCTGCATATCGGCGACTCTACCAGTACGTCACAGGCGCGCCCTTAATAAACAGATGTATGTAAGAGAGAGCAAAAGCACAATTATACAAATAAACTTTAAAAAAACGTATACATGTAAATGGTTTGATGGTTAATGTCATGTATGAAGATAAATATTCTATAATAACTAAAGAACTCGTGAAACGAACAATACTGATGAAAACAGGAAACTATCATGTTTATGTAGAGGCACAAGCCGATTTTCGCAAAAATGTGAGTACTAGAGATAACTATGATTTAAATTCAATCGTGGGTTACATGTTAAATACAAATAGGAAACTTTACGTAGCCCAGGTAAGGTCTACGATCTTGTAGAACGAGATGTTCTCAGGTGCAAGCTTACATGTATTATGTATGACGTAAGGGATAAAACATAATATAATGCATGCATAATTCACTTAAGACAAAAGTAAGTGTGAACGGGGAGGTCACGGATAGTTATGTCAATACATGCGGGGTTGAATGCTCAAACTCAGTGTTGATCATCGTTTTTGTTTTCTATATACTTAAATTACTTAGAAGAAACACAAGAACCTTTTGAGGGAATTAAGATTGACAGGTTGAAGCTATTCGTTCTTCTATATGCTGACGGATATTATAATAATTGCGGATGAAGTTAAAATTACAAATAGGGCTTAATATATAACACGTTTTTGTATTACATAAAAACTAACTGTGAACGTAAATAAAAGTAAAGTTATGGTCTTTACAACAGGTTAGAGCAATTTTAAACGAAAGATTCATGTTTAACAATGGACCCTTTGTCATGTGAAAGTTACAGACACACATGCGATACTTTGGCTAGCAAGGCACTGAAGGCAGAATTTAAAATAAAAAAAAAAGTTTAAAGACATCAAAGTCTCTCTTCATATAGAACTCTTTGATAAGCTTATCCTTCCTATACTTAATTATCCTATACTTAATTACGGTGCTGTGGTTTGGGGTAACAATGACGCAATGCAAACTGAATTAATACGTTTACAATTATGTAAGGAAACGCATGGCGTAAAGCCTAAAATACAGAATAATTTTATTAATGGAGAAATAGGAAGAATGCCTCTTAGACAATAAAGAATAGCAGCAATGATAAGATACTGGCTAAAATACCACATGTAGATAAAACATGCATATAATATACTATTACAAGATACGGAAATATTCCAAAATAAAACTAACTGGGCAGGTGTTATTAAACAGATACTAGACAGTGCAGGTTTTAGTGATGTACCATGATGTTGGCAGAAATAATGTTTAACGGCTTTATTTACGCACAGATTAAATGATTGCTACGAACAAAATGGGAAGAAAAGATTCATGACTCATCACGAGCGTATAAATGTAAACATTCTCGTTCATTTGGCTATAAAGCATATCTAGATAATGTTAATGTTAGAAAATTCAGAATTGCACTAACACAATTGACACTCTCTTCACACAGACTACATATATGTATGTATATATATATATATATATATTCCCTTCGATGCATTTTTCTCACATTCTTTATATTACAACATGAAAACATTCTAATTTTCACTGTAGCACAATGCATTAGTTACATTTTTGCTGACTGTTATACATTTATGAAGCTTAGCATTATAACGACAAAAATGTAAAGTATTTGACATAAACTTAATCTACCTCAACATTAAAAGCTTTTACACAACGTGTTTAGTCGAACACAATTTTACTGAAGCACAATTTGACCTTTGTATGCAAATTTTCTAACACTTGCGAGTGTGTAAACAATTGAAACCTATACTGACCAAATAGTCAACCTTATCGAAGTGGATACCTGACTTTTAATACTGCTGTTGTCATTTTCTTCTAGCCGTAGGTATTAAAAAAATCAGAAAAGAATACACGATGTTCGAAGGAACCATTTTACTTTTTTGATACAGGACTATACTTTCTATCGAAATATCTTGAATTTATATTGTAGCAAGTAGATAACAACAAATATGTTTAATCTTAATTAATCGTTAATTTTCTCAATGATAGCTGTGTTAACACTTGTTACGAACTGCAAATTAAAAACCGCAATCTAAAATATAGCGGTAGGTTATGAAGGTCTTATTGAGCCGTATATGTCACAAATCCAATATGTAATACGTGTGTGCTATTTTTACCGTAAAAAAGACACTTGATTTTTGTGACATAGTTGTTTGCTAATCATCATCATCATCATCATCATCATCATCATCATCATCATCATCTTCATACATCATCATCATCATCATCATCATTATTACCACCACTATCATCATCATCATCGCAATCAACGTATTTCTGCTCATCATCACCATCATCAACAACATATGTATTCAATAACAAGACAACCTTTGAACACATCATAACCACAATTACAATCATGACCATTATAACTTTTATCATTAAAATCCTCAGCAGCTGCATCTACATAATCACGCCAATCATCGCGATCATAATTATCATAATCAGCATCAATGTTGGTGTCATTACCGTAATTACGACCAGTCTCATGATCATCATCATTATGTCAGCCTGAAAATTTTTGCGGCATATAAGATGATCAACAATGCGTGAGTGCTTGAAAATTACACTTTTCTTTCAAAAGTGATGACTAGTGTGTTGTATTCGTTGCTACATTTGTTTTTCTGTGTACATTATATGTTTGTGTCATATTTATTTTGATGCGCACATACACACTTAAGCCACACAAATACATCACATTGTATGTACTATATTCGTTTGATACGATTGTCATTTTCCACAGTCGAACATTTCACTAGTAATACATAGTCGATCCATGGCATATACAGCAAAACAGGCCTCTTTAGATTGAATAGCCATAATCCACCTTTTCTTCTGATTAATATTTCATAAAATTATGTGGAGTTATATTCAAAATTCATTTCCTTTTCACAAACTTAGAATTAAAAGAACATCCATTATCATATTTAAGCATAATAAAAATAATTTACATAATTTAGCAGTCTGCAAAACGTGCACAATCCGCACCCAAACATAAACAAGCCCAAGGTCAACGTAATGTACACCATTAATGTTAATACATTATTTAAACTTGGGCTCCTTTAAAGGCGGTGTCCAAACCTATCTTATCCCTATTTAGGAGAATTTGGAAAACAAATAAAAAAATCGTTATTAATTTGTACATAAGTATAACTCGTGAAATAATTCGCTCTTAATGTTAATTAGTCCAAATCTATAAATAAGCACAATAAAGATTTCTGAAAAAAAAATAGACAATGACGTCAGAACAGATAATCCGACTGATGACATAATGATGACCAAATGTTATGTCAAAAGTAAGTGGTCACATTATTTCCTCAGTTTAAAAATAGGCAACTGTGCAGCGTGGCTCAGATGTGGAATTCATGTTTGAATAAAGAGTGGGGTGTCATGCTTGAATTTTCATATATATGCAGGGCATCAATGAACAGAATTTCTCCTGATCCTTTGAGGTAACCATAGTTTATTTATTTATTTAAGCAACACAACTTTGATCTAAGCTGTCGCAAGACAGAAAATAAAATGCAATTAAGTTATGTTTATTATAGGTACGTGGTCACGCTAGGCTGATTTAGAATGAATTGCACAAATTTATTTTCCAATCTTCGGTCGATCTTAAAATTATTATATAACTTAAGTACATCTTTTGAAATAATTGTTGCGTAAAGGGGTTTAGAGCTAGTAGACCGTAGGATTACTATACTTTTTTAAGATTGGTGAACAAAGATGCAAACTTAATAAAGATTGCGCGTTATGAACCAGTCGGCAAAACTTTAAAGATATCAATATTCTTATGAAACTATGGAAATTGGCGTATTCAAATGGTGAACTTTATTGAAACAAACAAAGTTTGCTTAAAGACATGTTTATAAGCGCCCTTTTATACCAATGTTTTTATGCAGTCTCTATATAAAACTGGGATTTAAAGTATCATCATCTGCTTACAAACGGTAGATAGACAAACATAAAAATCGAAATTGTAATTAAACTTATGTTAAGAAGACAGCCGTTAACTAAAACAAACGACCATTGAATCTATGACATTTTCAGTTGACTCTCATCGCCTTTTCTTTTGTATATTCGTATATATTTTTAATAAAATGAGCTGTTTTCACACATACACACAGGTAGAGTCACGGATTTCTATCTCCTCTGTCTGCTTAGCCTCTCACCGACTAGAGTCCCATTCCGAGCTAGAGACTTAATATGACCACTACTACAATCACGACTATCATGACTGTCATCATCAAGATCATCAGAAGCTGCATCTACATATTCATCGCGATCATAATTAATATAATTAGCATCGTTGTTGGTGTCATTAACATTAACACGACCAGTTTCATGATCATCATCATTATATCAGCCATAAAAACTTTGTGGCATATAAGTTGATCAATAATGTATGGCTGTTTGAAAATGTCACTTTCCTTTCAAACGTAATGAAAAATGTAATGTATTCGTTGCCAAATTTGTTTGCCTGTGTTCACTTTATGTTTGTGTCATATTTATTTTGGTGGGCACATACAAACTTAAGCCACAGGAATACATCACAGTTTAAGTACTATATTCGTTTCATGCGCATGCGATACATTCGGTCGAACTTTTCACTAGTATTACGACATATACAGCTAAACATGCCTCTTTAGATTGAATAACCATAGTCTGCCTTTCCTTATTATACACCCTCTCAAGTGACAGGGCTGTTGTTAATGCTTAATGTATTGCGTCTCCTGTGTTATTTATTATGTTCCTGGGTAGAAATTACACGTGGTGCATGTGTGTTTGGTGAAAGCTACAGACACACATGCGATACTAGCCAGGCACTGAAGACAATATTTTAAAAAAATACTTTAAAAGCTTAAAGACATCAAGGTATGATATCAATTCATGGCGTAAAACCTAAAACACAGAATAATTTTATTAATGGAGAAATAGGAAAAATGCCTCTTAGACATCAAAGAATAGCAGCAATGATAAGATACTGGCTAAAAATTACCACATGTAATGAGACGAAATACTTAAAACATGCATATAATATACTATTACAAAATATGGAAATATACCCAAATAAAACAAACTGGGCAGGTGTGATTAAACAGATCCTAGACAGTACAGATTTTAGTGATGTACCATGGTATTGGCAGAATTAATGTTTTGTGGCTTTATTTAAGCAATGATAAAATGATTGCTACGAACAAAATGGGAAGAAAAGATTAATGACTCATCACGAGCGTATACATGTAAACATTCTCGTTCATTTGGTTATAAGGCATATCTAAATAATGTTAATTCAGAATTGCACTAACACAATTGACACTCTCTTCACACAGACTACATATAGAGACAGGACGTCGGCATAAACCTTCTCCTACGCCATTTCATGAAAGAATATGTCTGCGTTAGAAGATATATATCACTTAATACATTTAAAAAAGCAATTTATCAAACAATATACTATTACAACCACCCTAGCATGGTGAAATTCATCGAAAATACTTAAATCGGAAAACAAGACCGAAGTACAAAACCTAGCAGCCTATATATACAAACCCTTTAAATTAAGAAAAGCTATATAACAAATTATTTTCATCACTACTATTTTCTTAAAAAAGAAAGGGAGAAAAATATTTCGACTACAGAAACATATTCTTTGTTTAGATCTATAAGCAACTATTTAAAGAAAAATGATTAGAACACACTATTCCGGTTACAATACTTTTCTTTCTATCTATCTATCTGCCACCTGCCTGCCTGCCTCTCTGTCTGTCTGTCTGTCCGTCTGTCCGTCCGTCCGTCCCTCCCTCCCTCCCTCCATCCATCCATCCATCCATCCATCCATCCATCCATCCATATTAACAGCGGCCAGAAGGTCAGGCTGATGAATTGACACAAATGTAAACAGGTTCAATTTAGGGATCGTATTTTTTTTCTTGGACAAAGTAAAACTTTGTACATACAATCGAGTTATGCTATGGTCAATATTTGTAAGTATTACTAATTAAGTATTGCCAAGTATATATGCATTTTGAATCCTCGACTTAAAAAAAGGTTGTTTACATTAAATACCTAGTTGAAATTCAAATTTCCATGTATTTGGTAATTTAAATAAAACATTGATTATTTACGATTCAAACGTTTCGTCAAGTTATGCCACGAGTTAAAAATTTGTAAATCATTGCTTAGTTCTCAAATAGTGAATAAAAAGGTAAACCTAGTTCCATAACAAACATTATTTTTTATTACCTTTTTTGTTGATCAAATCGTTTTGAAAATAAGGTTAAAGGAATTTGTATAAGTGTTTGGTATATACACGTAAGAAGACTGATGCATCGTTTAATATCAAGGGGATCAACGGAAACTGCACAGCACCGAATCATCGATTCTACACCACATTGGAGATTTAAAAAAGTAATAATTTATTTTTATCTTGAGGTTTCCTTGTTCACTTCATTATATTTTTATTAAGTGACTTTTGCTTAAATCAAACAAAACAACAACAGTATCGTCAGATGACAGTGACGTGTCTTCTTCACTTTAAAAACAACAACAGTGACTCTAACTTCAAGCATGCTACACGAACAGGTCTGGCGGAGCAAAATATTTGGGCCGTTGACATTTGTAGTGATTTCAATGAAAGACTCCGATTGCTGTCGAAGAATTATTGTGTGTTGCCCCGTTTCGGATGGGATAAAATCACCGGAAATTTATGACCAGAATTCTATTGTAAAAATTACATATTATAAAATTGTGTAAACAAACAACCTATTTTAACATAAACAAAACATACTTTCTGTCGCCGCTTTGTGGTCCTGTATAAGCGTAAACCATATACAATGCATTCACACCTTACACAGATTGCATTTGTTCATTAATTGCTGTTTCTTTTTACCCAGTTATTATACAGACAAGACGATTTTAGGTAAAATACACTAAACTTTATTTCAGCTATTCATACGGCAAAGTTTGTATGTATTTATATGTATTTGTTTTCGACATAAAAATCTTTGTCGAGAATAAAGAAGAGACTATTCACTAAATGAAACGGTAACTATGTTGGTTATTAATAGGTTATTATAACACAATCCGGTAATTTTACAACCCAATAATTTCATGTCGGCAATATATAAGGCACATTTAACTTTATGTCAGTAATCTGAAGCCCCAAGTCCTAATTCATACGGCTAGTAACTCCAATAACACCATGTCGACAATTTAAAGACATAACAGGTCCATATCAGTAGCTTATGCGACCTTATACTTTAGCTAACCGGCCGCAATAGCTCAGGTGGTAGAGCGTCGGCTTGCGGATCGGGAGGTCGTGGGTTCGAACCCCGGCCGGGTCTAACCAAAGACTTTAAAGTTGGTAGCAGTGGCTTCTCTCCTAACGCTCGGGGCTAAGGGGACAGCATTACGCCTGACTCGTCGGTGTCAGTATAATGGACCGGCCGGGTTCAGTCCCTGGGCACGTCTTAAGTGCCCCTGTGCTATAATGATAGAAATGTCGCTTCGCAGTATCGGCAAAAATGCCGGCAAATCCCATCCCATCCCATCCCATCCCTTAAACTTTAGCTAAGATTGTTTATGCAGTCTAATAACTCAATGGTGGATATTTATATGATCGTATAACTCCATATTTGCAATGTTTACAGCGAAATGACATGTCTCTTTATCACGGCCTAATATCTCAACATCGATAAGTTAAACGATCTAACAACTTTATGTCGGTTTATTATCTCCATGTTTTACAGATATTAAAATCTATGTCGAGAATAAATGCAGTCTATTAACTCAGTGTATGTAATTTAAACTGCATGTAACTTTATGTCGATATTTCAGACTGCATAACAACTCTATTCCGGTAATTTTACATCTAGAATAAGTGGATATCGGCATGTCCGTATAACTCCGTGTCAGCAATGTATACAATCACTATTGTGATCCAGTCTGAATGTTAAGCACATATATATATTGCATGTACATGAAGTTACTAGGTCGTAAACATAAAACTTATTGTAGGCTAGTTATACGGTTACGTCTGTATGCATTTTTTGACATTTAAATCTATGTCGAACTTAAATGCAGTCCATTTTGGCAACGTATGTTATTTAAACGGCTTGTAAATAAATGTCTGTATTAAATACGGCATAATAATCCGGTATTTTTACAACGCTGTCGGCAATTAATACGGCCAACCAGCTCTATATCGATTACTTGTATGACCTTATATCTCAATGTAGGTAGTTGATACGGCCTCATAACACCATTTTAGTATATTATATGTCCGTTTCAGTTCAGGTTGGCAATGAATACGACATTGTAACTGCGTGTCGGTAATTTATACATCCTAATAACTCAACAGCGGTAGGTTTTTTCGACTCCATGACATCAATGTATACGACCAAATGACTAAATATTGGTAACTAAACTCCATGTGGTCAATTTGTTGGGCCTAATATCTCTATATCGGTAAGTTATGCAGCCTAAAAACCATATGTCGGTAATTAATACGACTTTAAAGTTGGTATCCGACATTTTGGTCCGAAAATATTTTCATTAAACATCATAATAAACCATTTTTACATGAACAGATCTCGCAAAATCTGTTTATTCATGTCCTTCACCTGTCTGAAGAGTGAACCATAACGTCACAATCGTCATTTCAAACATGTATTTCCTATCTGAGCCACGCTGCACAGTTATCTATTTTTAAACTTAGAAAACCGCGAGCTCACCTACGCTTAAGCTCTTCCAAGCCATCCCATCTGACGTCGATGCCAATTTTTAGCAGGCATTTAAATCGTTATTATTTATAGATTTTGTAAAGAATGAACATTGAAATGTTGATTACCGAGCTTTACTGCCTTAAAATTGAGATACTGCTGAAAATCCCCAAGGTTATATTAAAGTATGATTTTTTCTTTTCTGCAGAAATTATGTACAAATACCCCAAACAGAGGTCAGATATTGTTACATATATTAGATATAGGCAAACTGTCTGATACCACTTTTAATGACCATATATAATATCTTTAGTGAACCCGATTATTGAACACAACACTTTTCTTTTACTGAAATCCTCAAAATAACAATTTCAAATAATTTGGAGTTGAACTCAAAGTCCCCCGCGTGCTGTGTAGGAATTAATTGTGTGTGACCTCGTTTTGGTTGGAGAAAATAGACACGAATGTCTAGTCGGAATTCTATAGGCAAATTAAATTATTAAAGTGATTTTAAAGAAACGGATCAGGTTAAGTAAATATATTTTGCTTAAAATAGCCCGTTTTTTAAATCACTTATCATGCTGTCGCTATTGTGATCCAGTATAAGAAAATAACGTAACTTCTCTCGTACAAGCAAAGTCCCCAACTGCTTTGTAAGAATAAGCTTGCGTGTAGTCCCCATTTTAGATGGTAATATATACGTAACTGTGTAGTCTCCGGTTCTACGGTAAAAATTTCAAATGTTTCAAATTTAGAATTGTAAAGAAAAAAATCATGTCAGCCGAATACATCTGTTCACCTATATGCATTATTGCAATATTAACCCAAGAGACGCAAAATTAAAGAAGTCCCCGTTTATAGTGCTTTTAAATATCAAGTCCCCGTTTGACACCAAATACATGAATGTGTGCGTGTGTTTGCGTGTGTGCGTGCATGTGTAAAAAAAGGTTTGCCTGCGTATCCCCTCTCATTAAAGTGTGTTTAAGTTAAAGTCGATCATAGACATGCGCACACTACCTTCGTGTTAGAGCAGTCTATAAAATCACAATTTTATAAACATGCCAATTGATAAGACCTAACCAGCAAATTATTAAGTTAAGAAGAAATATGGACACCGCCGTCTCCCTCAAAGTATAACCAATGCAATTTATTATGGCCAGTAAAAGATTCAGGTAAATCAATATTGGTACAATTCTATTTGAAAGAAAGCTAGCTTTTATTACACTTTCAAAGAGATTTTCGTCATTTCCAAAACGGACTAAATGTGAATTAATTATTGAACGTATCTATATAGTCTTCAGGGCCTTTAACTTAGGTTCGTTCCTGTAGTAACTTAATATAATTCCCAATTGCAACGACTATAAACTTTTAACATGAAACTTATATTACTAAAAAGCTTTCATTTTACTACTATGGAGTTCATTTGCTGAATAAACTCGCACGGGGGAGTAGGCGATGTATACAGGGGTGTTCTCAGCACGGGGAAGTAGGCGATGTATACAGGGGTGTTCTCAGGACGGGGTAGTAGGCGATGTATACCGGGGTGTTCTCAGCATGGGGTAGTAGGCGATGTATACCGGGGTGTTCTAAGCATGTTGTAGTAGGCGATGTATACAGGGGTGTTCTCAGCACGGGGTAGTAGGCGATGTATACCGGGGTGTTCTCAGCATAGGGTAGTAGGCGATGTATACAGGGGTGTTCTCAGCACGGGGTACATGTTGTAGGCGAGGTTTACAAGGGTGTTCTCAGCACGGGGTAGTAGGCGATGTATAAGGGTGGTTCTTAGCATAGGGTAGTAGGCGATGTATACAGGGGTGTTCTCAGCACGGGAAGTAGGCGATGTATACAGGGGTGTTCTCAGCACGGGGTAGTAGGCGATGTATACAGGGGTGTTCTCAGCACGGGGTAGTAGGCGATGTTTACAGGGGTGTTCTCAGCACGGGGTAGTAGGCGATGTTTACCGGGGTGTTCTCAGCACGGGGTAGTAGGCGATGTATACCGGGGTGTTCTCAGCACGGGTAGTAGGCGATGTATACCGGGGTGTTCTCAGCATGGGGTAGTAGGCGATGTATACCGGGGTGTTCTCAGCATAGGGTAGTAGGCGATGTATACAGGGATGTTCTCAGCACGGGGTAGTAGGCGATGTTTACAAGGGTGTTCTCAGCACGGGGTAGCAGGCGATGTATACAGGGGTGTTCTCAGCACGGGGTAGTAGGCGATGTATACAGGGGTGTTCTCAGCACGGGGTAGTAGGAGATGTATACCGGGGTGTTCTCAGCACGGGGTAGTAGGCGATATTTACAAGGGTGTTCTCAGCACGGGGTAGTAGGCGATGTATACAGGGGTGTTCTCAGCACGGGGTAGTAGGCGATGTTAACAAGGGTGTTCTCAGCACGGGGTAGTAGGCGATGTATACAGGGGTGTTCTCAGCACGGGGTAGTAGGCGATGTATACAGGGGTGTTTTCAGCACGGGGTAGTAGGCGATGTATACAGGGGTGTTCTCAGCACGGGGTAGTAGGCGATGTATACAGGGGTGTTCTCAGCACGGGGTAGTAGGCGATGTATACAGGGGTGTTCTCAGCACGGGGTAGTAGGCGATGTATACAGGGGTGTTCTCAGCACGGGTAATAGGCGATGTATACAGGGGTGTTCTCAGCACGGGGTAGTAGGCGATGTATACAGGGGTGTTCTCAGCTTTGCAATGTATTGTACTTCAATTTCCCCAGTGCCGTCAATTACTTTTACTTACTTTTGAAGAGCGTGTCTCTTTCAATTTAAGGCAAAGCGAAATCATCAAAGGAAAAAGGTTAACTTGTTAAGTGTACTGTCTCTTTTGTACTTCCATTTTGGCAAGTTTCTTTCACCGTATTTTTTATTATTATTATTACTGCTATCATGCTTTAGTGGAAGTGTGTTAAAAGTGCCCCAGAAGACTGACATCACAATTTCTTTATCCGTACGGTTTAGACAATTCATCCCAAACTAAAGTAACAGGTATATCGATTTGTACTTGTTCTTTCTGTTATTATGTTCTCCATCTTTTCTGATTTTAGTATGTTTATTCGATTTGGAAACTAAATACCCACCATTTTCAGTCCTGTCTGTTCTTTGCTTTTTCAGCACTTTCGACGAATCACACATGTCGTCTGTTCCTTTTCAGACTATTTATAGCCTTGGTACACAATTGTCGTATGTCTTTTAACAAACACCACAAAATTGCTACTCACAGTTATTTACTTCTTATATTACATCTGAGTATTGTATGGTTAAACAATACCTCCCTATTCATTGTACAGATATCACATACCAAGAGGTCAATAGCCTTACCAGTTCATTGGTCAGATATCAAATACAAAGAGTTTTGAACATTAAAAATTCAATATCCTTACCAGTTTGCCAACACGACTTGCAAACTATTGTGCGTTAAGGTTCCTGTCCGTGCCAGCACAATAACTGTATAATGATCACATGGCTTACTGACATCTACTGGATTAAGTCATATGTTGAATCAATTGATACGTTGTTATTACAAACATTACCATTAACCATACCTCACCGGACCTGGTAGCGCAATAGGTTGAGCGTCGGCTCCAGGTACGGGAGGCCCCGGGTTCGATCCCGGGCCGCGACATACCAAAGTCGTAAAAAATGGTAGTAATATAGCTCCCTTGCTAACGCTCAAGCAAATATAAGGGTAGTTCCACGACTGGTTGACCCGGTGTCAGGATAATGTGACTGGGTGTGGTATCATGCCAGGTGTTCACGGCATGCTATACACAGTGAAGGCAGCACTATATCTGCTTCAAGTGGACACCGTCTCCAGATAACTGAAATACTGTTGGTGGGACGATAAACCCAATAAACAAACAAACAAATACCTCAAATATTATGGTACTTCACATGCAGTTTATTTGACCTCACAGTTAAGCTCAACAACGGAAAGTAAAAGCCACTTTTCTGCTTTAAGTTATACACGTACTCAACAACTGACTCGTCAGTGAGACTTTCTAAAATCTATAAATACATTTAATAAAAACCATACGCTCTTCTTGCATTTCATTCATTAACATAATGCATAAAGTTTGAGGTAAAGCAACCCAGAAAGTTAACACTGACACTTTGATATTTAATATGTGTAATAGTGTGTAATTACGTTTCAGAGTTACACTTATAATACGGTTCACGTAACTCCTCCACCGTGTCCAGACAAGTCTATTTTGTAAAAAATGGCCTAGGTGTCGCGAGTGGTTATTATTAGATGTTAGATTTGTACCACTTCAACTTCTTACTAATGTAAATTAACATACCGATTTGGACAACTTTGAACAACGTGGTTTAAGCAGGTTTTCTTCTCACCTGTTAGCAGTGCCGTCCGAGTGCTTTAAGATTGTTATTCGTTCAACATTTCTTAAATAAGTTTCATAAAAATGTCTGTGTAATATTACAGGATTCTATTCATTTAGACAATTTGTAATGAAATGGTGCAGCATAACTTGTGTACACGAGAAGGCCCATTGTTTGATCATACTTTCAGCTCACATTAAGTTAAAGTACTCTGTCTGCCATTGTCGTTCGTCAGATAACTTTTTTCTTTTTAATAAATGTTGGATGCCCTTTGACTTTTTCGTCATGTGAATGAGACGTTCGAATGCAGTACTGCCACAATAGGGAACGCATGGCTCGGGTTCAAGGTGGGACTTATCAAAGTCGCAAGAAACTTAGGTGGTAAAAGGCCGGTATGGTTAATACTATTTCTAATAGGTTTCACGTCCCCGAATGATATAGCGGAGTTTGTGTACTTTTCATGATTTATGGGAGGGCTGAGATTATACAAGAACTCGATAGCGGTTGCTAGTTACGTAGACGTATCATCTTTTTGAAATGTATTTTTATTTCTTAATTTGTTTGTAGACCATTTAAACGGCCAGCGGTTAAAAATGTTATATTCAGGAGATAAACGAATGTACAGGCAAATGAAAAGACACACACTGGCTTTATACTGTGTAATGTTTCTAATTTGGAGCTTTCTTTATGCAAATGTAACTAAATAAAGGTCTGTATGGTTATATTGCACAATCTAAAGTGCGTGTACTATCTATACATACCCCCCACACACACCACAAACTTCAGGTACATAACACTCAGAAAAAGAACCATAGTAAAGAACTCAGTAAAGAACCTTTACTGATGTGGATATACTTGTATGTATGTTTATCTTGCAATGTTTTAACATCTTAGATTCTGTGGGTTTTACTTAGTGATAAGCTAAATTTTCTGTTTTAAAATTCTAATGTATTTATTGCGTGTCTCGTTTGATTTTTATTAGTTATTGTACAACGCCATTGACTATGATTTTGTATAAAAATAGGCGTTTAATCAAATAAAACTGTTTCAGTTTCACTCAGTCTTACATATTACAGTTACGTAAATTTTGCTATCTTTAGATACATGTCCTTCTACCTCACTTACTACGGATACATATGTAACTCCTCATCCCTTCACCGCGTATTTTTGAGTCCCGCTTAAGGGCAAGAAATATCATGTGGAGAGGTATTCCTGCTAACCTGCTGTTCCAGTGGTTCTATCCGAAATTAAGTCTGGGGTCTTC
Organism: Sinonovacula constricta; assembly: GCA_007844125.1. NCBI lineage: Eukaryota > Metazoa > Mollusca > Bivalvia > Cardiida > Solecurtidae > Sinonovacula > Sinonovacula constricta. Next base: position 1,023,998 of record CM017567.1, on the reverse strand, counting down.
CTCCACCAATAATTAGCTGGACGTCTCCAATATGACCCTACTTGTGTCGTTACGGTGCAACAATCTCACGTTCTATAGGTACATATCTTACAAAATCATAAACTTTCTTAATCATCGTATCGTCTTACGAGCAACAGGTACATGTACATATGCCAAAATATTACGGATTACAAGTACATATAGATTTCACGGACCTGATTAATTACATGTATCTCACAATTCAGACGGACTTTAGGCACACATCTAACAGGTTCATACACTGCCCTAACAAATTCTTAATCTAGCAATACTACATACAGAAAATGAATAAAATGAAGTGTTACTAATGGAAATGATGTGATTGCATATTTGTCCAACTAATTGTTACGGCAATTTTTGTTGTTAATTCATTTGTGACTGTGACATAAAATTATAATTGAATCATTTATCCTTACCTTTACAATCTGAAACAACCCGGGACACCAGGAGACAGGAGAGTGAAAAGAGGACACACGCCTGTGCGTTAAAACTAGGTATTTACATGTGCGTTCTATTTTCGTTATTTGTAGATAAACAATCTTGGTTGTGCATTGAGTTGGATAGTTTATAGACATTATAACGTCAAAGCCGATTGGCTTCATGAGTAATGTTTATAAAAGCATACATGTAAAGTGAAAGTATATACAGTCATACATTAATGCACATATGTGCATACAGATGCATTATTTCTTTATGAGGAATATAACATTAATTAGCAAAGCGATAACAAACAAATAATTCACTTCGTCTTATTTGTAGCATTCCGTAAAACTATTGTACTATTTGTGCAAATGTTCGATTTATAGTTAAAGTTTTTAAGCGAGTTAGGTGTGATTACTTGAACTTGTTTTGTTTTGTTTTTGATACATCGGAGAGACCAGTTACAATCATTTATAGCGAAGACCAGCTATTGTTTTGGAGGGAGACCCCCAAACAAATGTCTGGGTAGAACAACCGGCGCACTGCAGGTCAGCTGGAAGACCTTCCCACATCAAGTCCTTAGTCCCGAACTGGAATCGCACCCACGCGGTGAGAGGCTAAGAGGTCAGAGGAGTTATAAGTCGGTCGGCGACTCTACCACTACGCAACGGGCACCCCTTTTCCTTTAAACCTGACACTTAGTATGTGTATATATTAAAATTTATTTCGGTAAGTTTCGGGTTAACTTACCAGACAATGACATATTTTAGTTTGAGTAAGTTAAACATTAAACCAACAGACGCTACTGGGGTCGTTAATACATTTTTGCACTGAGGGTTCCTTGACATAAATGTAATGCCCCTGACCAAATAAAGCATTGCGAAATGCAAGGTGCATTGTGAATTATTATTGAAGACGATAGCGACCTGGACTCTCGAGTGCTCTACCTTGTGAATGTTACGTTGTTTTCATAAAGACTGCATACATATTGCGTGACTACATTGAGCACGGCTAATACATGTGTTGGATTTGGATCGACTGGAGGTATGTTGAGTTTTACACGAAGTTTGTTTTGCGATTAAGATGCCTGATAAGTCTAAGATGATGTTTGTAAATTAATTACCTTGAAAAAAGATTATAAGTAAAGTTTATAAAAATATGTCAACCGTATGTTCTATAAGTTAAATATGCTATCTTATCATTCAATGGAAGTGCTTATGTCAGTGGCTAGAAGAGTAGATACAAGATGTTCATATTCCATTTTATTGTATTGTATGTGTAAGACTCGTATCGAGTGTTTAAAGCTTAATTAGTTAACCTTGACGTATAAGATAGAGTCTATTAAGAAAGTTCTACAGAAAATAGAAGCCGAAATGAGCGCAGCGAGTGCAGGCTTCTATTTTCTATGGAAACGTTGTAATAGATTATGTCCGACTTAGAAGTCCCCGCCTCACTTCTACCAAAATGACAGGTAATCCGCTCCATAAAACTGTCAGTCAAACTGTGAATCGTCTTGACGTGTTCAAACCGGCCGCAATAGCTCAAGCGGTAGAGTGTCGGCTTGCGGATTGGGAGGTCGTGGGTTCAAACTCCGGCCGGGTCAAACCAATGACTTCAAAGTTGGTAGTAGTGGCTTCCCTCCTAACGCTCAGGACAGCATTACGCCTGACTCGTCGGTGTCAGTATAATGGACCGGCCGGGATCAGTCCCTGGGTACCTCATAAGTGCCCCTGTGCTATAATGATAGAAATGTCGCTGTACAGTATCGGCAAAAATGCCGACAAATCCCAATGGACGTGTTCAAACTTGACGTCACAAGAGGGGGTACTCGGAACTCCTCGGGTAATTCCGTCCTCTACGTAATCACCTCGGAAATAATGCTGTCGCCGCCATATTGACGAACTACTTCCAAAATGGCAATCGTACCTACTCGGCGATCTCCGGAAAGCTTCGAATATAGACATCACCGAAGAGTGATCCGAGTGCATGCAGGGTAATAACTGGTATATTACACTTTTACCAAATCCTGTTGGTAATATACATACAGTATCAACTAAGTTAAAAAATCTTCAACGAAGCAATCTGCTCTTCTTTCAAGTAGTATTAAATCTCCATTATATCTAAAGCGTACTGCGTGCACTTTGAAAAGTCAGCCATCTTTGTTTACATAATGCAATGAGAAGTTATTCGCCGGGGCAAATAACAAACTGGTGTATTCATACAATTACATACGAGGCATTAACTCCGAAGCTTGCCGGAGATCGCCGAGTAGGTACGATTGAAGAGGGGAGAGTCGAGTCAGAATGCGTGGTTTGTTGCACATGCGCAGTTGAAAATAAAACCATTTAGTAAAATAGACTAATCTATTTTGTTAATTGTAAAATAGAAAAAAGAAAGGAGTTCTATTGAAATAAATCGCAGAAGAATTTGAATTCATAGCTTCTGATTCGCTTTTTCTGCTGCATAGACCATAGATTCGTTAAGAAAAATTGAGAATTCACATACATAAGTACAAGTGGACTATACTGTTGAAAGTAATAAATAAACAGTTCATGTTTGTTGTAACAAATGAAGAAATTACAAACTGTGCCACGGGTGTTCAACGCGGAGTGGTCCGGCGTCATTTCGCATTGTCCTCATTCACAACGCTCATATTGTATCCTATACTTGCTTTTTTCTTCTATTTTCTTGTGATAATTCCGGGTTTAGCACCCTAGTTTGAAAATATTTTTCTCCGTCTGACCGACCATTTCCAACAATGCATTTGTTTCCTTGATTCGCATACATAGTGAATAGTTTATATTTCAAACTCATCAAACGGCGACATTTGTTTAAACATATGAAGAAATTGCAAACTGAAGCACGAGTTTTATACAAGAAGGTGACTGGCGTTATGTTGCGTTGTCCCCATCCACAGCCCTCATATTATAGGCTATTCTTAGGCTATTATTAGGCTATATAACTAGGGATATAAATCGAATCCCAAACCGATATTCGAATATTCGTTACGTGTATTCGAATCATATTCGAATATTCGGAACGAATTTATATTATAGTGGCACATAACACGGTAATTTTCCATTACGTTCAATGTGTTTATTAATTGTAAAATGTTTTTTTTTTTCTGGCCATAATTTACATTGCTAGCCTTACTTATGGCAGAGGCTGTGGTATATTTATGATTTTAGCATAGCATTTAATTTTAAAACGACGATTTCTTCTTTTTGAAATACAAACGGCAATATTATCAATCCGCCATTATCTTGTTTATAGTGAAGGACCAGATGGGGTGTTTCTTTACTCGGTCAGCGTAAATTTGCAAGATAATACTGTCTATGAAGAATGCCAGTAAATGTGTAAACAATGTCATTGTTTCTCAACAATTATTATTATTATTATTATTATTATTATTATTATTATTATTATTATCATTATTATTATTATTATTATTATTATTATTATTATTATTATTATTATTATTAACATTGAAACTCTTACAAAGAAACTACAGTAACCAATCATTGTTAAGATGACCTACAAAGTCCCGTGTAATATATACATTATTAATTAGTCACCTTTAAACTTGGGTGTCTTTTTACGTGTTGTACTTCGTGCAAAAACCTTTACAATTTAACGACAATATGCGTACTTAATTACTTATTTGTATTAACATATGACATATTAAAAGAGCTACTTGAGCTCCTTTTAATGTTAACATATCGATTTAATAAGACCATATCATAATTTTATTAGATGAAACTGTACAACACATGCAAAATAGCTCACAATTTTAATATTTTACTCTATTGACCGCAAACAATGTATAACAACAAACAGTCAATTATGTTTTGTGAACTAATCTTATAAAATACATTAATGATTAAAGGGGGCATTTTCAAAAGAACTAGATGTGGGTGATACTGGATCGACTGTAAGACAATTAGGCAAAACCACGAAGGTTTTATGAAGGGAAATCGCTCAAGTGTACAGCCAATTAACGGTCTTGATTGGTTGGTGGTCGGATTGACGTTTAATTGTGATTGGCTGATATCGCTAAGGGCGTTAATCTGAAGCCATAACATGTCTATTAGAGACATTTAGTTACGAATTCACAAGTGACAATTATGCTTCATTTTTTTTTCGTACATCCCTGGTATTATTTTTATTCTTTGCTATGTAAGCCATGATTGACCCTACCAGATTCGTTTAAGAACGTCTTGACACATTTGTGACCTTTTGAATCGTGTGTTATGACGACGGTGAACTTGTCGTAATCGCTCTTGACCCCTTCTACAGAAAAGACTTATAACATCAAAAGGACTTTTTTCAAAGGTCTTAGATTTAATCTAAAAAGACACCAGACTAGTGCAATTTTGTAAAAATCCACCTCCTTGGTTGTTTTTTTGTGTGCAAGCCAACAAACAGTTCCCTTCAGTTTTCCCTGCCTTCACCATAAAGGAGCTAGTTCTACGGCTGGAACTCCCAGTCCTGCATAATATTCAATCTGCGGCCAACAAAAGGTGATATTAGATGGCGATTATTTCCAGATCGGATCCCTACTAGACCAGCCTAAATGTAGCGTTTTCTATCCTTTGTCTGAGGAGCGGCAACAAACTTTCTCGCGAACTAAAATTGTAAGCCACTCCAAGCAGGCATCCAATCTAAAACTTGATAAGAATACGTAATACAGGAGGAATTTCTACGCGAGTCAAATTGAGAAATTTGTAAAATCAGTATTGTTTAAGACTTCCAGTATAAATGAGTTTGATATACATAAGACATACAGACTTTTAACAAATTTATATAATTGTATACAGAACAAATAATTCGGGACGATTTTGCACACGTATGACCTGTAGCAACATTGGTTAAAAACCTCTGGCCTCTGATGCAGAAAGATATGTTACGTGTATACTTGAATGAAGTGCAATGTGTATTGGAGACTCAATCCGACCCTTTACTATGATATTTGAATTCTAAGAGTTGCGTGGAGAACAAATGTAAAGCATCATAGCTACCTACCCCCTGACACTAGGACAATCGCAGCAATAAACTAAAATCTAGAAGATATAAACAGATAGTATTCTCTTTGTTGGATACGTGTAGTGGTATAGCTCCCTTGCTAACGCTCAACCAAATATAAGGGTAGTTCCACGACTGGTTGGCCCGGTGTCAGGAAAATGTGACTGGGTGCGGTATCATGCCAGGTGTTCACGGCATGCTATACACAGTGAAGACAACACTATATCTGCTTCAAGTGGACACCGTCTCAAGATAACTGAAATACTGTTGGTGGGACGATAAACCCAATAAACAAACAAACAAATAATCAATTAATAATCAAGTCTACACATGTACCTATAAATAATCAAAAAAGCAAATTTCAGAGTACATGTAATTTTTTTTTATTCTCGTTCGTTTGAAATTAAGAATCAATCGTATAAAATGTGGCATTTAGTTCGAGTGATACCTCTTTTGATATTGTAGAAATTTCCTTGTTCTGTGTTCAGTTGATGTTCCTACTTTTCACTTCTTTTCTTTAAAATTCATCAGGAACTGTGAAATTACTGTTTGTTTTTCAAAACAACCAGGAACTCTCTCGTTAAGCAATATAAATCAACGTTCTCTGTTGGCCAACTGACCTTTCCAAGCTTCTAGGTTAAGTTTATTTAATGTATGACTAGTGCGGGGTTGGTGCGCTCCACAAACCATATTTAAACACCCCAGTCGGACCTTTTTTCCGATTGACCGTTCCAGTGCGGTAAATGCTGGTTTTATTGTTTGTGTGTTATGTCTTTTCTCTGTGTTTAGTTGTTTTTTGTCACTTTACATTTACCATGTTTGCCCTTGTCTAAAGGTTGTTTAGATTTAAATAGCTGTGGTAATAATTATAAGACCTTCTTTATGTACCTTGTCTTATCATTTGTTCGGGATTGATTAATAAACCCAATAGTTAGGGATTGATGAATAAACCTGGTATTTCGGGATTGATAAATAAACCCAATAGTTCGGGATTGATGAATAAACCTGGTAGTTCGGGATTGATAAATAAACCCAACAATTCGGGATTGATGAATAAACCTGGTAGTTCGGGATTGATAAATAAACCCGATAGATCGGGATTGATGAATAAACCTGGAAGTACGGGATTGATGAATCAACACAATAGTTCGGGATTGATGAATAAACCCAATAGTACGCAATTGATGAATAAACCCAATAGTTCGGGATTGATGAATAAACCCAATAGTACGCGATTGATGAATAAACCCAATAGTTTGGGATTGATTAATAAACCCAATAGTACGCGATTGATAAATAAACCCAATAGTTCGGGATTGATGAATAAACCTGGAAGTTCGGGATTGATGAAAAAACCTGGAAAATCGGGATTGATGAATAAACCTGGAAATTCGGGATTGATGAATAAAACCAATAGTTCGGGATTGATGAATAAACCCAATAGTTCGGGATTGATGAATAAACCCAATAGTACGCGACTGATGAATAAACCCAATAGTGCGGGATTGATGAATTAAGCCAATAGTACGCGATTGATGAATAAACCCAATAGTTCGGGATTGATGAATAAACCCAATAGTACGCGATTCATGAATAAACCAAATAGTTCGGGATTGATGAATAAACCTGGAAGTTCGGGATTGATGAATAAACCTGGAAGTTCGGGATTGATGAATAAATCCAATAGTTCGGGATTGATGAATAAACCTGGAAGTTCGGGATTGATGAATAAACCCAATAGTACGCGATTGATAAATAAACCCAATAGTTCGGGATTGATGAATAAACCTGGAAGTTCGGGATTGATGAATAAACCTGGTAGTTCTGGGTTGATAAATAAACCCAATTGTTCGGGATTGATGAATAAACCTGGTAGTTCGGGATTGATAAATAAACCCAATAGTTCGGGATTGATGAATAAACCTGGTAGTTCGGGATTGATAAATTAACCCAATAGTTCGGGATTGATAAATAAACTCAATAGTTCGGGATTGCTGAATAAACCTGGTAGTTCGGTATTGATGAATAAACCCAATAGTTCGGGATTGATGAATAAACCAAATGGTTCGGGATTGATAAATAAACCCAATAGTTCGGGATTGATGAATAAACCTGGTAGTTCGGGACTGATAAATAAACCCAATAGTTCGGGATTGATGAATAAACCTGCTAGTTCGGGATTGATAAATAAACCCAATAGTTCGGGATTGATAAATAAACCCAATAGTTCGGTATTGATGAATAAACCCAATAGTTCGGGATTGATGAATAAACCTGGTAGTTCGGGATTGATAAATAAACCCAATAGTAAGCGATTGATGAATAAACCTGGTAGTTCGGGATTAATGAATAAACCCAATTAGTCGGGATTGATAAATAAACCCAATAGTTCGGGATTGATGAATAAACCTGGTAGTTCGGGATTGATAAATAAACCCAATAGTTCGGGATTGATGAATAAACCTGGTAGTTCGGGATTGATGAATAAATACAATAGCACGGGAGTGATGAATTAACCTAATAGTTCGGGATTGATGAATAAACACAATAGTACGCGATTGATTAATAAACCCAATAGTACGGGATTGATGAATAAACCTAATAGTACGCGATTGATGAATAAACACAATAGTATGGGATTGATGAATAAACCCAATAATACGGGACTGATGAATGAACCCAATAGTTCGGGATTGATGAATAAACCCAATAGTTCGGGATTGATGAATAAATCCAGTAGTTTGGGATTGATGAATAAACCAAATAGCACGGGATTGATGAATAAACCCAATAGTACGGTATTGATTAATAAATCCAATAGAACGGGATTGATGAATAAACCCAATAGTTCAGGATTGATGAATAAACCCAATAGTTCGGGATTGATGAATAAATCCAATAGTTCGGGATTAATGAAAAATCCCAATAGTTCGGTATTGATGAATAACCCCAATAGTACAAAATTGTTGAATAACCACATTAGAACAGGACTGATGAATAAACTAAATAGTTCGGGATTGATAAATAAACCCAATAGTACGGGATTGATGAATAAACGTAATAGTATGGGATTGATGATTACATGTAACCACAGTAGAACAGCATTGATGAATAAAACCAATAGTGCGGGATTGATAAATAAACCCAATAGTACGGGATTGACGAATAAACCCAATAGTGCGGGATTGACGAATAAATCCAATAGTGCAGGATTGATGAATACATGTAACCACAGTAGAACAGAATTGATGAATAAAACCAATAGTTCGGGATTGATAAATAAACCCAATAGTACGGGATTGATGAATAAACCCAATAGTACGCGATTGATGAATAAACCCAATAGTACGCAATGGTGAATAAAGCAAATAGTACGCGATTGATGCATAAACCCAATAGTACGCGATTGATGAATAAACCCAATAGTAAGGGATTGATGAATAAACCCAATAGTATGGGATTGATGAATAAACCCAATAGTACGCGATTGATGAATAAACGCAATAGTACGTGATCGATGAATAAAAACAATAGTACGGGATTGATGAATAAACCCAATAGTACGCGATTGATGAATAAACGCAATAGTACGTGATCGATGAATAAAAACAATAGTACGGGATTGATGAATAAACCCAATAGTATGGGATTGATTTATAAATCCAATATTACGCGATTGATAAATAAACACAATAGTACGCGACTGATGAATAAACCCAATAGTACGCGACTGATGAATAAACCCAATAGTACGCGATTGATGAATAAACCCAATAGTAAGGGATTGATGAATAAACCCAATAATATGTGATTGATTTATAAACCCAATAGTACGCGATTGATGAATAAACCCAATAGTACGCGATTGATGAATAACCCCAATAGTACGGGATTGATGAATAAACCCAATAGTATGGGATTGATGAATAAACCCAATAGTATGGGATTGAAGAATAAACCCAATAGTACGGGATTGATGAATAAACCCAATAGTACGCGATTGATGAATAAACCTAATAGTATGGGATTGAGGAATTTATCCAATAGTGCGGGATTGACGAATAAACCCAATAAGATGGGCTTGATGAATAAACCCAATAGTACGGGATTGATGAATAACCCCAATAGTTCGTGATTGATAAATAAATCCAATAGTACGGGATTGATGAATAAACCTTATAGTAAGGGATTGATAAATAACCACAGTAGAACAGGATTGATGAATAAACATAATAGTTCGCAATTTATAAATAAACCCAATAGTACTCGATTGATGAATAAACACAGTAGAACAGGATTGATAAATAAACGCAATAGTTCGGAATTGATGAATAAACCCAATAGTACGCGATTGATGAATAAACGCAATAGTACGCGATTGATAAATAAACACAATAGTTCGGGATTGATGAATAAACCTGGAAGTTCGGGATTGATGAATAAACCTGGTAGTTCGGGATTGATAAATAAACCCAATAGTTCGGGATTGATGAATAAACCTGGTAGTTCGGGATTGATAAATAAACCCAATAGTTCTGGATTGATGAATAAACCTGGTAGTTCGGGATTGATAAATAAACCCAATAGTTCGGGATTGATAAATAAACCCAATAGTTCGGTATTGATGAATAAACCCAATAGTTCGGGATTGATGAATAAACCTGGTAGTTCGGGATTGATGAATAAATACAATAGCACGGGAGTGATGAGTAAACCTAATAGTTCGGGATTGATGAATAAACACAATAGTACGCGATTGATGAATAAACCCAATAGTACGGGATTGATGAATAAACCTAATAGTACGCGATTGATGAATAAACTCAATAGTATGGGATTGATGAATAAACCCAATAATACGGGACTGATGAATAACACCAATAGTTCAGGATTGATGAATAAACGCAATAGTATGGTATTGATTAATAAATCCAATAGAACGGGATTGATGAATAAACCCAATAGTTCAGGATTGATGAATAAACCCAATAGTACGGTATTGATTAATAAATCCAATAGTACGCGATTGATGAATAAACCCAATAGAACGGGATTGATGAATAAACCCAATAGTTCAGGATTGATGAATAAACCCAATAGTTCGGGATTGATGAATAAATCCAGTAGTACGGTATTGATTAATAAATCCAATAGAACGGGATTGATGAATAAACCCAATAGTTCGGGATTGATGAATAAACCCAATAGTACGGTATTGATTAATAAATCCAATAGAACGGGATTGATGAATAAACCCAATAGTTCAGGATTGATGAATAAACCCAATAGTACGGGATTGATTAATAAATCCAATAGAACGGGATTGATGAATAAACCCAATAGTTCAGGATTGATGAATAAACCCAATAGTTCAGGATTGATGAATAAACCCAATAGTACGGTATTGATTAATATATCCAATAGAACGGGATTGATGAATAAACCCAATAGTTCGGGATTGATGAATAAACCCAATAGTTCGGGACTGATGAATAAATCCAATAGTTCGGGATTGATGAATAAACCCAATAGTACGGTATTGATTAATAAATCCAATAGAACGGGATTGATGAATAAACCCAATAGTTCGGGATTAATGAAAAAAAACCAATAGTTCGGTATTGATGAATAACCCCAATAGTACAAAATTTTTGAATAACCACATTAGAACAGGACTGATGAATAAACTAAATAGTTCGGTATTGATAAATAAACCCAATAGTACGGGATTGATGAATAAACGTAATAGTATGGGATTGATGAATACATGTAACCACAGTAGAACAGGATTGATGAATAAACATAATAGTTCGCAATTGATAAATAAACCCAATAGTACTCGATTGATGAATAAATACAGTAGAACAGGATTGATAAATGAACGCAATAGTTCGGAATTGATGAATAAACCCAATAGTACGCGATTGATGAATAAACGCAGTAGTACGTGATCGATGAATAAAAACAATAATACAGGATTGATGAATAAACCCAATAGTTCGGGATTGATTTATAAATCCAATATTACGCGATTGATAAATAAACCCAATAGTACGCGATTAATGAATAAACCCAATAGTACGCGATTGATGAATAAACCCAATAGTAAGGGATTGATGAATAAACCGAATAATATGTGATTGATTTATAAACCCAATAGTACGCGATTGATAAATAAACACAATAGTATGCCATTGATAAATAAACCCAATAGTACGCGATTGATGAATAAACCCAATTGTATGGGATTGATAAATAAACCAAATAGTATGGGATTGATAAATAAGCACAATAGTAAGCGATTGATGAATAAACCCAATTGTTCAGGATTGATGAATAAACCCAATAGTTCAGGATTGACGAAAAACCCAATAGTACGCGATTGATGAATAAACCTAATAGTACGGGATTGATGAATAAACACAATAGTACGCGATTGATGAATAAACCTAATAGTACGGGATTGATGAATAAACCCAATAGTACGCGATTGATGAATAAACCCAATAGTACGCAATGGTTAATAAAGCAAATAGTACGCGATTGATGCATAAACCCAATAGTACGCGATTGATGAATAAACCCAATAGTATGGGATTGATGAATAAACCCAATAGTATGGGATTGATGAATAAACCCAATAGTACGCGATTGATGAATAAACGCAATAGTACGTGATCGATGAATAAAAACAATAGTACGGGATTGATGAATAAACCCAATAGTATGGGATTGATTTATAAATCCAATATTACGCGATTGATAAATAAACCCAATAGTACGCGACTAATGAATAAACCCAATAGTACGCGATTGATGAATAAACCCAATAGTAAGGGATTGATGAATAAACCCAATAATATGTGATTGATTTATAAACCCAATAGTACGCGATTGATGAATAAACCCAATAGTATGGGATTGATAAATCAACCAAATAGTATGGGATTGATAAATAAACACAATAGTAAGCCATTGATGAATAAACCCAATTTTTCAGGATTGATGAATAAACCCAATAGTTCAGGATTGACGAAAAACCCAATAGTACGCGATTGATGAATACACCCAATAGTACGCGATTGATGAGACACCTAATAGTACGCGATTGATGCAAAGACCCAATAGTATGGGATTGATGAATAAAGCCAATAATATGGGATTGATGAATAAACCCAATAGTATGGTATTGATGAATTAACCCAATAGTAAGCGATTGATGATTAAACCCAATAGTACGCAATGGTGAATAAACCAAATAGTACGCGATTGATGCATAAACCCAATAGTACGCGATTGATGAATAAACCCAATAGTATGGGATTGATGAATAAACCCAATAGTGCGGGATTGACGAATAAACCCAATAGTACGCGATTGATGAATAAACCCAATAGTACGCGATTGATGAGTAAACCCATCAGTACGGGATTGATGACTAAACCTAATAGTATGGGATTGATGAATAAACCCAATAGTACGTGATTGATTAATAAAACTACTCGTATGGGATTGATAAATAAACTCAATAGTACGCGATTGATTAATAATCCAAATAGTACCGCATTGTTGAATAACTTCAATAGTTCGGAATTGATGAATAAACCCAATAGTACGCGATTGATTATTAAACCCAATAGTACGGGATTAATGAATAAATCCAACAGTTCGGGATTGATGTATTAACCCAAGAGTTCGGGATTGATGAAATATCCAAATAGTACGGGATTGATGAATAAATCCAATAGTGCGGGATTGATGAATAAACCCAATAGTACGCGATTGATGAATAAACCCAATAGTACGGGATTAATGAATAAACACAATAGTACGGGATTGCTTAATTGACCCAACAGTACGGGATTGATGAATAAACACAATTGTACAGGATTGATGAACTAACCCAATAGTGCGGGATTGATAAATAAACCCAATATTTCGGGATTGATGAATAACCCCAATAGTTCTGGATTGATAAATAAAACTAATAGTACACGATTGATTAATAAATCCAATAGTACTGGATTAATTGATAAACACAATAGTACGCGATTGATGAATAAGCCCAATAGTTCAGGATTGATGTATAAACCCAACAGTACGGGATTGATGAATAAACCCAATGACCAGGTGTGAAATGGTAGGGTCAGCTAAACGGTAGAAGCTTGAAAGTAGACTATAATTCGATATTATCTATAATTAAACACAGGTATACTGCAGTTCTGATTTAAGACTTGGCCAGTTGAAAACATTTGCTCCGTCCGGGCATCGTGCGAGCCTACCCGATGAAAGAGTGACAAGCAACTAAACACCGACTCTTTGATTGGCAACGTGTATTCACGAACCATATGTGTATTTAACACATTGCGTCTATATTACATTTATGAAACTTGTTGCATTTAGATAGTCCTAACAATGTCTCTCTCTCTCTCTCTCTCTCTCTCTCTCTCTCTCTCTCTCTCTCTCTCTCTCTCTCTTTCTATTATCTCTCTCTCTCTCTCTATATATATATATAGCGCTCCCTTTACAAACGTCACCTCTTTTAGACGAATATCTCTCTTAGACGTCACTTCTATTTAACCCCTATCGTTTTAACGTATTTTTCCCTCTAGAACGACAACTCTCTTGAACGGCTACCGTCACACATTTTTACTTCCGTATTGTTTAAATTACCTCCCTTGAGCGACCGATGATTATTTCGCCAGTCGTCGTTAGCATTTTCCGAGATGCCGAGTGATATCGGAAATTTTCAAACAAACGTAACTAGATCCCGTGTAATGTACACTACTTGTTTGGTGATTATGTTAAAATGAATATTGTTTAGCTTTTGTAAAAATATTCATGTTATATTTAGCATATTTTTATAATGTTATAGTTTGATTAAAATGTTTGAATGTGTAATTTGTCTTTTTGTTGACTGGTAAAATCAAAACAATATAAAATATATATAGAAAAAGTAGAACAGATTAAAATAAGAATAAAAAATTACTTCTTAACTATTTAATGTTGTGCATGTCAATAAACTTAACTATATAAAAGACTTTTATTTAATATGATAAAATAAAACTTTTAGATAAATAGAAATAAACCAAGCAAATAACTGAAGAAAATTTAAGCGTCAATGACGGCACATACCCTTTTAAAGGTACCTCTTGTTTCTTTTTTTATCGGTTAATCAAGACATAATGATGGATTACATATGATCTGGATATCTGTAATAAAGACACCTAAGATACTAAGGTACATTCAAAACCGTGGCTTTACCATTTTTATGGTTTGGTGTGATGGCTGTAAATGTTATCTAATCAAAGACAATATAATATAAATCTTTGGAAATGATACAGAGATAATGAGTTTTGTTATTATCATCACGGAAATATGTTCCTAAGACTCATGTTGTCACTAGAGCAAAAAGTATCGTTAATTTTGAACAATTTGAAAGAAACCTTCTTTGTCTCGTTACATATATACTTTCGTTGCTTACATGTAATTACCAAAAAGCCTATCTCTGTGTCACATACGTTTACAATAATGAATAATTGATGTATTCAAGAGTCATCTAAAGATAATCGATATTACGCTATCCAGAAACATTTAATTGGCGATTTAAATTACATTTATAAATCCTGACAGGTAGATACGTCATTTGTTATGAACTTCTTTAGTGATTTAATCACATACCCAATCTTCCAGTGATAAATGGGCTGTGTACAAGTTAAGGCATCTAGCCTTTTAGCACTCTACCATTCCTGTTAAGATTTTAGTGTAGCTTTAAGATGTTAGTTGACTTCTTTGTTTTGCATTCGTTTCTTCTTTTGAAAGTATATATAATAAACTTAAACGTAATGCTTTTAAATGTTATCTACCATGTTCGAGTTATAGTTTACTTGGCAACTGTCTTTGTGCAATGCAGCAGGTATGGATGGGACAGCTTATCTCACGGCTTTAATCTGTACATCATGTCATTTAGCTATTTACGCTGAGTTTGCATTTTTAACGATATTGTGCTGTCATTAGTTAGAGGTATCGATGCAAGACATCCAAAACCACATGATGAAGTAAAGTTAGATTTACTTCTGATAAAGCGTATATGTTATTCACACGTTTGTGTTGCTGCCGACACTGGGCTTTTTTCAATTCGATAACTGGCTATATCACGAGGACTGTACGTGCCTTTATACACGTATCTTTGGAAAGTACAGGGATATAAAATACATCCAGATAAATTCAATACTCAAGGATATATAAGTTACCTATATAAGCATCTATTAGTAACCACATGGGCTTATTAGGAGAATCAGAATTGAGTCTCTCTTTACTTGGTCTGATTATTGTTTAAACAAAGAGTTTGTTTTGTTTTTTGTTACTTTGTTATGGTCATATTGGCGACGTCCAGCTTATTATCGGTGGAAGAAAACCCCAGACCTATGTCTGGGTAGAACCACTGGCCCCTCCGCATGAAATGTCTCGCCCTGACCCGGATTCGAACCCACGCGGTGAATGGCTAAGCAGTTACAAATCAGCGACTCTAGCCGCTCGGCCAGGGGCGCCCCTTAACAAAGTGTAAATTGATACAACGTTGTCCCAGAAGCGGGTCCGAAACCTCGAAGTTTTATTACATTAAACATTTTAAGCACACCAACTGCACTCATAAATCATACTGCGTGTTTCCAATTAATACATACAACCAGGGAAATTATCATTTTACGACTTAATAGTCAAACGGAGTGTTATACAAACAAACTACTCATGTTTGCACGTTTGTGAACAAGACGATAGGTGTATATAAACTTGTCAACTTGTACTGTCTCATATTTTAGGACTATATCGATGGCCATGAGTATAAATACGTGAGTACAAAATTTTATTATTTACCGTAGATTTGATTGTAATTATATCCCTGTTCGTAACGTTAAATTGTATATTTTTCTAATTATGAATGCAGTTTAATTGTCTTGATTACAATAGCTTTTTAATATATTTAGACTTGGTGCTAATTAGTGATTGACTTTGTAATAATTTTCTAGAAAAGGTTCGTTTATTGGACTGTCCATCTTTATGGTCGTGGGACTTATTCTGCTCTCGTACCGGTATAACATCCGACCTTTCGCCATTCCTTCGGACTGTCATGCTTTCGAAAGGTACGTTTTACGCTAAATTACACTATATTAAAAATGAACACATGTAGAGTGAGTAGAAAATTGACATTGTTAAATACAAAGGGCATTCTAGCAAAAGGTGATATTCATTTTCAGGCTTCATACAATAATGATTTTTGATCACTAATTGGGACTTTGTTGTGTTTATTCCAACTTCTTTGAAAATATATATAAATAGTGCAGAGATAATCTAAATCTTGTATGAGCAATTCTGAACTTCTTTACATAAAAACTAGTAAGATATTGTTCATAATCAACGACTGCAAATGTTTTATAACATGTGGACCATGATGATTCTTCTATATGTTATAGCCTTAACTGGACAAAAAAATCATTCTTTGTTTCACAACATATATACGTTTTCTACACCTTGGTTAATCCTAACATATCCGAAACTTAGAGATTCTGGCAGTGTTTTAACTTTTCTTTTCCATTATTGTCTTCTTGTGTCACTTTCTATTTCGATTCGCATAATGCTATAGACCAGTTTAGTTTAGTGTACTTAGTTTCTTTGCATCTAGTTATTTTAGCCAAAACATAAAATTAAAAAAATATCTTCTCTGTATAGATGGTAACCTACTAATTCTCCATATATAAAGGTAATTTTGATTTCTAATACGTGTGCACACTTGTACGTGTATGCATTCTATATGTACTGCTTCATTATGGTTTAATATTGATAAGTTCAATATCCAATTTATAAGTTTATAAATAAGAGATAACAGGTGACGAAAATGGCAACATATACAACCATCTTTTCAAGTCACATATTTCGTTAAAGCCTCGTCAAGCTAGAGCGTTCTATGTATCTGTAAATGATAAGCCAGAAATAAATATTATTCCAAGATACATAAATAAGTAATAATTTCTAATTCTAACCCATCATTTTTAAAACACAAACGTCCCCCCCACACACACACACATACACCATCTCTTTGGTTTGAACAACGTTAACAACAAGTTTACATCTTGAATCTCGCAGAATATCTAACCGGTGTTGCAAGTCCGTTTTAGATTCTGACATAAGTGCAATATCCCCAGCATACAAAAAGAAGAATATTAAAAAAATCATAAATATAAACATTAAAAACCTCCCTTTGATAAGCCACTTTCTATATCAATAATATAAATAAAAAAAATAAAAAAGAACACAAACACTCGCCTTGAGCTTCCTCTACCGTGCAGGAATACGGTTCACGTTTATTGTTGTTATAATTTACTCTCAACACCAGCGTACATTGACTTGACACAATTAAGCACTTTATCCCTTATTCCATTTTTATAGACTTGTACTTTAAATTGTCTCTAGATACAAAAGTGTGTGCTCTTTGACGTCAACTCAAGCCACATTATACGTTATATTATCTGTAGATCCCATATTTTGTCTGAAATACCGCCTGTGCCAGTTTTAGTTGTCTGATTCATTAATTTATAAAATCATGAGTATTTTAGAGATCAATGACTAGATTATCTAACTAGTCCAAGGCGATAACTGTCGGGTTTGCTCTTTTCGTTAAATGACTCATCACAAATTTGTTCTTACTTTTCGCTTGGCTTGCATTTGAAATACCTTTGTTCTGTGCCTTTTCGGAGTTTGGTATATGTTGCAATGCTCATAGGACTTTGACATATATTCTTATTCTATCACTCGGTCAATGAAATATTGTGAATACATTTCCGCTTTGGTGCTGTTCTATTTATAACTATAACGGCACTGTATCCTTTATTGGAGCTTCATTAAAATACACTTTCATAAGTAAAACAACATTGTATTACGTTTTACTATTAGAATTTGCGCGCATATCGAGTTAACCTAATACATGCAGTAACGTAACACTACACTGGACATTTAAGTTATGTAATTTTAAGTGACCGAAACACTGAATGCCATTTTTATTCAAACCTCCACCTAAGTTTAGTAAGAGTAACTGTTAAGAACATTTTGTTTCGTTTATTTTCACGTTAAAATAATTGATTGTTTATATTGAAAATTGAAAACGATATTATCTGCATGCCAATCGCTTGATACTTTACATGCTAAATACAACACTGCTGGCAGAATTGCTATATATTTTCAAAAGTTTATTGCTCAACATTTTTAATAGATGTTTTGTTATTAAATATGTGAAAATTTACATCCGTCAACTTAAACTTTTAATTGTTAAAGATAAAAGAATGCAATACGCAGAATAGTCGTTAAAGTTATACGAAGAATGGTTTTTGTTTGTTTCTTATTTAGCATAAAACCGGGTTTAACTAATACATAAATCTGAAACACGTTAGTTGTAGAGTTTGAGCAAGTTCAGATAAACTATAAATAAAAATTATAACAATACAATCTTACAATTTCATGGACTTAAGCAGTACGGTTAGTAAATTTAAACACAATAACAAAACATTATAATACATGATATCTGATGCAGAGCATGCCATCGCATACATGCCATGATAAGAGGAAGATTACATGACATCGCATACACACTATGATAAGAGAAACGGTACATGGAATCGCATACACCTAATGATAGGAGAAACACAGAAATAAGCCCAATTATGTCAATGCTCCATTCTCACTTTGAATTCATATCCCGTGGACGCACCAGAGTGTGCATGTAAGATGGAGCCTCGATATATGAAATATGTAACATTTTAGAAGGCGACAGATCTGGTAAGTCGTTAATCTAGATAAATGTATTGGTCTATTACTTTCTCAGCATGATTCAGATATATGTTCTTTATTAAACAAACGCACACTCTTATTTAGGTTAGATGATGACATTAGAACTCCAGGCAGCGTAGAATTCCACAAAAGCGATGACTCTGGCCCGTGTCCAAATATAGACGGAACCAGCCTGCTGACAGTCTGTCCTGGTGATGTCATTCTTGAACCTGTGGCGCTGTCATTTGGGAATTGCACCGACTTAATGTCAGTTGCAGACCCTTCCAAATCGCAACTTACATATACATGTAAGTAAACGCACATATTTGTCGGTTATTGAGTTGTACGACTTTCGAAAGGCTAATGAAGAATACAATTTAACATAACTTTACGTTAATTTTTAACTTAAGTATTTCTCCACTTCTCAATTTCATTTATGTACAAACTTTCCTTTTATTTGAATAATTAAACTTTACTCGACTGCTCAGGTTCAGATGCTAAGCAACATTTAAACAAGAAACGATTACAATAAGGTTGTAATTGTGCAAAAGTTATATCAATATTAATTGATATTGTTGAGTAGTCCATTAACATAACACAACACGATCAAGAAAGTACGTAGATCACTGAGGTAAAATTATAATGTACAAACAGTAAAACCTCGCTAATACAGTAGGACAGCAGTGGTTTTACCTAGAAATAGTCGCTTTTAGTATGGTGGTCCTTATTCACTAAACCAAAGTGTTGTAAGCCTAAAGAATAATCATAAACTTGTAAAATCTTACATTTTTAATAAAATTGTGGGGGCAAAAAAAACAACAGATAGTTAAAATTACTAAGAATGACAAAGAATACCATTTTTCCGTATAAAAGTAAACACTGTCCGGATAGTATTTGCTACACCGGATGTTAAGGCTACATATTGACATGTTTACGACGATCTAAAATGATAAATACCTTTTTTATTACATAAATGCCAATTATTTTAAGAATTTGACGTGCGAATCAAAACTGGGGCAGTAAGGTTTTGCTAGTGTTTGAATTGTGTAGGCTATTATGTGTAGGGGTTGGGGAAATGGCGCGAAAACGGTCAGCTGAAACAAAAATCACGGCGTCAACAAATTACAGATGTCATTCCAATCCAAATTCAAAATTCAACGATATCGCGCTGAAAAATAAAAAAGGCGTGCGAGAAATGTGTCTGTCGATGTCGTAGTGTTCATTGGAAACTACTAGAGAAGTAGGAAGGTTATGAAAACGAATGATAGAGACTTAATGTATGTTTGTGTTTATAATGATTACTTCCTAATTTGATAATGATGCGAGCTCTGATTACCTGTATCAAATGAGTATACTCAATTGAAATGTTACACGCTATAATGATTTGCACATTATACAGTTGGTAGATAGATATATATATTGACTGTCTTACTTAAGTGGACTAGATACTTGCCCTAACTATAACCCGACACATGTAGTTATTGCCACTCCTCGTTTTCGCATCTTCATGCGTTACATAACCATGTCAAAGCAGAAAAGGGTTTGGGGAGAGAAATGGTTGTGCGCAGCGATATATTTTAGCACATATTAATGCAGTCGGAAAGCACATTTATCGAGGCCGGGTATTTAAAAATATGTGTTCAAAGTTATGCACATTTTTCTCCGGTTAACCGCATAGAAAATTACTATGGGGATAAACGTGCAATACCAGGTTATAACACTCTTAAAAATAACTAATGATATTTACAACAATACTTTAACAAAGATATAATAATATTAATAATAATAATAATAATAATAATAATAAAAATAATAATAATAATAATAATGATAATGATAATAGTAATAAAAAAAAATAATAATAACAATAATAATAATGATAATAATAATAATAATAATAATAATAATAATAATAATAATCATCATCATCATCATTATAATCATAATAATCATAATAACAGCCACAATCTGATAATAATTTTGTGATTTTGTTACATTATTTTTAATGGCATGGTTCAAATCATGTTGCCTGTGTCAATAATTAATAATAATAAAATTAAGTGTAACCTTTGTTGAAAATGGATTATTTCTCTGTTCTTTGATTTGTGTAGAAGCTTTAATGCGTGTAGACTTTGACTATCTGGGGCCATATTTTTCATCATTGGGTTGTGTAAACCTTGAAAGAAAATAAAGCGCCATGTTTATTTTCTTCATTTAATGTTTACCAATGTACTATCATGCGCCACTGCTATAAGCTTATACATATGTAAAATGACAACACTAAACCAGGAGGTATCAGAAAGAATAAAACAAGATGAAATTTTGATGTTTGGTTCCGAAATAAAAGTCCCAGGTTCCGAGTAGAGTGGTAATCCTGTTCCTTGGGTTCTAGGAAAGAAAATATTTATGAGAAAAACAAAGCGTCCCTTTTGGCAGGGGTGGGGGCACATTTAATGAGATAGTCCTGTAGTGAGGTTTTATGGTACATATTTTTATTGTGTGATTGCCAGAATGAAACTGACAGGCTCATTTTAGACTTTTCAAGTTATTGTACTAAACTTTATATGGTTCGATTTATTTTTACAAAATCATTAATATCAGTAGTTACTTTTACACGTAGGTCCTGTTTTTCGTTTTCGTCTAAGTCTTAAAATTAATTTAGATGCTATATGCTTCACAAGACTTAGGATGTTGTGATATTCATTAATCGATGCACTATTTTGCGGATAAATATATGTGATTTTAAGTTTATTGCGTTTATTTCTTTGATGCATGCATGTTACAAACACACATGTTACAGATTGGATATAAAAATATGCTTTCAGACAACAAATCAACGTTCGAACAAGGTGATACGATTTCAATAACGATAACATTGTTTAATGGTTACGGAAAGAGAAAGACTGTCGGCGGTGACCATTTGAGAACCCGTATGCTAGATAACAGTGGACGAAACATTGTGACAGGGACAATATACGATCATGATAACGGCTCATACACGGCATTGTTTGAGGCAGTATTCCCTGGACAGCTTACAGTTGAAGTCATCCTTGAACACCCACGGGAATTTATCACCAGCTTGTATCGTATACGCACACATGTAAAATAAAGCATTATTTTTCTTTTCAACCATAATTTGTTTCATAATTTATTTGTTACCACAATCAATAAATGTAAAAATGTCAAGTAAAGTGAAAAAGCTCATCAAACTTTTAAAGCAAATCCTTTTACTTGTTTTGCCTTTATATAATAAAATATCAGCAAAAAATATTTGCTTGTTTAAAATGTGTGATTGCTTAATAATTTGTACACATTATTTTATATATTAGGTTGCGTCTACATGGACTTTACTTGCGGAATACGTCCACAAAAATGAAACGGAATTTGCCGCTTGTCATCCGGTACGAGAAAGGTTGACCCAGTACAAAAAGGTTTGCAACTTAACAATAGAAAACTCAGGGATGCCGTGGTATTGCGGGGCGCCAACAAACAGGAACATATTTTGTCAGGATTACCTCAATATCAAGACGCAAAATGGTCCGGACCTACATTTAAATGATGTAGAAAGGGGTCTGGAAAGACGGTATGATTACGGTTTGTTTGCTATATAACAAACCAATTTGAGGAAATGTTACCGATTACATATTCTAATGTTCTACTTCAGTGTTTACCCGTTTGCAGTATTTACCTTCCTCACATGCATAGTTGTATTTTTCAGTCGATTGTTAAGGGTGTGCAAATTTTAAAAAAAAACTTTAATATTTATGCGTTAATTTACATAAGACCGTAATATAACTGAAGTTTGCCGATTACATTGTCGAATATTACTGAGTGACAATTTAAAGTTGTAATAGATTATATCTTGACTACATAAATAGACACATTCATATGTTCTTTGAAGTAACTGTGTAACTGTTTGATAACATTTATCAAATTTTTTTTGAAATGGGTTTTGGTGGGTTTGGTTTCGTTTGACTGATCGGTATATCAAAGTTAAATTAATTGCTACTTCTACTCTTTTTTCATGGTCTAGGTATGGGCATTTATTATATGTGGTTTATACTACTATGCATGCTGTTCAGTCGTCGATAAATATATTTGTAACATTACAACAAGCCACAAACATTTTGTACATCCAAAGATGCGTCTAATTGGTATATTATCAGCTGTAATCCATTCCGTGAATTGTTGTGATTTAGATGCTTTACGGCAACCGTCCATTCATTTTAGATTAATTACATTTTACCAGTGCGAATGTCATCTGTTTTGCATGTACATCGCATGGCAATCTAAACAGTTTTAAACATTATTCTTGTCCAGATATGCAGCTGCATTCTCCCCATAACGAAATCACAATAAACTTACTGAAAACGTAAGGCTAGTTGTTTAGGGTAATAGATAAAGTGAAACTTTGAATTCATAATTATGCTATATATATTATCTTGCGACTGCGAAAGACGTATATGTACGTATTTAACAAAGATATGCAGAAAATGTCACCGTGCAGTGGTGTAAGGAAGTAGTATTGTTGAAATGAATGTCTAAACAATATTTCCGACTGAAAGTCATATGCAAGAATTAACTTAGATTGTGTGCTTTAACTTTAAACATAAATGAGTTAACAATTTTGAGCTTTAATATTACATTTGAATTTGGAAAAACTGTATTTAATTATATTATGTTTTTAACAGGAAGCGCGTTGCGATGGATTCCAAATTAAAGATCACAGTGAAGCCCTTTGCTATATCAACCAGACCTAATTTGTTGCCCTGCTCGCTATATAACAGAACTGAGTTATGGCATAAAAGGGAACCTACAGGTTTCTTGTATCAAGGAGAATGGAAACTTATACATTGCCAAGGTAAATCAGATAATGCATAGTATAACATATATTAGTAGGCGCAAGGTTATTAAAGTTAAATCTCATTTTTATATTTGAGCTACGCATGTCTTTAACAACAAATAAATTAATTTTTTAAAGACAGGACAGTTTATGTAAATTGACAGTGATGGTGCAGAAAGTAAAACAGGAAAATATACAGCAATTCTTTTTCATTAAACCGCAGAATATTTTGCACCGTTATACGTATGTCGACCTGTTGGCTTTAAAAGGCCGCACTATGATACAAACTTGCATAAACACGACGCTAATACGGTTTCAGGTAAGACAAAATCAGATGTTCTTCAGTGTCTGCGTAACCGTCGAGTCATATTATTCGGAGATTCTACCACCAGGCAGTGGTTCAGAGACATTGTTATGAGATATAATTGTACGCAAGTCACAGAAACTTGGCCAGTTAGAAAATGGATCAGACCTTCTACATGTGTAAATAATGATGTGAACCTGACTGTTGACATGATGTCGCACGCTTTACCGCTATTCGGTATCTACGACAACGCCCGCCTCATGTCTTGGTCTGTTCCCAGACGAATCGATGAACTTATTGGAGACAATGAGGACGTGATTGTTCTTTTACATTTGTACATGCATGTCAATGTTTTTAGATATGATGTCTTTCAAATCAAGATTCGACGGATTCGTCAAAGTGTCGATCGCCTTTTCGCTAGAAACAGGTTAGCAAAAGTACTAATCAAGGCCCCGCATACATTCAAAGCCCATCCATATGGCCCATTCAGAATAAGCGATTACTTTGGGTATCTGTATCGATACATTCTGTTCCAGGAGTTTTCTGGCCTTCACGATAGGATTTTCTATCTTGACAATAAAGACCTTACAACCGCCTTGCAAGTGAGCCCAGAGCATCCACCGGACAACGTGGTTTCTGCAATGGTTGACCAAATGTTTTCCTATGTTTGCTAGAGATTAATATTAGTCTTAAAACATGTATCTATGAAACTTTTAGCACAATACCAGTTATATCGTGATAACAGAGTTCATGCCGGTGTTTACAGATTGTTTACTGTGTGTCCTACGATATTATTATAAGCGCTTAATTAAATTATGTACAGCTAAAAGAATACGATTATCTGACGTTGATGACGGTAGCGTAGATAGAGTTGAACTATCAACTATATAACTGAATGCCCTTGTATTGGAGGTCAAATAAAATATATCACTGCTAACGGATTCAAAACTGTTATGTTTTTGTTAGTGCCGACCTCGACATGTTTTCGCTAAGTATTTTTTTTCGAGTCACGAAGTTGGTCGGAGGATCCGGTTGATGTACTGAATTCTGAGACCGTTGATGAATTAAATCATGGATATTTAGGTGACGCTTTGGGTGAGAGACGAGTAGACTGGATAAATGTTTTTGGGAAGTCGTGCTACCGTGCTTTCTTGCGAAAAGACTAATTCTTACTAGTAAAAGGTACACATCTGATCTCACTGACTGCAGGTGCGCCTAAGGAATCATAAGAGGCGGGGTCGTGATACTTGCGATAATCATGCTGCAAGATCTTCTTTCAGCAACCTTTTATACTGTAGAACCGTATCGAATCCGTGTTAAGATAAGGAATATGTCTTGAAATATACGCCACCGTATGTTTCTTTGGATTATACGTACACTGAATTATTCATTAGAAGCATGTTTATAATTCTCCAAAGTTCTTTCTCTAAAGTTCTTTGAGATACTTAGCAAAGTAAATAAAGATATAGCAAATTCTACAATTACACACTAAAAAATTTACTTTGAAGAAACAATCATAAACAAAACAATATAATATTTTAAAAAGGTGGTATTAGCTAGACCTTGAACGCTGTACAAGAATACTTTTTATTAATTATGAGGAGAAGTACCACATTTTCGGAGAAAAACAACTATTAACTTTTTAACCATGTTATTTCTCAAATATCCAGGGACACATTACTTGCCGTTGTATACAAATAAAGAGAAGTGTGGGTTAAAATTACAGCCTTGCGGATTAGACGTATGCCTCAATATTCATGAGAGGGGCGATGATGTAATAGACAGTCATACATATTGTCGATCCTTCCATATTTATAACGTTTAATTTTATTTCTAAGTGAATAAAATTTCATAACGTATATATGTGCTCACACTCAATACGGGCCCTGAATAACTAAATACGTCTTACTTTATATCCCCCAATCTCGACGATGAAGGGAAAATATATATTTAACAAAATTACAAACTAAATATACTAAATATATCATCTTTTTCTCGAAGACTTATCTGCTAATATTTATTTTTCCTGAATTTTACACACACACACACACCTAGGTCCCTAGGACTACATGTACCGATTCCTCAATCGCACGTACTACAATTACATATAACCTATTCTCACCTACTAAAGATTCTTACCAAACAATCTCACCAACAACATTTACATATCACACAATCTCACCTACTACAGGTAACTCTCCAATAACGCACCATATGTACATCTTACCTAATCACATGCACAACTGGTACATATTGCCAAATCAACTGACTAAAGCTACCTATCCCCCAACAACATGTACATATACCCCAATCAGGTGGACTACAGGTACATAGGTACCTATCCCCTTGCATTCGATATTAATTAAATAATGAACTATAAGTATATGTTTGTGTGATTTTGTTGTTTCTTATCAACTGTTGTAGAACTACCCTAAAATTTGCTTACACTAATATTGTTAAGTGTAGTGATACAAATATGAATTAGATCTTGCTTTGTTGTTATCTTGTACAATGACGCGTAAATATATAATACAGTGAATTGCATATTCATTTTTATACTCACATATATACAGAACGACGAAATAAGTATTCGTTATTAAGGGGAGTAACGTCGCGATGTTTTGGTATCTGGGTTTTTCTCCCTTTGACTGTAAGGTTATAAATAAATGTACATAATGGTTCTGACATTATATAAATAGACAAATTTTTGAAAATATTATGACCCTGAATTATCGGAAAAGTTACGTGTTTTGAAGATTTTGCGAGCGTTTGTTTTGAAATGGGTAGAAAAGGTGCCGAATTGAGTAGCGAGTTAAAGAATGTAGCTGCATGTATGTTTAATGACGGATTACCTATTGCTGAAATTTCGCGGAGGTTGCAGAGATCTTATAGTACAATGTCATCAACTTTAAAGAAGTTTAGGGAAACTGGATCAGTTGAAAATTTACACAGAAGTGGTAAACCACGATTAGTGACAGACAGAGACTATTGCCATCTTGAAAAAACTGTCAAGTGTAATCGCAGGGACTCATTATCAGAAACTACCAGTAAATTTAACGAAGAAAGAATAATCCCAGTGTGTAAAGATTCACGGAAACATTGCTTTTCAAAAAGAGTAAATTAGAAAACGGCTGTAGTATCTAAAGTCAATAGAGCCAATAGAGTGGTGTGGTGCAGGAAGAAGAGAATGTGGCCTGTTTCTGGAAGATGGGATGAAGTTATTTTTTCCGACGAAAGTCAGGTTGTGTTAGGTACTGATAAACGTGTACTGATTTGGAGAAAACGAGATGAAGGCTACAGGCCGGACCTTGTAAAATCATGTAAGAATAAAGTATTAAAAGTGATGCTATGAGGTTGTATTTGTTGGAATGGTGTAGGCACTTTCGTGAAAGTTGACGGCAATATCAATGCACATAAATACGAACAGGTTTTTTTTACAATCTATGGCCAGCTATAGCTAGACACTTTCCGGATAATTCATATTTATTCCAGGATGACAATGCGCCAGTGCATCACGCAGGTACTATCTCTCTTTACAAAATCAGAGATAAGATTAAATCATGTTCATGGCCTGCACAATTCCCGGATTTGAACCTAATTGAAAACCTCTGGTTGTATATTAAACGCAAGCTTTCGTGTAGGGTGTCATTTATAAACAGTGAGCAGGATTTGATTGATGAAAGTTTGAGAACCTGGATGAGCATTCCATCGATTCCGAGAAGAAGAATGCAAGTGATAAGATTTAAAAGTCATCTGGCGAAGTATTAAGGTAAGGAATTCGTCGTAAAATGTTCATTTATTGTTACAGTTCATTATTATTATATCGATCTGAAACACATGTACATTTGCCGCGACTAATCATACATGGCGGACGATTAGCGAATACTTGTTTCGTCGCAATGTACATAGCAAAAGTAAAACGAAATAAAACGAATGATAAAAGTAATACGTGTGTTGAGAGTGTGCGCGAGCGTGCGTGCTTGCTTGCGCTTGGGTGTGTGTGTGTGTGTGTGTGTGTGTGTGTGTGTGTGTGTGTGTGTGAAACGTTAAGGTAAATATCGAATGTTTGTATGGTTGTACCACTGAATACTGGAAGAAATGATACAAGATAAAAAATATCACCGTTTGTTATCTAAAAATAAATTTAATGCCTAACTCTGTCGAAAGAAATACTGCTTGCTAATTCAAACTCATAGAAAACACATCTCTAATAAAATTTTAAAACTTAATGAATTTTGTTCACTGAAAGTCAAAGCTTTACCGCATTTCCTTTGCCAATAGGTGTAATCCGTTGCCCTGATCTTTCTGGACGTAAAAGAGGAGAAGATTCTGACAAAAACTCACCAAACAGGATGACATTTGTAATACACTTTTAACTTTATTGGCCACTTTAATCCCTGGCGTGTTATGCCTTCAGGTGACATTCTTGAAGGAAAATGATAAAACTGTTTAAAGGCTATTCTGCATACAATCTCATTCACACAAAGTGTGATCAAGCGTCTTGACGATCGACGATGCTAGTCAATTCCAAACTGCCACATTTCTAAGGTTAACCTTAATACTGATTTACAAGCTGTTTTAATTCGTATCGCAGTTTGTATACCTTCCACCTACTTCAGATACTTTAAATCAACATTGCATTACTTAATACGCTTTTTTACCATCCTCATATATTCTTGTAGAAGACTTTAATGAACATAACCCATTATGGGGATATTCTGCTTATAATAATATGGGTAAAACGTTAGAGGATTGTATTGCCAAAATGATATATGCCTAATGAATAATAAAGGTCAACTTACTTACATATTGCGCCAGGATATTATTCGCTTCTTGAATGTTTTATGTCATCATTCAATAAATCTTGATTAAATCTGGGATGTACATAACGATTTATGCGGAAGTGATCACTCTGCCATTTTATTGAATCCGTAAAGTTAAATGTTAGTACTACCTATTGGAGGGTAAACAGAGCGAGTTAGGAAGTATCCTTAATGTTGCTCTGAAGAATAAATTATTGCAACATTTGAAAATTATGATGATACATTCTCTCTTATATCATAGCAGATAAGTGTATCCCTATGACCACGACAAATTCAATGATAAATGCAAAAATTCCATGGTCAAACGTAGAGCGACACATATTATTTTACAGCCGAACCTCCGTTATCCAAACTCGGGTTGTCTGAAGCCGAGGCATTGTTCATGGTCGGTCCCGATTTTTAATGTAAAAGATTCGCATTATTCATTTGCATTAATCAAAGTTTCGGCATTATTTGAAGTTAACTTTGGTCTTTAACGTAGAGGTTTGATACTATCTTCAAACACCTTATCCAAAGCTCGGTCGTGTCACCGGTCTGTCATTGTATATTGTTACCAGTCAAACTTTGAAGGGAAGTTCCTCTAGTCATAGTAGTTATTATCTTGAAAATAATAAAAATATGCTTATTATATTATTCATTTAACAATTAACTTTTCTTATGTTTCACTGCAGATATATATTATGGTATATACATTGCTCCTTGCACCTTACCACTGAGAATTACGTAGTTCAATATGGCGGACTCCTAGACAGATTTTTAATAAGTTCATGCACTTTGGATTATTCCAACCCAGGCATTATTCGAAGTAAATTTGCTGTCCCGACAACTTCGAATAACAGCAGTTCGACTTAATTTAATAGTTATTTTTTCAAAAGGTTTAAAATTGGTTTGATAAAAATAAAAACAGTTTTAAGTCAAAACAATAACGAAAATTACAACCACCCATTTTCTTTAAGAAGCACTAGATAAATCCAATGATAGCTATTTAAATCACATGCCGCAAGCATCATTTAACTTGCTTTTTTCAATCTATAATTAACATTTTGGTTTTCGAGGGAAGTTCCAATTTCATGGGAAAAGAATGCATTAGTAATTCCAATATCTAAACAAGGCAAGGATCCATCATATCATTTAAACTACATGCCAGTTGCCTTGGCTAGTGGTATATTAGTTTGTAAAACATTACAACGGATGATAAATAACAGGTCCGTTTGGTATCTTAAATAATTTACTAACATAATTTCAAAGGACGCAGAGAGCAGCGCAGTACATTCGATCATCTCGACTGAAACTATCATACTAGATGCCTTTATCATCAAAGAACACATTGTACGCGGTGTTCTTCGATAATGAAGACATATGATACCCCTTGTAAAAGATGAGATTATAAAACGATTAGGTGACTTAAGTCATAATGGACGTTAACTCACATTTATTAACCCTTTTTTTAAGTTTAAATTTGGTCTACTTTGTCTTCTTTCAAACAGGAGCAAGGTGACCCTTTTTCTAGTATTTTATGAGCTGCTTTCTTTAACATAAAAATAGCATTGTAAAACTCTAAACAATAGAGTATATTGTTCGCTGCATGTGGGCGATTGTCTTATATGCTTCCGCTCCAAAAGTATCAATACCATAGAAAGTCAATTACAACAGTGGCTCAACAAATTACAAACTTTGAGTAGCAAACTGGTTTCAAATGTTAACCCTCCAAAACAACCTGCCCGAATCTTTGTCAGAAAAGACCATCTGAATTATTTCGCAATAGCATTCGTATTCCTGTCGTCAAAGAAGCTTAATTACTTGGTGTCATATTTGACAAAAACTATATTTATATCTCATACAAAATATGTAAATACTAAAAGTCTTGAATCTCTCAGTCTGTTAAATTCGTTATTCCATACTGACTTTGAAGCTGACAGAAAACTTATTTAAATCAGTTGTATATATCACTGTCAACATCGAAATTAGGTTTTGGCAGCACTGTGTACAGCTTTACCGGGAAATCATACTTCCAGTTGCTGGACGATGTCCACAACCAAGGACTCCGTCTGGCCCTTGGATACTTTAGGGCTTCACCTGTAGAAAGCATATAAAGCTAAAGAGCCGTTATTACATCTTAGACGAGATAAAGTTCATTACAAAAGTCAAGTCTAATCTTAATATTCTTGAACACATTTTCATGTTCAATCCTTAATTTGAATACTTGTATAAGCGTAAACCAAAGTAATTATGAGTATTTTTCAAGAATATTAAAGAATACAATCATCACACCTTTATTTGCATCAAGTTATGAAAATAATGTAATTAAATTTCCACTAGTGCAGTTTAAAACTCCAGAAGTTGAATTAACCATTTGTACAAATAAAACGTCAAAAACAAAACAGACCCTTTCGAACTACGTTCAAAGTTTCTCAAACTGAGCAACAACAAATATAATAACTACCCCAAAATATATACTGAATCGCTCAATAAGAATATTGTTTTCTGTTGGCTACTAAGTCATGTAAACATCCGAGGAAACGAAGATGCATATAAATGTGCATACATTTGCATCCTACATACGGAATTTAAACAAATTATAAATAAATATTTACCCAAGTAGCAAACAAGCTAGGACAATGCTATTTACAACAAATTACACGTAATCAAACCTAACATCGGTACCAAGTTCTATATTAGAAAAGTAACCTGATGGGAAGACGTAGCTCTTTCCTGCTGTCCCATTTGATATACTAGACTAACTTACTTTATCCTTTAAAAATGGAATTTTAACTTGAATGTTTTCCTTGCCAGGAAACACTGAAAGTCAACCATATTTTATTACATTTTATCGACACAAACTATTTCGGTTAGAGCACTTCAATGTCAATAATATTAACGAACTTTTAAGACAGTGTTCGACTTAAAAGTGACTTCTTAAATAAGTTTGGTTTTCTTAATTAGTAATAATATTTAAACTGGTTATTATGCTTATGTTATTATTTTTAAAATATGTATTATACTAACCTATTTAAAGTTATAATTAGCATTACTCTAATTTAATAGACTTTTTGTTTCTACTTAGACTTTTTTAATTTAACCTGACTATACTCTATACACGTTAAACTTCATTGTATTCAGCGACTTATGATCAAGTGTCGGTGTGCCGTAAAACCCAAAATACAAGGAATCGCTCTACCAAGGACATGTGCACAAAGAGTTTGCTTTGGTCTGATTATTGTCGACACTTCCACTATGAACTACGTTTTATCGTAAGTGTATTTCATAGGTAGTAGGCAAGCAATAACGGAGTCAGATGTTGCACCACTTTTCACCACCACAGCCGCAGTATTCTGACAAATTGTTGCGTTCATTTTGTATTGATTGGGTATTGTCCTTGTAAGACCAAGTTTTAATTTCATACAGGACTTAATAAAAATGACTTTGAAATGGGAATAAATATTCAAAAATGTTAAAGTTGTAAACAAGAGTAATTTTCAATAGTCGTAGTTGTATTTATGGATTGTGAAAATGCCAATTGTTTGTGAAGAATACACGTAGAAGCTTAAAAAAGTTTGATCTTTGCCATTTACGTGAGACCTTTATGCAGACTCTTTAGTCGTGATTGTTATATAATGGAATTGTTTAAATTCACTTGAACGAAATGCAGTGATGGGTAGATAATAATATATTCTTATACGTCTTTGCAAATTTATACTCTTCGAACCAGAATGGTGTCAAATATTTACACCTTTGTTTAAATTATTTACAGGAAATGTTATATCCATATATTTGTGTCATAAGTGTGGGCACGTTCAAGATGCTGCATTGCAAGTAACAGTTCATTTTTCAGGATGTTCAGATAATGTCAAGGCAAACATTTTGCTTTAAAAGTATTTTGTTATCTTTTGTTTCATATTTACATTTAACCGCCAAATTTACTCATTTATGTAAAATAACAATATGAGATGCTTTCAACTGCATTATTTCGTAGTTAATTAAAAGAAAAAGTGATGCAACTCATGTTGTGTGACAAAATGTCAAAAATGGTCTAGATATTAGAAGAAAATCTGCTCTGTTCGCTTCTTGCAATGTTGTGAAGTGTTTGTAAAGGTAAATGATAAATGATCAAATTTAATTAATGGGAAATATGACACAGCTGCACAGCATAATACTACAGTAATCCGTCTTAATTGCATTACCAGTGCAAAGAAGTAATAATGTTATAGGTATGGTTTATAGTATGGAAAAAATAGACAAGTATCTATACATGCATATAGTTGGGTGTTGTTTTTACTTATGGTTTACATGTAAGGAATGCTCGTGACAACATTCTCAAAGATATACAAATAAAGCATATAATATTGTACAACATATCAAAATCAAAAGTTTAGAATTAGAACTATTTCAATTTGGCCTAAATTTGTCTGTCGTTGTGATGTATAATTTCCATGCTTTACGGTTGTTAATTATAACATGTTATCCGACAACAACTATATTAAAGAACTGCTTCAGACCTGCGATGGAATTGTGATCTTCTTTTGTCATACAAAAGAACAAGGATATAAGGCGACATAATGTGTCATCTTCTTTTATAATTTATTTATTTAAGTTGCCCCAAAATATAAAGTATAGTTAAAATATTTGAGAGACACAGGTTGGAATTGTGTTCCAAAACAGTATATGTAAATATAACCCTTAACAGTTTAAACCTAACCGGTAGCTAAAAGACTACATTATGGAGAATTAGAAGAATACGACGATGACGTTAACAAAGGTAGTGTGGATAGAGTTGAACCGTCAGAGAGAAAATTTGGTTGTTCATGGTGGACAGACTTTTTGTAACTGGAACTAAATACCGTTGAATCAGAGGTCAAATAAAATATGTCACTTCTAACTATGTTGCCTTTGTGCTGGTGTCGACCTCGCCATTGTTTCGCGGGGTAGCAATTTTTCGAGTCATGAAGCTGTTCAGTGTGGCCGGATGATGTACTGAATCCTGAGACCGTTGAGGATTTTGTCATAAATCCTGGATGTGTTGCTGACTCTTTGGCTGAGGGAAGGGTCGACTTTATAAATGTATGAGTAGTTGGAATGTTTTTCACCGTGCTTTCTTTAAGTAATTGTTTAGTTTTGGGGTGATAGACATATGAAATTTGAACGGGTATGTTTGTAGTTTGCAAGGGGTAATACGTAGTTGATTTATAAAATGCATTTTTGTCATCATCAGAAAGTGACATGATTGAGCTTTGTGAACTGGTACCTGAGGTTTCGTCTCTCGACGAAGGCTCGGACCAAGCAGTTGTTGATTGTGCAATCACTATAGTCATACCTTTATCAAACACAGTTGTATCAGTAACGATTACGTCAGTCGGTGACTGAGTCAATGCATTGTCAGATTGAGGAAACAACGGCGTTGGGAACACGTTAATAGCTGTATGCATGTTGTTAAGATATGGTGTCGCGTTTATCAAAATTGACCTTCTTGTAATAGCCTTAATGAAACGTGAAATTGTGATTGGCGAAAGAGTAGTTGATATAATATGCCATATTGCTGAAGACGAAATCAACGATGATTTCGAGGTATCTGAGTTTATAGATAATGGCGATGCAGATCTAAAAGGTAACGAAGTGGAACCCCTTCTTTCACCTGTTGTTTTCTGTTTTGCCTTAAGGCGAATGATTGATTTTCCTTTAGGCACTTTCCCTGAAAAGGTCTTTAAAACTGAGCTCTTTGCACTGTTTTTCTTTTTAAATTGACCAATTTTGTTAATAATGATTTGTCTATTACTACTACTACTGTTTTCGCTCTCTCCGCTGTTTCTGCTACTATTAATATAACTATCACTGTCGTATAAGCTAGTGTTGCTTGATATAGATTCAACGGAGGGATAATTACTGGATTCTGAATTCCCAATGTCGTAAGTTTGATACTAATTCACATTTTTGTGGCCAACAAACGCCGCCAGGGCTTTCAAAAAGACGCCTTGTAAGTGCAGATAATTCACAGAACTGCCTGGTGTCATATTTCCATCGTTAATTTGCTGCTTAAGGAGAATTTGCAGAATCGCTGGGTTTTGGCTGTTCAACTGGACATAAATCTGCTGTTGGTCGATGTCTGCTGCAATAAAGTGTACGGTTATAATTTCCATTATTGTTATTTTTAAAAAGAAATCATCATCATCATCATCATCATCAC
Organism: Sinonovacula constricta; assembly: GCA_007844125.1. NCBI lineage: Eukaryota > Metazoa > Mollusca > Bivalvia > Cardiida > Solecurtidae > Sinonovacula > Sinonovacula constricta. Next base: position 988,572 of record CM017567.1, on the reverse strand, counting down.
TATCATCATTATTATTTTTATTATTATTATTTGTATTATTATTATTATTATTATTATTATTATTATTATTATTATTATTATTATTATTATTATTATTATTACTCTCACTATTATTATTAGTAGTAGTATTATTATAATCTTCATCACCATTAACATCACTAATTTAACCATAACCTTCATAATCTTCATCGTAATCAACATCATAATCAGCAGCAAAAGCAGCAGCAGCTTTAGCATCATAATCATAATCATAATCGCAATCCCCATCGTCATCGCTATCTTCCATCAGGATCATCATCATCATAATTATCATTATCTTTATCATCATCATAATCATCATCCTCATCATTATCCTTCCTCATCTTTATCATCGTCATAATCATCATCATTGCCAGTTGTTATTATCATCATTATCAGAAGTAGCAGTAGCGTTAAGACTTACATTTTCTTTTGATAGGCGCCCTATGTACTATAACATAAACCTTTATTAACTTTCAAAGCCATATCATGTGATGCTTGAATGAATACATACAAGGATACGTTGTACAAATCTCTCTCTCTCTCTTTCTCGCTCTCTTTCTCCATCTTTCTCTATATATAAATATATATCACATATATATTTACCTACTTTAAAGTGGGAAAACTGGAATGAACTAACGTGTGAGGCGCCAGTTGTTCAACTAAGTTATTTGTGTGTTGTTTATTCCCTACTAATATGTGAATATATGATGGACTTCGCGATTGTTATGGTTGTTGCATTGTAATATTGTTCAATGTAGCAAACTATCTAAGCACAGAAGGACACACATGCAGCAAAAGATATGCTAAACTTGAAAGGTCGTGGTAACAGCCATTTTGGTGTCCCGAAGGTGGCATTAAAGAGTGGGCATTTAACGTCACAATATTAATTATATAAGGATGAATTTCCTGATTTTTTACGCATCATAGTGTCCAGTTTTTAAAAAAAATAAACAACTCTTTAATTCTGGTATCGCTTGAACACTAGCACGAACAGAACTTAACCATAGAAGGGTGTTTTTATTTAAGAACAGTGTGAATTAGAACACTTCTTCGATTGAGACATAATCTCGGTCTGACATATATAAATATAATCAGACGATGCCGAAATTAAAGAGTTTTTTTTATGAAACTGGACACTATGATGTCTCCGAATGATTTTATCATGTAATAGACAAAAAATTAAAACAAGCTTCTCATTGTCTTTAAAGAGAATTAAAATTGCTGACCTTGTGTTATCAAAGATTATCCAAATATCTCCTAAAGGGACTCTAGCTGAGCTTTTCTGGAAAGCGAGCATTTCAAACGGCACAATAACACAAATCTGTCAACAGTTTGCCAATGAATGCAAATTAAATAGATAAACATATTTCTCCCATATGCAGCAGTCTGTTTGTAATCCATCAAATGTCATCTTATTGTTGACGTCTGTAAACAATTATTAAAGGTAATGCTCTAAGGAAGTTTACTATACATTAACTGTTAAATTTTTATGAATTAGTCATAAAGCTGCATAATTCAATGCCAGGAATGCATATCTTTCTGCCTATTTGACATCGTTTTAAGATTCATATACAAAGGCATTCCAATCATTTAAGACCAATAACTTCATTAAGAAACATCCGTCGATTGGTCTCCTTCAACAGGACACGTTTCGTCCAACCAGCTTTACTGGTTAATCGGTTGTCGTTGGTACTTATTGCCATTAACGCATCTGTTACTGCGCTCGGAGAAATACAGAAAACAAAGAGTGTAGCACTCTTTTTGAGGCGTACACAAACCAGCTTAATTTTACTATCAGATAGCCACTTGTTGCTACTTACGTATTTACGACGAAATGTGTGCGAAATAATAATGTTAAACCGTGTTTATAGTGTTGCAAGAAACTGCGAATAATGTCAATAAATGTTAAATGTTCTTCTAATATATAATTATAACAATAATTTAATTATTGCTAAAACACGAAACCACGAGTTAAAGTAACAGTTATATGGCATATACATATGTATTCTACTAGCGTTTTTTCTTATATTTTGTTAACCAAATATAAGCACAACAATGCTAATAATATTTGCTAAACAACAGCGTTATTATTACACGTGGTTTCGAGTTTTAGCAATAATTAAACCAAGAGTGATTTTTTAGCCTCAATTGATTAACAATTATAAACGCCAGTTTTGTGTTTAAATTTCACACTACCCTTTCAAGGATGCCGGTTTACATGTGTTTGATAATGTTGTAAGGGCACACGTTTACTTTGATTTATCATAGTGGTGGTTTTTGAAGAATGGTTTAGACCGCGAGTTAATGCTTATTGTCAAAAACACGTCTGCATTTCTTTAATTGTGGTGAACATTTATTTATTTACAATATATAATTTTGTAGTTTCATTAATTTTTTAACAATCAAGGTTGTTCAGTCCTCTTTGACTCTCGAGGTCTACGTAGGAGATAAGTGCTGCTATGATAGTAACAATGACAAAAACAACACACTTTCAAGATGTTGGAATGGGGCTAAGGTACGTGCCAATGTTTGCCGTTTACATGTACATGTATTAGAATGCTGACTTTATTTCCATTGTCATTTATCACCATATATTACATAAAAAGGCAATTGCTAAGGCTTAACTGGTTAAAAGGAATTGTTTTCTTGAATAATATATATCAGAAAACTTTTGTTACAATTTTAGCGTAGTCTTCTTAATTTTCACACGCTTTATTCACCTTCTTGCACCATCGCTCTGACACAAAAAAGGACGACGTCCAGCTTATTATTGGTAAAGGAATATGCCAGAAATTGTCTGGGTAGAACCACTGGTTTACCTAAGCTAGCTGGAAGATTTGCTCACATGAATACTCAACCCGATTAGGTCTCGACCCACGCGGTCGACTTACAAAGTTTTCACTCTAACCGCTTGTCCATAGACGCCCATTTGTTTTTGCTGTGTTTCAATTACATGTATGTTATGCAATGTCACATGAACCATGCTTTTTGGAATGATGTGCCTTCATTTAAGTCTAAGAAAGTAGTTATACTATGATGTTTGTCTTGTTAAAAAGAACAAAATGTCGCAACCCTAATTATCTTTTAATGTTTAGCACGGTTCCGGTTGCCTAGTAGCAGAATGTATTCGATGACTAAATGTTCGTATAAGACTAAAGGGATTTATACGTTTTTGTGTTTTTAACTTTGTTTTCAGATATGTTACAGAATCGTTTGTTAAGATCCATATTTATATGAAAAAGTGTGATTTTAGACGATAAGTCGATATAGTCGATAAGTCGACGTGCACACGAGGTGAGATTTTTCATGCAATAATACCGTTGTTTTATAGTAACGGAAAATGGAAATCAGTCGGCGGGAATATCTCAGAGTCCGAAAGCTTGATACCGATAAACGAAACAAACAAGGTGACAGGGACAACATACTATCATAAAACGGCTTGTACACATTATTGTTTAAGGTAATCGTTACTGGAGAACTTACAGTTAAGGCTGTCCCTATCACCAGCTTGTATCGAATTTATTCATAATGCACAAAATGTGCCTGCTGTGTGTACTGTGCTTGTGGTGAATATCTCCTTCAATATATTTGAAGCTTTTGCAAAAATTAATATGCTAAAGTCTTATATTATAACAGTTATTACGAAAACGTTGATATGATCTTTAAGCGAATTCAAATAAGGTTGAAGACATGATTTATAAGATACAATCAATTTTCCTTCGATGGTCCCGTAGCCGAGCGGAAGTGTCGCAGACTTGTATATCCCCTGACTATAACCGTTGGGTTGGGTTTTCTCCTAGTCTTCGTCGGGTTGAAAGATTTAATAAGAAAACATGTCTTTCAAATCACCTGCGGTGCAGCCGTTAATTCTACTAGACTTTTTCTCTACGTATCTCTCTAGCCGCCTGCTAATCGATACAGGAAAGATTTAAAATGACATTTGCACTTTTACAGTAAAAAACTCCGATATGCCGTGGTAGTGGAGACGCCTACTTGTGTGAACCTTTTCTTATGAACCTTTTTTGTCACGATTACCTTAATACCAAGTGACAGCTACCTTATCCACCGGATATGCCTTAAAATAACGAGGTATGACAGGTACAGTTTACAGTACAGATACCCCAGTTGGCCCTTTTGCCGACTCACCATTCCAATGCGGTAACTGATAGTTTTTCTTTTTGTGTGTTATGTCTCTTCTCTGTGTTTTTTGTCACATTTACATTTACCTTGTTTGCCTTTGTCTACAGGTATATACAATTAAAATATCTGTGAAAATTTTGATAGGACCTTTTCTTATTTACCTATTCATTATCACAACAGTGTTGCTTGTGCAGTGTTACGTATATTTTCTTTTGACATACCTTGGACTTAGGTTTATTTTACTTGAAATAAAACAACCATGAACAGACTACTAAAACAAAACATTAATATTCCACCCTTAAAATTGCATAATGTGTCTACTGTGCATTTGTCTCATGGTGCTGATGATATTTTTTCTAGAAGAGTCACTGTCAATATTTCACCAATAATATTACACCCGTCTTTCGGGGTTTATATTTCTAATTCGAGTAATTTATTTCTTCGGCAGTAGTGTTTTTTTACGTAACATTCCTAATAGTAATGTAAAGAATTCCCCCGCACAAATGCAAAGTGGACATAATGTGTATTTTAATATCTACAAGTGTAATTATAAAAGAAGTAGTACATGTAGATTCCTTAACTGTAACTCCACTGTCAAGTCTACTGTAAATGGCCGTACATTAAACATTTCCTTACCTTGTGATGTTGATTGACAAAGTAACAACATAATTTATGTTATTACATGAAACCATTCTAACTGTAAACTGCAGTACGTTGGACAAACGGGGCGGGCGCTTAAAATCAGATTTCGAGAACATTCATATAAAATCCGTAACGCTCGTCGTTTTAAGAACTACCTTTATAATCATTTTCTAACTACAGGACATTCTTTAAAATATGTGAACATACAACCTTTGCAAAAAATTGTTTTCGATGACGATGTTTCTAAGGATTTAAATTACAGGCCCGATACAGTGCCGAACTTGATTGGATTAAAAAACTTCAGACAGCATTTCCACTCGGTCTTAATGACAATATTTATCAAGCGGGCAATATTTCTAAAAATTCGAACATTGACATCTTTAGCATTCTATCTTTACGCAAGCGCAAACGACGATCTCATGGAATTAGAAAAAATCATAATGTTAAACGCAGATTTAGGAAAATAGTTTCTATTCAAGATCTGAACACACTTTATATTCGATCTGGTATTCACAATTACCAATCGCCCCTTGAAATCACTAGTTATTTTGGACAATGAGGCAGATAAAATATATTTACGTACTCATCCTTTATATAAGGTGGCTTCCATCATTCAAAAGTATACTACCCATGCTTTAAGACCTCATATAGATAAACAGTCTCAACATAAACGACATTTCATGAAAATCAAATACATTAATAAAGGGATTGATTTGATCGACTTGCCTGGTATCTTTCGGGACAGAAATATCATCAATAAAAGCCCCAGTTACTTCGAAAACAAAGAAAACCCAATGATTTGTTATAAGTACAAAAAAAACCGATTAGAGGTCTTATTTTTAATTACAACCAAACAATAGCAGACCTTAATCTAAATGACCCTTCTCAAGATTCTTGTTACTGTTCAACTTCACCTTTCTGTAATTTACCTTCTGGCCATATCATTACTGGGGATTTAAACATCATCGATGACTATAAATTGAGAAAATTACTCTTTAAGTGTCCAAAATATCGCCTGCCAGATGAAATAGATTCTGACCTTTGTTGCAAAGAAATTGCTGATGCAATTAATCTGTTTGCCGATCGCTGGTGTAAGAGAGAAAACACGGATACAGTAGCACTTAATACTTGGAAGAAAGCCATTTTAAGATAATAAAAAATCGCGTTAAATTTTACCGCTCCCATCCTTCTAGTTTACCTAAGAAACCTTTTTATCACTTAAAACATCTGAAACAGTCCTTTCAGAATATTCACGATAAATTTGATACTTATATTACAAAAATGTACTGAGTGCCGAGTTATCCACCACCAGTTCTTATTCTTGCACCAACCTTGACTTTCAGACAGTCATTTTCAAACATAAACATATATTTCACAATTTCAATATCAAAATAGAACCAAAGTAAGAAAAACTTCCTTCCTTGTACTGGATTCCAAAGCTTCACAAAACGCCATACAAGTCACGATTCATAGCTAATGCCAGCTCTAGCACCACCACTCACATATCTAAACTACTTACGTCTTGCCTTACAGCCGTTCGCAATCACGTTGTTAAATATTGTGAAAAAGTGTATGAAAATTGAGGAATTAACATTTTTTGGTCTATTAAAAATTCTTCAGAAGTCTTAGACAAGTTTCATACTTTAAACTTTCATTGCTGTGCAGTTGATACTTACGATTTCTCTACGCTGTACACTTCTTTACTTCATGATTTAATTAAGACCAAATTGATTGCTCTTATTGAGAAAACATTTGCTCGAGAGCAACGTCTATATATTGCATGTCATAAAAGTATGGCATTTTTTACCAACACTTTCTTAGAAAAGTTTACTATGTGGACTTTTACGGATGTTTGCGAAGCTTTACGTTTTCTATTAGAAAATATTTACATAAAATGCGGTGACACTTTATTTAGACAAGTAATTGGTATCCCTATGGGAACCAACTGTGCACCATTAATTGCAGATTTGTTTTTATACTGCTTTGAACATGATTTCATGTTAACTTTATCCCCTTCAAACCAAAGCCACATTATAGAGGCTTTCAATTCAACGTCACGCTATCTTGACGATATTCTAACTATAGACAATCCTTTATTTTCCCAAATAATCCATCTGATTTACCCTCTAGAACTTACCCTAAATAAAGCAAATAACTGACATTTAAATGCAGCATTTCTAGACATTGAGATCAATCTTTCCAATGACAACGTCTCTACTAAAATCTATGACAAGTGAGATGAATTCAACTTTAGTATTGTGAATTATCCATACCGTGATGGTCATTCACCTCGTGCTACCTCCTATGGTATTTACATATCACAACTTACAAGGTTTGCACGAGTTTGTACTAAAGTAGAAGATTTCAGTGCTAGAAACCTGTTTATTTCTTCTAAACTGTTACAGCAAGGCTTTCGTTTTCATAAATTAAGAAAGGTGTTTTCAAAATTCTTTCACCGCAATGGTTTTATTGCTTCTAAGTATAATAGCAGTATGAAAACACTTATGCAGAAAGACATAAGCCGGATTGTCCTTGTTGGCTGTACAATAATCGGATTGCGCTCGAGGCTACGCCTCTCGTGCAATCCGGTGTCACGGTCTAATGTTTCTACCGTACTTAAATTTCTTTGTCTTGTGTGCGCATGCGCAAGGCTGCTATTTTTAAATTACGCGTACCTAAATTTCCTACCATTCCATACTGGTGCAAAAAGTGCAGGTCCTAATGATCGTCGGTCATTGTTCGCACTTGGAGAAAAGAAGGTTGGCCAATATGAATCGCCTCTTTGATCTTCAATGGCATGCAGAAAGTTGATGATACACGAAATTTTCATGTTCAGAAGGTATATGTTCATATGCTTTGTATTGGAACTATTTTTTTATCAAATTGCGTTCATGATTTTCCATGTAACACTCGATTTTTGATGCAGCCTATTCTTAACACACCGATGTTTCTCGGGAGTCTGGGCAAATTTTAGTTTCTTCATTTTTAGCAGTTTAAAACACTTAGCCTGACATTAGTAACAAGTTGATGGTTATGAAAAGAAATGCTTTTCAGCAGTGTACAGCGTAGATTCCTCGGTGTTGTGAATTGTTATTATTAACAACTATTTGCCTGGTATTTTTATTACAATATTGTCATAACATCCAGTATTTATAGCTTTCGGTTAACTGGTGAGTGTATTAGTACTATATACCATACACATATTTAACAAACCTGGTGCATGCATCACATTGATTAGTTGTCAAACCAATAGAGTGTTGGCTTTGTAGATATGAAAAACTTCCAACTGGAGTTTCAAGCCTCGGAATAATATTTTTACCACACCAACATATGAGTCAATAATTTTTTTATATATGTCCTATTTTTAGATACTGATTATGTGTTTTAATCATGCCGATTTGAACGGTGTATGCTTATAAGATGCAATAATAATATTTGGTAACTTTTTAATTACTTTAAGAATTGCCATGCAGTATCAATTATAAGATATAAAAATAAATACATGCTATTTATATGAAAGACAAAAATTTTATATCTATTTTATATCTTTTAAAATAAAAATAAAAATTTGATAAATAAAGGTAGCTGACAAAAATGAAAGAACCTACCGGTTTTTCCTTTTTGGTTTTGGGGAATATGTTTTACCTCTGCACTATGAGGTTATTATTATTGTTATTGCTTCATCATTGACAAACGTTATTATCTACAGACTAATATTGCATATCGCGATATCTCCCAAAGACGTTTACGTACACTTACAAAAGAAAAAAAACTATATATTCAAAGCTGTTTATGTGTTAGACTAATGCTTCTATTTGTTCTAATATATTCAGCATTTTATGTTGTTTGGTTAAAACATGTGCATATTTAGTATTTTTACTCTAAATTTTGTTTTATATACCGACAGACATATATACACCCAAAGGATATGTTGGGTATAGGATCTGCAGCTCAAATAATTTTGCTTGTCTTAAAATATTGACATTACATTTTATATTAAGTTTTGATAACATAACAGTGATAAAGGATGATAGTAGGGAATTTACCATATAGTGATGTCTTGTACCTGTTAAATTGGCACATCTGTAGGTAAGAGCATGGGGTTTATTTATTTGTTATGGATTTCCAATCCATAAATAAGTGGGTCGTCAACATTTAAGAACACTACCCTTTGCTTTGTATTTGTACAACATACAGTGCATTTTAAAAAAATCAATAAAAAATCTAGCCAGGTTAAGCAGAAATGTACACTGTTCATATAATTAATGATATTTGTTACAGCAACAAATATGATACAACAGTTTAATGTCTAATATTTGGTAAAAACAGACTATGATTTTCTCATACCTTGAACACAAAGGTACTCTATCGATTGACATTTTATTAAAGTGTAACCACATTCATTCTCACCTAAACCAATCATATGGACATGTACATTGAAAGATAAGCACGTGCATGGTAGATGATGACAACTTGCCATATACACCAAGCATTTTAATTATTCTCTTGACATGGAAATGTACCTGACCTGCATAGCATTGATTGGAGAATACATTACATAATAATTAACAACTTTTCATATACACCAAGCGTTTTAATTATTCTCTATACATGGAAATGTACCTGACCTGCATAGCATTGATGAAAAAAAACTTAATATATTAATTAACATAGGTATTCTCTTAACTTGGTATCTATTAAAGGAAAAACATAAGTGGCTGTGTCGGTATAAGTAAACTGCATGTCATTCTTTCACTTAGGTAAAGTGGTATGAATAAAAAATACCATGTTGACTGCCCCAGACCTGGTGTACTGTCCATGGCAATGTATTTTGTTGTAATAGTTAAAAATAGATGGCTTGCAACAGCAGATATATATACTGTCTGATACTGATTTCCAAATTGTACTGTAGTTATTTTTCTTTTCTGAAGCATTTCAGCTATAGTTAAGTTATTTCTTTGAGAAAGTTCACGTTTGTGTTGCCAGGCATATGTTTTAAATCTTACACATTGCAGTATGTTATGCAATTGCTGTTTGAAAGTAATGTACCGGAAATATTTTAATAGACAGACTTTGAAATTTACACTAAAAGGACAAACATTGGTAAGACCTTGATCCTAATACGACAACTACATGGAACAATTGCTTGTTTCTGTTTCTAAGAATTTATTGAAGTTTGAATTTGCATTGTCATGTAATCTACATTATAATCTATTTTATACTTTTATTATATAAGCAGCTGTTGTCCAAATACCATTAACAACGTGGACACAAACAAATAAACTTATATTCAACAACAGCTTGTCTTTTGTGCTTGCAGATATATTACTTTACTTAATTTTAATAACTTTTTTAACATAAAGCTTTCAAGTTCTAATTGTTCTAGCTTTATTATGTTAGATATTTTACAACATACTTATATTTAATGTTTCTGAGTTTTATCTAATAAAGTTAGACAATTAAAGCATAAATATTGAAAATTGTAACATGCTGAGATCATTATATGTGATTGCGTTGTCTATGCTTGATAATATTTCATGTCTATATTCATACATTGTATCATTACCAACTTGGACACAAACCAATAAACTTATATTCAGCAACAGCTTCTCTTCTGTGCTTGCAGCCCACAAAATCAACTACAAGGTTACGACGCGGCAGAGTCCCACGTCGGTCTCGAAATACAGGATCGCCCGGGTTCACAATTGCAACAGGATTGCTTGTTCGGAACGTGTTTAGCATTACGAAGGAGTTGTGGTGTCGTGTCCTAAAAAGACAACACCACCCCCTTTCATAACTGTGGTATAGCGCTCTTGCTAACACTCCAGCAAATATAATGGTAGTTTCATGACTGGTTGGCCCGGTGTCAGGATAATGTGACTGGGTGTGGTATCATGCCAGGTGTTCACGGCATGCTATACACAGTGAAGGCAGCTTTATATCTGCTTCAAGTGGACACCGTCTCCAGATAACTGAAATACTGTTGGTGGGACGACGAACCCAATAAACAAACAAACAAATAACCATACCTCAAATGTTATGGTACTTCACATTTGACCTCACAGTTAAGCTCAACAACGGACAGTAAAAGCCACTGTTCCGCTTTAAGTGATACGCGTACTCAACAACTGTCTCGTCAGTGAAGGTGAAGAAACCCAGAAAGTTAACACTGACACTTTGACATTTAATATGTGTAATAGTGTGTAATTACGTTTCAGAGTTACACTGATAATAAGATTCACGATTACTCCTCCACCGTGTCCAGACAAGTCTATTTCGTAAAAAAATGGCCTAGGTGTCGCGAGTGGTTATTATTAGATGTAAGATTTGTAACACTTCATTTCTTATCAATGTAAATTAACATATCGATTTGGGCAATTTAAAACAACGTGGTTTAAGCAGGTTTTCTTCTCACTGTTAGCAGTGCCGTCCGAGTGCTTTAAGATTGTTATTCGTTCAACATTTCTTAAATAAGTTTTATAAAAATGTCTGTGCAATTACATGATTCTATTTATTTAGACAATTTGTAATACAAATGGTGCAGCATAAATTGTGTACACGAGAAGACCCATTGTTTGATCATACTTTCAGCTCACATTAAGTTAAAGTACTCTGTCTCCCATTGTCGTTCGTCAGATAACTTTTTTTCTTTTTAATAAATGTTGGATGCCCTTTGACTTTTTCGTCATGTGAATGAGACGTTCGAATGCAGTACTGCCACAATAGGGAACGCTTGGCCCGGGTTCAAGGCGGGACTTATCAAAGTCGCAAGAAACTTAGGTGGTAAAGGCCGGTATGGTTAATACTATTTCTAATAGGTTTCACGTCCCTAAATGATTTAGCGGAGTTTGTGTACTTTTCATGATTTATGAGAGGGCTGAGATTATACAAGAACTCGTTAGCGGTTGCTAGTTACGTAGGCGTAATCTTTTTGAAATGTATTTTTATTTCTTAATTTGTTTGTAGACCATTTAAACGGCCAGTGGTTTAAAATGTTATAATAAGAAGATAAACGAATTTACAGGCAAATGGACACACACACAGGTTTTATACTGTGTAATGTTTCTAATTTGGTGCTTTCTTTATGCAAATGTATCTACATGTAAATAAAGGTCTGTATGGTTATATTGCACAATCTAAAGTACGAGTACTATCTATACATACCCCCAAACTGCAGGTATATAACACTCAATCTTACATATTACAGTTACGTATCTCAAATTTCCCTAACTTTATTAACATGTCCTTCCACCTCACTTACTACGGATACATATGTAACTCCTCATCCCCTTACCGTGTATGTTTGAGTCCCGCTTAAGGGAAAGAAATTTCATGTGGAGAGGTATTCCTGCTAACCTGCTGTTCCAGTGGTTCTATCCGAAATTAAGTCTGGGGTCTTCCTCCACCAATAATTAGCTGGACGTCTCCAATATGACTCTACTTGTGTCGTTGCGATGCAACAATCTCACGTTCTATCGGTACATATCTTACAAAATCATAAACTATTCTTAAACATCGTATCGTCTTACGAGCAACAGGTACATGTGCCAAAATATTACGGATTACAGGTACATATAGAGTTCACGGACCTGATTAATTACATGTATCTCACAATTCAGACGGACTTTAAGCACATATCTAACAGGTTCATACACTGCACTAACAAATTCTTAATCTAACGGAGCTATATACAATATAATCTAAATAACTATAGCTACATGTTTCACAATCAAACAGGCTACAGAAACATATCAACGAATTTAACAGATTACATTTTCAAAAATCCTGAGGAGGACAATCGCACAAAGCGGAGTGTTGAGGAATATACTCCATGTTTTGCTTAAAAGTGGCTAAAATATGTAGTCAGTGAACTCACTCCACTTATGGAATAAAATCGAGTCACTTCTCGGCCGTAATATCTACTCACTTCGTATCATTTTATATTCACTAGAAACAGGAATGGCAAAACGGACAAAATGACTCCCTGACATAATTCTTTCAAGTTGTTCAGCAAAAACTTGAATTATTCCTCCCTGAACATGTTCAGGCCTGGTAATGCATGTTTTGTTTATTTATAAGAAACGTTTTCACTCTTTCCCTCTTATCACATTCATATCTGAAAGCATTGATAATTTACGTGTCCTGCCATATAAGTTTCAAGCAATCCAAGTATCACAACGGACGTGTTTAGTACGATAACTAACTTAAGAACTTTCGCCCTTTATTATTGCAATGCCTACTACTACCGCCACTATAACAATGAGAACTCCTATCTTTCTCTCCTGAATAATTTCTACTTATTTAATCGTTATCTTCAAGTATGTACTAAGATAAAGAAGCTAAAGCACGTTAATAAGCAACCGTTGCTATTCACAAACATTTAAAAGTCATGCAGTGTTAACCATTTATGCGCATTTGACAGTACGCATGATCAAGGACCCAACTATATATCTATCTATCTACCTGTCTATTGGGGGTACAAAACGATTATATTAAGAAGCAAGATTTTAGTTAATGTTGAATGCAATTAGAGTTACAGAATAAAGGTTCTTTGTATTCATCTATAAAGTACGCCATTAAGAGTGTATTCATTGCATATTGAAACGACCAGTGTCGCTATTTAAGATTTATTTATAAAATGGCACGTTTACTTAACGACGAAATGGTGTAAACAGAAAGAACAAGCCAGCAACAAACTAGTACAATACTGTTTTATTTTAACAAACAATTAAATCTATGGCGAAACAAAATAATAACAATTATGTCAGACAAAATTTGAGAAAGCAAAATAAATGTTAGCTTACAGTTTGTCCCTTTTGGAGGTGTCCCTTTAATAGTCCAATTAATAATCCAACGTCGAATAATCCTGAAGAGTTTTCGGTCGAATGTCCTCGTAGATACGCACAGTTGAAATAACCCAAAGGTAGAACAATACACGAATGTAATTAATATAATTCCAAATTCAACACTTTAATATTTATATCACTGTAGCATATAATAAGTCCAAGTAAGTTCTAACACAGAAAGGTTTAATATAGAGACTGCAAGTATTTCCAAACTATCTGTCCAAACTTTTTGTCCAAACTTCCTGTCCAAACTTCATGTCCAAACTTCCTACTTAAATCAGCTAACAAGCCCTTATATAGACCCAAAGAATTTCTAGAACGCAGAAGTCTCTATAACATTCATGAAACCCAGAACATTCTCGAAACCCAGTTTTAAAAAAAAAATAATCTAGCATGATCCTTTTCTTTCTAGCAGTTACGCGAATGCTACGTCATACGAAATACGTCATTAATACATGTACTACAACGGCAAACAACCCCTTAACCTGACTAGCGTAACCTTAAACACTGGTGTACTACTGTGCATAACAATATTTATTAAGCAAAATTATGTTACAGTAAAACATAGAAAATTGGTTTACTATGTCGACTAAAAAACAATATTTTGAACCACAAATACGTAGAGACACACAGTAGATATGATTCCGACTCATAGCAATACTACATAAACTGAATGAATAAAATGAAGTGTTACTAATGGAAATGATGTGATTGCATATTTGTCCAACTAATTGTTACGGTTATTTGTTTTGTTAATACTTTTGTGACTGTGACATAAAATGATAATGGAATCATTTATCCGAACGTTTACAATCTGAAACAACTCGGGGCATCAGGAGGCAGGTGAGTGAAAAGAGGACACACGCCTGTGCGTTAAAACTAGGTATTTACATGTGCGTTCTATTTTCCTTATTTGTAGATAAACAATCTTGGTTGTGCATTGAGTTGGATAGTTTATAGAAATTATAACTTCAAAGCCAATTGCCCACATGAGTAAGGTTTATAAAAGCATACATGTAAAGTGAAAGTATATACAGTCATACATTAATGCACATATGTGCATACAGATGCATTATTTCTTTATGAGGAATACAACAGTAATTAGCAAAGCGATTACAAACAAATAATTCACTTCGTCTTATTTGTAGCATTCCGTAAAACTATTGTACTATTTGTGCAAATGTTCGATTTATAGTTAAAGTTTTTAACCGAGTTAGGTATGATTACACTTGAACTTGTTTTGTTTTGTTTTTGATACATCGCCAGAGACCAGTTACGATCATTAAAAGCGAAGACCAGCTATTGCTTTGGAGGGAGACCCCCAAACAAATGTCTGGGTCGAACAACCGGCGCACTGCAGGTCTTCTGGAAGACCTTCCCACATCAAGTACTTAGTCCCGAACTGAACTCGAACCCATGCGGTGAGAGGCTAAGAGGTCAGAGGAGTTATAAGTCGGTCTGCGACTCTATGTATAAATATGTGTAAAACTCTGCTTTAGGAATAACTGAGTAAAGCACTCTTTTTGGTATTAGTGACACTTGGTTGTCCCTTACAAGTTTGACCCCTGAACACATTTAAAAGTCCATCCTGGCCATCCGGAGAAAATATCAGACGAAGGTGAGCGAGCGTCAAACCATGTCGCTAGCTCTCGCAGTTAGCATGCGAAGGAAAATTTAAATCGCAAACACAAGATGAAACAGTGCATTTTTCACCTGTACACAGGAAACCCACACAATAGTTATGATCCACTTCAACTTTACATGACTTTGTTGTCGGTAAACCACTATTTTACAATATCGCCCTCGACGATCACGCTGTCGAGCTCCCGGTTTCCTCATTTTTAAGAAATGGGTAACCCAATGACGTCATGGAAAATCCATATCACGTGGTGAAAACTACTAAAAATAGCAAATACGAAACTTTACGACGAATTCTATTCAAATAAAACCAGATCATACCGAGTGCCGATGTTTACCGAAGTTAGTTACAGGTCCAGAACCTTAAGTGCTCTACCTGGTGTTATAAAGACTGCATACATATTGCCTGACTACATTAAGCACGGCTAATGCATGTGTTGGATTTGGATCGACAGGAGGTATGTTGAGTTTTATACGAAGATTGTTTTGCGATAAGGATGCCTGATAAGTCTAAGATAATGTTTGTAAATTAATTTCCTTGAAAAAAGATAGTTTATAAAAATATGTCAACCGTATGTTCTATAAGTTAAGTATGCTATCTTATCATTCAATGGAAGTGCTTATTTATTTATGAAATAGAACCATTAATAGAATCAAACCTACCACTTCCGTTACTCTTGTTTTCAATGAATAATTTGAAACAAATATAGTGCTGCCTTTTCTGTGATTTCATTCCATGAACACCTGACATATCAATTAAACCCAATAATTTTCTTCTGTGACTAGTATTGTTTAACCTTCAGTTTGAGTGTTGTCAAGAAATTGAACTTCCAAATGTATGTACAACTGTTTAAGGTCACATCTTAGGATCTAACATTTAACTTTGAAACTTCTTTCTGGGGTGGATGTGCTAGACACAAATATAGCAATATTTTCCTTGACTTACTCACAAAAACATTCAATTTCAAGTTGTCATTGTAGTATATATGTGCCTTATTGGTGTGACTTTTTACATAATATGCAATTTTATTTACAGTTCCTGCAAAATTAATTCCTTTCACACTTGAACACATGGTTAGAGGGTGTCAAGCCACCTAATGCATTTTCAAAGTAAAGTAATTCAGACAAATCTATACCTTAAATAATTTACCTCATTAAAATTTATTTTGAGACAGATTATCTGTATTTTACTGAACCCTGTGCATATGTTTTTTATGATTTTTTGTTTGTTTTTTGTTGTTTTGTTGTTTTTTGTTGTTTCTTGTTACATTGTACTGACATAGTTATGGTTATATTGGTGATGTCCAGCTTATTATTGGTGAAGGAAAACCATAGATTTATGTTTGCGCAGAACCACCAGCACCCAGCAGGTTAGCTGGAAAACCTTACCACCCGATAGTTCTTGTCCTGATTAGGACCCGAACCCATGCATTGAAGTGCTATTAGGGGTAATATGGTTTACTTAAAACACTACAGTGTACATTTATTTTAATGGCATGTGATGTGTCTCTATCAATTTTGTCTTCCTAATATCTGACATCAAATATACGCATTATTTTTCAATCTTGGCATTACAAAATACTATAAAAAGAGAAAGTGTATTAAATAATGTTATGAATGCATACTTTTATTATAGTTGAAGCCTTCACAGTCTTCTGTCTCACTCCTGTACTTTCAGACCTTTTGCCAATTTTTGTGAAAGAGCTTTTCGGTCCACATAAAAGCATTTTGTTTTGACAGATTAAACCTACTACCAAGAGGTTCAGGTAATGCAAAGAATCATCTGAATGTAAAAATCTGATACTTATTAAACATTAACACACCTATTGGAAATTTCTTAGTTTAATAAATGCCATTTTACTAAAACAATGTATGCATATACTGTCAGATAATACAATTATACTTGTATTCAAAGTTAGTCAGTAGTAAATAAAATGTTGATACCACTTTGCCATTGAATGGCACAGAATAACTTTTTTACGAGATTGCTCTTCTACTATATTTATATATATAGGAAATGCATGTTTTTAATGATGAGTGGGGTGTTGTGCTTCACTTTTTACTTGGCTAGAGGACATCAGTAATCTTCAACATCATGAATATTTTCAGTATACAATAATTTGTCTAGTTGTTTGAGAAAAAAATTAGTCTAAACTTTTGGATACCACCATTAATTGAAAAGTCAAAAAGGTTTTAATAACAATAAACCATGATAATAATTATAGGTAGGATTTACCCTGCAAAGATTTTTTTGTGTGACAACTGTCACATAAATCTAGGACATAACTAGATTTTAATTTTTTTTTGTTTTTATTTTGTATGTTTTGTTTTATATTATTATTGGTGAATGAATAATAAATGTATATGTCCAGACTAGGAATGGAAACAAAGAGGTTATGCGGGTTTCTGCAACTTTTCATATAAAGCTGAAACCTGTAGTTGTCATGACTTGAACCATTTCTTCAGAGACAGTTAATCTTTAAATTCAACACTAAGGGCCAGCCAACGGAAGCACAGCTTTCAGGAAGGCAGAGAGGAAATATTAATTATTTGCAGTCCTTTGAAAAAGATTAAATATAATTAAAAGATTTTTTAATTTTCAGTCTGTTTCAGTATTGCTTTCTTAGTGGTAGACCATTTCTTAAATTTTACTTTTCATGAAACTGTTTTAACACATCGCAAGGCAGGATTATGTTAAATATTGTTTATTTCTCCATATAATCTACAAAATAATATGACAGTTAACAAACATCAGCATAGCTTAAAACTTAAAAAAAAACACAACACTTAATGGCACATTTATCGAGTACTTGCACATAGTCAATTTATATCAAAAGGTATCGCGAGAATGAAACATGTGCTATTATTATACACATAATTATTAAGATTTCATGAGAAACAACTTAAATACATTATTTGACTTTTATTTCTATTAAAAAGACAATGGTGCTGCATTTTTCATTCCATATTAAAATATTTTCTGCACATTATATATAAAGCTGTGTTCTTAAACACCTTAACATGAACGAAATGTAAAAAGAATAAAATGATTAGTAATACATAGTTATTCTTGTTTGATCTGAAAACATTAATTAAAAAGTATGCTTAAAGCCAGTGCAAGTAAGCGTGTCATCTCTGGCTGCAAGATTTAACAGTTTAAAACCCTTGAACCATGTTGAAGGTTTTCATACTGTAAGAAGAAATGTTATACTATATAAAGTAGGGACTTAAGCAGGTTGTAAATGAATACAGACACGTGATATTTTAAAATCATATACCCAAATATTTCTTATATTAAGTATTAAATAGTGTTTGAGTTAGACCTTGGTTCTGTATTGTTACTTATCCAATGGCTCTTAACTGATTCAGTTTAGTTTATGAATAACCGTACTGCAACTAAAACATATATCATTTGTTAAAGTGGCATGTTTGTTATTTAAGAAATTTTTTAGCTAATTGCTTTATGTTTTAAAAATACACACTGAATTAGAAAAAAACAAATAAAGCTTATTCCCAGTCAATACAAATATATAACTAAAACTATATATATTTTTTATTTATTTGTTAATACTTAAAACATACATGTATTGTTGTGATAAGTTTAACTCTGAACTTTGGCATGTTTATATTGTTAATACGACATACAAAGAAACGTTCTGCCAATAAATATAAACTTAAATTACTGCATCAAACATACATAAACAATTGAGATAATGGAGTTTCTACATTTACCAAATTTAATATTAGTGTACTAAAATATGTAAACCATGGTTCGCCTGATATGTAATGTTAAAACTATATGTCAGCAGTAGGTAATAAGCTCTCTCTGTCAATAATGTAGGATATATATCCAAATTAAACACACACCAAGAAGACCACACCCTCAATGTTGTTAGTTGTTTTATGTTCTCTATTTCTCAAAATGTTCTGTTATAATAAAAAATATGTTGACATCTAACAACTCAATAGTAATTTTTAATATTGTCTGGAAGAATTCTGGCTCCAAGATGTGTTTAAGTTCCCCTGTACTAGTTGAACGTCTCAGAGCAACAGGCACAGGCCAGGCAGAGACGTCTCTGGGTCAGGAGATTCATCACTGTTGTCTTATTCCTAAAAGCAGTATAAAAAGACAATCAAGTGCATACTCTATAGGAAACAGTATAATCTAATTATACGTGTGTTCAAATACTAATAGTTGATCGTGGTTCTTTTTTCTTTCCAATTTGAGATCCCTTACACGCTTAATCTTTTCCAACATTAGCATTTGCGCAGTCTTACTCCTGTGTCTCCAAGCAACGACTTATTTATGTTAATTAAATATTATGTCTTTCTACGTGTAGTTTTGGCCAATACAAGCCATAATAAATAACACCAGTTACACAGTAATAGCTATGGAAGTATTTATGGAAAAAAGGGCAGCAAAAATTGGGCCTAAATGGGACGTTGTCTATGATTCATTCAGAATTCGGGTTCTTTGTTTACACGTGGTTACGATATGTTTACTGCCGATTCATGGAAAACTAAAAGCAGGCAATGAATACACATACAAAGAAGATATTTACCTTCAATCCATTTTCAAGTTGATTCATTTTCCGTGGCCGTTTTTCTTCAAATTTTTGTTTTATTTGTCAGCTTTATGCTATTGTTTTGTATACGAAACCCGCTGCGAAATTGGAAGATATTCGCGCACCTTGCGGAGTCAGCGGTCCCGTTACTATATGTCTATGGCATAATGGACCGGCCGGGATCAGTCCCTGGGTACCTCATAAGTGCCCCTGTGCTATAATGATAGACATGTCGCTGCACAGTATCGGTAAAAATGCCAGCAAATCCCAATGGACGTGTTCAAACTTGTTGTCACAAGAGGAGACAGTCGAGCCAGAATGCATGGTTTGTTGCACATGCGCAGTTGAAAATAAAACCATTTAGTAAAATAGACTGATCTATTTTGTTCATTGTAAAATAGAAAAAAGAAAGGAGTTCTATTGAAATAAATCGCAGAAGAATTTGAATTTTCATACCTTCTGATTCGCTTTTTCTGCTGCATAGACCATAGATTCGTTAAGGAAATTTGAGAAGTCACATACATAAGTACAAGTGGACTATACTGTTGAAAGTAATAAATAAACAGTTCATGTTTGTTATAACAAATTAAGAAATTGCAAACTGTGCCACGGGTGTTTTACGCGGAGTAGTCCGGCGTCATTTCGCATTGTCCTCATTCACAACGCTCATATTGTATCCTATACTTGCTTTTTTCTTCTATTTTCTTGTGATGATTCCGGGTTAAGCACCATAGTTCGAAAATATTTTTCTCCGTCTGACCGACCATTTCCAACAATGCATTTGTTTCCTTGATTCGCATACATAGTGAATAGTTTGTATTTCAAAATCACCAAACGGCGACATTTTTTGAAACATATGAAGAAGTTGCAAACTGCAGCTCGAGTGTTATACACGGAGTGGACTGGCGTCATGTTGCGTTTCCCCCATACACACTTCTCATTTTATAGGCTATACTTAGGCGTGATATAACGCAGGATATATCACAGTGCTGCACAGTTATTTTATCACCAAGCCGTAAGCATGAACTGCGATAATCTGCGATAATATCACGCAAAAACAAAATCTGTTTCTATTCTAGCTCTTTTTCTTGATTTCTAAGTATTGACACAAATGCGTCGATTTATTTTGCGGAGCTTGTACTATTTACTTCCCTTGACGACGTGCATCTCTTTGTGTATATTTTTTGCTGTTCCATTTACTTTACCTGCTTTGGAAAAAACAAATTATCTGAAAAAAACACTATCATTTAAATCATGTTTAATTTACACAATAATATCATAGCATAAATGATTTCGGTTTTCATAAATTAAGCAAACAAATAAAATAATAGCACTGGCGTGACGACGAGTATTCAGCTACTTTAAATGGGTCCAGATAAACTAGCGAAACATTTTTCTGTTGAACTCTCCAGGTCCTGAAATTTCACATTTAGTGTCTATGGATAATATACCATACATTGACATTTCGAACACATGTTAATATTGATGGTGCTATGCAAACTATTGCCAACAAAGAAGTGCAGATGACCTGTGTTTTCAGGCACACTGAGGTCTATAATATTGGAGTGCAGTGATTTTTGTAATGACGACTTAGGTAAGCCTCTTCGGTCAACTTCACCATGAAGTGGACAGCGTGGTAAATCTGACAGCTTTTGCATCGTACCACACCTTTGTAGTCTGAGGCCTTTGTCAGAGTCTTTGAAAGAAAAGCCCTCAATCTAAGAATTTAATTTTGCGAGGTACCCGCACTTTTCAAATATCGCATTGGACAAAAGCTTCATTATTTTCGTACATCCCTGGTACTCCTTTTATTCTTTGCTATTTAAGTCATGATTGGTCTTACCAGACTCGTTCAAGAACGTCTTGACACATTTGTGACCTTTTGAATCATGTGTTATGACGACGGGGAACTTGTCGTAACCGCTCATAACCCCCTCCTACAAAAATGACTTGTAACATCAAAGAGGCCTTTTTCAAAGGTCTTAGATTTAATATACAAAGACACCAGACTAGTGCAGTTTTGTGAAATCCACCGCCTTGGTTGTTTTTTGTGTGCAAGCCAACAAACAGTTCCCTTCAGTTTTCCCAGCCTTCACCATAAAGGACCTAGTTCTACGGCTGGAACTCCCAGTCTTGCATAATATTCATTCTGCGGCCAACACAAGGTGATATTAGATGGCGATTATTTTCAGATCGGATCCCAACTAGACCAGCCTTAGAGTAGCGTTTACTATCCTTTGTCTGAGGAGCGGCAACAAACTTCCTCGCGAACTAAAATTGTAAGCCACTCAAAGCAGGCATCCAATCTAAAACATGATAAAAATACCTAATACAGGAGGAATTTCTACGCGAGTCAAATTGAGAAATTTGTAAAATCAGTAAAATATTATATAATATAATATTGTTTAAGACTTCCAGTACAAATGAGTTTGATATACACAAGACATACAGACTTTTTAACAAATTTAAATAATTGTACACAGAACAAATCATTCGGGACGATTTTGCACACGTATGACCTGTAGCAACATTGGTTAAAAACCTCTGGCCTCTGATGCAGAAAGATATGTTACGTGTATACTTGAATGAAGTGCAATGTGTATTGGAGACTCAATCCGACCCTTTACCATGATATTTGAATTCTAAGGGTTGCGTGGACAACAAATGTAAATCATCATAGCTACCTACCTCCTGACACTAGGACAATCGCAGCAATAAACTAAAATCTAGAAGATATAAACAGTATTCTCTTTGTTGGACACGTGTAGTGGTATAGCTCCCTTGCTTACGCCCAAGCAAATATAAGGGTAGTTCCACGACTGGTTGGCCCGGTGTCAGGAAAATGTGACTGGGTGTGGTATCATGTCAGGTTTTCACGGCATGCTATACACAGTGAAGACAGCACTATATCTGCTTCAAGTGGACACCGTCTGCAGATAACTGAAATAATGTTCGTGGGACGATAAACCCAATAAACAAACAAACAAATAATCAATGAATAATCAAGTCTACACATGTACCTATAAATAATCAAAAAAGCATTAGAATTTCAGAATACATGTTAGTTTTTTATTCTCGTTCGTTTGAAATGAGGAATCAATCGTATTAAATGTGACATTTGGTTCGAGTGATACCTCTTTTGATATTGTAGAAATTTCCTTGTTCTGTGTTCAGTTGAGGTTTCTACTTTTCACTTCTTTTCTTTAAAATTCATCAGGAACTGTGAAATTACTGTTTGTATTTCAAAACAACCAGGAACTGTGTCGTTTAGCACTATAAATCAACGTTCTCTGTTGGCCAACTGACCTTTCCAAGTTTCTAGGTTAAGTTTATTTAATGTATGACTAGTGCGGGGTTGGTGCGCTCCACAAACCATATTTAAACACCCCAGTCGGACCTTTTTTCCGATTGACCGTTCCAGTGCGGTAAATGCTGGTTTTATTGTTTGTGTGTTATGTCTTTTCTCTGTGTTTAGTTGTTTTTTTGTCACTTTACATTTACCATGTTTGCCCTTGTCTAAAGGTTGTTTAGATTTAAGTAGCTGTGGTAATAATTATAAGACCTTCTTTATGTACCTTGTCTTATCATTTGTGCCAGTTTTACATAGATACATTATGTATACATTTTGTCTTTTTTGTTTGTTCGTTTGTTTGTTTTTGAAATATATCGCAGCGACCATTCATGATAAATATAGCGACCTTCCTAAATTGAGTCCTTCGCTCTAAACGTGAATCGAACCCACGCACAGAAAGGCAAAGCAGTCAAAGGCGTCTCGGTTTAAAAATTGTTTTACTATTTGTTAGTATATTCATAGCATTTTGAAAACTTCTCAGAAGGTAAATGCACTGGCAGGCTATCAGAAAACATAATTATCTGATACCATTTAAGCAAGGAAATAAAATGATGTGTGTATTAGTTACAACATAAAGATATCTAGGCTAGACCGGTGCCCATGGAAGTGGGATCTTTGGGCGGGTTAGAATAAATAAATAATGTAATAACATTATTACAAATAATTGAACACCTGTCCGGTCGCTGCTAATTTTTTTTAACATGATATTTACCTCGAATTGTTTCACTCCACCCAGGTGTGTCAATGGGTACCTGTAAGGGTTATTCGGATCAAAAATATGTCTTACCGGCGATTAACGTCGGCTAAAATAGTACGGGATATATGTATGAACCCAATAGTACGGGATATATGTATGAACCCAATAGTACGGGATTGATGAATAAAGCCAATAGTACGCGATTGGTGAATAAACCCAAAAGTACGAGATTTATGAATTAACCCAATAGTTCCGGATTGATAAATAAACCTAATAGTACGCGATTGATGAATAAACCCAATAGTACGGGATTGACGAATAAACCCAATAGTTCGGGATTAAAGAATAAACCCAATAGTACGGGATTGATGAATAAACCTAATGGTACGGGATTGACGAATAAACCCAATAGTATGGGATTGATGAATAAACACAAAAGTACGGGATTTATGAATTAACCCAATAGTTCGGGATTGATAAATAAACCTTAATAGTACGCGATTGATGAATAAACCCAATAGTACGGGATTGATGAATAAACCCAATAGTTCGGGAATAAAGAATAAACCCAATAGTACGGGATTGATGAATAAACCTAATGGTACGGGATTGACGAATAAACCCAATAGTATGGGATTAAGGAATAAACCAAATAGTACGGGATTGATGAATAACCCCAATAGTTCAGGATTGATGAGTAAACCCAACAGAACGGGATTGATGAATAAATCTAACAGTTTGGGATTGACGAATAAACCCAATAGATCGTGATTGATGAATAAACCCAATATTACGGGATTGATGAGTAAAGCCAATAATACGGGATTGATGAAAAAACCCAATAGGTGGGATTGATGAATAAACCCAATAGTACGGGATTGAGGAATAAACTCAATTGTACGGGGTTGATGAATAAACCCAATAGTACGGGATTGATGAATAAACACAATAAGTGGGATTGATGAATAAAACCAATAGTATGGGACTGATGAATAAACCCAATGTTACGGGATTGATGAATAAACCCAATAGTACGGGATTAATGAATAAACCTAATAGTACGCGAATAATGAATAAACCCAATAGTACGGGATTGATGAATAAATCCAACAGTTCGGGATTGACGAATAAACCCACTAGTTCGGGATTGATGAGAAAAACCCAATAGTACGCGATTGATGAATAAACCCAATAGTACGTGATTGAAGAATTAACCCAATAGTGCGGGATTGATGAATAAACCCAATAGGTGGGATTGATGAATAAACACAATAAGTGGGATTGATGAATAAACCCAATAGTACGGGATTGACGAATAAACCCAATTGTACGCGACTGATGAATAAACCCAATAGAACGCGAATGATGAATAACCCCAATAGTACGCGACTGATGAATAAACCCAATAGTACGCGATTGATGAATAAACACAATAGTATGGGACTGATGAATAAACCCAATAGTCCGCGATTGATGAATAAACCCAAATAGTACGCGACTAATGAATAAACCCAATAGTACGCGACTGATGAATAAACCCAATAGTACGCGATTGATGAATAAACACAATAGTACGGGATTGATGAATAACCCCAATAGTACGCGACTAATGAATAAACCCAATAGTACGCGATTGATGAATAAACACAATAGTACGGGATTGATGAATAACCCCAATAGTACACGACTAATGAATAAACCAAATAGTACGCGACTGATGAAAAAACCCAATAGTACGCGACTGATGAATAAACACAATAGTACGCGATTGATGAATAAACCCAATAGTACGCGACTGATGAATAACCCCAATAGTACGCGACTGATGAATAAACCCAATAGTACGCGATTGATGAATAACCCCAATAGTACGCGATTGATGAATAACCCCAATAGTACGCGACTGATGAATAAACCCAATAGTACGCGATTGATGAATAAACACAATAGTATGGGACTGATGAATAAACCCAATAGTACGCGATTGATGAATAAACCCAAATAGTACGCGACTAATGAATAAACCCAATAGTACGCGACTGATGAATAAACCCAATAGTACGCGACTGATGAATAAACCCAATAGTACGCGATTGATGAATAAACACAATAGTACGGGATTTGTGAATAAACCCAATAGTACGCGATTGATGAATAAACACAATAGTACGCAATTGATGAATAAACACAATAGTACGCGACTGATGAATAAACCCAATAGTACGTGACTGATGAATAAACCCAATAGTACGCGACTGATAAATAAACCCAATAGTACGCGACTGATGAATAAACCTAATAGTACGCGACTAATGAATAAACCAAATAGTACGCGACTGATGAAAAAACCCAATAGTATGTGACTGATGAATAAACACAATAGTACGCGATTGGTGAATAAACCCAATAGTACGTGACTGATGAATAAACACAATAGTACGCGATTGATGAATAAACCCAATAGTACGTGACTGATGAATAAACACAATAGTACGCGACTGATGAATAAACCCAATAGTACGTGACTGATAAATAAACCAAATAGTACGCGACTGATGAAAAAACCCAATAGTACGCGATTGATGAATAAACACAATAGTACGCGACTGATGAATAAACCCAATAGTATGGGACTGATGAATAAACCTAATAGTACGCGATTGATGAATAAACACAATAGTACAGGATTTGTGAATAAACCCAATAGTACGCGATTGATGAATAAACACAATAGTACGCGACTGATGAATAAACCCAATAGTACGCGACTGATGAATAAACCCAATAGTACGTGACTGATGAATAAACCCAATAGTACGCGATTGATGAATAAACCCAATAGTACGCGATTGATGAATAAACACAATAGTACGCGACTGATGAATAAACCCAATAGTACGCGACTGATAAATAAACCCAATAGTACGCGACTGATGAATAAACCCAATAGTACGTGACTGATGAATAAACCCAATAGTACGGGATTGATGAATAACCCCAATAGTACACGACTAATGAATAAACCAAATAGTACGCGACTGATGAAAAAACCCAATAGTACGTGACTGATGAATAAACCCAATAGTACGCGATTGATGAATAAACCCAATAGTACGGGACTGATGAATAAACCCAATAGTACGTGACTGATGAATAAACCCAATAGTACGCGACTGATGAATAAACCCAATAGTACGCGATTGATGAATAAACCCAATAGTACGGGACTGATGAATAAACCCAATAGTACGCGATTGATGAATAAACCCAATAGTACGCGACTGATGAATAAACCCAATAGTACGCGACTGATGAATAAACCCAATAGTACGCGATTGATTAATAAACACAATAGTACGGGATTTGTGAATAAACCCAATAGTACGCGATTGATGAATAAACACAATAGTACGCGACTGATGAATAAACCCAATAGTACGCGACTGATGAATAAACCCAATTGTATGGGACTGATGAATAAACCCAATAGTACGGGAATGACGAATAAACCCAATAGTACGCAATTGATGAATCAACCCAATAGTACGTGACTGGTGAATAAACCCAATAGTACGTGACTGGTGAATAAACCCAATAGTACGCGACTGATGAATAAACCCAATAGTACGTGACTGGTGAATAAACCCAATAGTACGCGACTGATGAATAAACCCAATAGTACGCGATTGATGAATAAACGCAATAGTACGGGAATGACGAATAAACCCAATAGTACGCAATTGATGAATCAACCCAATAGTTCGGGATTGGTGAATAAACCCCAGAGTACGCGATTGATGAATAAACACAATAGATGGGATTGATGAATAAACACAATAGTACGGGATTGATAAATAAACCCAATAGTTCGGGACCTATGAATAAACCCAGTAGTACGCGACTGATGAATAAACCCAATAGTACGCGATTGACAAATAAACACAATAGTACGTGTCTGATGAATAAACCCAATAGTACGCGACTGATGAATAAACCCAATAGTGTGGGATTGATGAATAAACACAATTGTACGGGACTGATGAATAAACCCAATAGTACGCGATTGATGAATCAACCCAATAGTTCGGGATTGATGAATAAACCCAATGGTACGCGACTGATGAATAAACACAATGGTACGCGACTGATGAATAAACCCAATGGTACGCGACTGATGAATAAACACAATAGTACGGGACTGATGAATAAACCGAATGGTACGCGACTGATGAATAAACACAATAGTACGGGACTGATGAATAAACCTAATAGTACGCAACTGATGAATAAACCCAATAGTACGCGACTGATGAATAAACACAATAGTACGGGACTGATGAATAAACCCAATGGTACGCGACTGATGAATAAACACAATAGTACGGGACTGATGAATAAACCCAATGATACGCGACTGATGAATAAACACAATAGTACGGGACTGATGAATAAACCCAATGGTACGCGACTGATGAATAAACACAATAGTACGGGACTGATGAATAAACCCAATGGTACGCGACTGATGAATAAACACAATAGTACGGGACTGATGAATAAACGCAATGGTACGCGACTGATGAATAAACACAATAGTACGCGACTGATGAAAAAACCCAATAGTACGCGATTGATGAATAAACACAATAGTACGCGACTGATGAATAAACCCAATAGTACGCGACTGATGAATAAACCTAATAGTACGCAACTGATGAATAAACCCAATAGTATGGGACTGATGAATAAACCCAATGGTACGCGACTGATGAATAAACACAATGGTACGCGACTGATGAATAAACACAATAGTACGCGACTGATGAATAAACCCAATGGTACGCGACTGATGAATAAACACAATAGTACGGGACTGATGAATAAACCCAATGGTACGCGACTGATGAATAAACACAATAGTACGCGACTGATGAAAAAACCCAATAGTACGCGACTGATGAATAAACCCAATGGTACGCGACTGATGAATAAACCCAATGGTACGCGACTGATGAATAAACACAATAGTACGCGACTAATGAATAAACCCAATAGTACGCGACTGATGAATAAACACAATAGTACGCGACTGATGAATAAACCCAATGGTACGCGACTGATGAATAAACACAATAGTACGGGACTGATGAATAAACCCAATGGTACGCGACTGATGAATAAACACAATAGTACGTGACTGATGAAAAAACCCAATAGTACGTGACTGATGAATAAACACAATAGTACGGGACTGATGAATAAACCCAATGGTACGCGACTGATGAATAAACACAATAGTACGCGATTGATGAAAAAACCCAATAGTACGCGACTGATGAATAAACCCAATAGTACGCGACTGATGAATAAACACAATGGTACGGGACTGATGAATAAACACAATGGTACGCGACTGATGAAGAAACCCAATAGTACGCGACTGATGAATAAACCCAATAGTACGCGATTGATGAATAAACACAATAGTACGGGATTTGTGAATAAACCCAATAGTACGCGACTGATGAATAAACCCAATATTACGCGACTGATGAATAAACCCAATAGTATTCGACTGATGAATAAACCCAATAGTACGCGATTGATGAATAAACACAATAGTACGGGATTTGTGAATAAACCCAATAGTACGCGACTGATGAATAAACCCAATAGTACGCGACTGATGAATAAACCCAATATTACGCGACTGATGAATAAACCCAATAGTACGCGATTGATGAATAAACACAATAGTACGGGATTTGTGAATAAACCCAATAGTACGCGACTGATGAATAAACACAATAGTACGCGATTGATGAATAAACACAATAGTACGCGACTGATGAATAAACCCAATAGTACGTGACTGATGAATAAACCCAATAGTACGCGACTGATAAATAAACCCAATAGTACGCGACTGATGAATAAACCCAATAGTACGCGATTGATTAATAAACACAATAGTACGGGATTTGTGAATAAACCCAATAGTACGCGATAAATGAATAAACACAATAGTACGCGACTGATGAATAAACCCAATAGTACGTGACTGATGAATAAACCCAATTGTATGGGACTGATGAATAAACCCAATTGTATGGGACTGATGAATAAACACAATAGTACGCGACTGATGAATAAACCCAATAGTACGTGACTGATGAATAAACCCAATTGTACGGGACTGATGAATAAACACAATGGTACGCGACTGATGAAGAAACCCAATAGTACGCGACTGATGAATAAACCCAATAGTACGCGATTGATGAATAAACACAATAGTACGGGATTTGTGAATAAACCCAATAGTACGCGACTGATGAATAAACCCAATATTACGCGACTGATGAATAAACCCAATAGAACGCGATTGATGAATAAACACAATAGTACGGGATTTGTGAATAAACCCAATAGTACGCGACTGATGAATAAACCCAATAGTACGCGACTGATGAATAAACCCAATAGTACGCGACTGATGAATAAACCCAATAGTACGCGATTGATGAATATACGCAATAGTACGGGACTGACGAATAAACCCAATAGTACGCAATTGATGAATCAACCCAATAGTTCGGGATTGGTGAATAAACCCCAGAGTACGCGATTGATGAATAAACACAATAGATGGGATTGATG
Organism: Sinonovacula constricta; assembly: GCA_007844125.1. Classification (NCBI taxonomy): domain Eukaryota; kingdom Metazoa; phylum Mollusca; class Bivalvia; order Cardiida; family Solecurtidae; genus Sinonovacula; species Sinonovacula constricta. Next base: position 958,011 of record CM017567.1, on the reverse strand, counting down.
AATAAACACAATAGTACGGGATTGATAAATAAACCCAAAAGTTCGGGACCTACGAATAAACCCAGTAGTACGCGACTGATGAATAAACCCAACAGTACGCGATTGACGAATAAACACAATAGTACGGGTCTGATGAATAAACCCAATAGTACGCGACTGATGAATAAACCCAATAGTGCGGGATTGATGAATAAACACAATAGTACGCGACTGATGAATAAACCCAATAGTACGCGATTGATGAATCAACCCAATAGTTCGGGATTGATGAATAAACCCAATGGTACGCGACTGATGAATAAACCCAATAGTGCGGGATTGATGAATAAACACAATTGTACGGGACTGATGAATAAACCCAATAGTACGCGATTGATGAATCAACCCAATAGTTCGGGATTGATGAATAAACCCAATGGTACGCGACTGATGAATAAACACAATAGTACGCGACTGATGAATAAACACAATTGTACGCGACTGATGAATAAACACAATTGTACGGGACTGATGAATAAACCCAATGGTACGCGACTGATGAATAAACACAATAGTATGGGACTGATGAAAAAACCCAATGGTACGCGACTGATGAATAAACCCAATAGTACGCGACTGATGAATAAACACAATAGTACGCGACTGATGAATAAACCCAATAGTACGCGACTGATGAATAAACCCAATAGTACGCGATTGATGAATAAACACAATTGTACGGGACTGATGAATAAACCCAATGGTACGCGACTGATGAATAAACACAATAGTACGCGACTGATGAATAAACACAATTGTACGGGACTGATGAATAAACCCAATGGTACGCGACTGATGAATAAACACAATAGTATGGGACTGATGAAAAAACCCAATGGTACGCGACTGATGAATAAACCCAATAGTACGCGACTGATGAATAAACACAATAGTACGGGACTGCTAAATAAACCCAATAGTACGCGACTGATGAATAAACCCAATAGTACGCGATTGATGAATAAACACAATTGTACGGGACTGATGAATAAACCCAATAGTACGCGATTGATGAATCAACCCAATAGTTCGGGATTGATGAATAAACCCAATAGTACGGGATTGATGAATAAACCCAATAGTATGCGATTGATGAATCAACCCAATAGTTCGGGATTTGTGTATAAACCCAATAGTATGCGACTGATGAATAAACCCAATAGTACGCGATTTATGAATAAACCCAATAGTTCGGGATTGATGAATAAACCCAATAGTACTCGATTGATGGATATACCCAATAGTTCGGGAATGATAAATAAGACCAATATTATGCGATTGATGAATAAACACAATAGTACGCGAATGATGAATAAACCCAATAGTACGGGATGGATGAATAAACCCAATAGTACGGGATTGATGAATACACCCAATTGTACTGGTTTGATTAATAAACCCAATGGTACGGGATTGATGAATACACCCAATAGTACGTGATTGATGAATAAATCCAATAGTACGTGATTGATGAATCAACCCAATAGGTTGGATTGGTGTATAAATCCAATAATACGGGATTGATGAATAAACACAATAGTTCGGGATTGATGAATAAACCCAATAGTATGCGATTGATGAATAAACCCAATAGTACGCGATTGATGAATAAACACAATTGTACGGGACTGATGAATAAACCCAATGTTACGCGATTGATGAATCAACCCAATAGTTCGGGATTGATGAATAAACCCAATAGTACCGGATTGATGAATAAACCCAATAGTACGCGATTGATGAATCAACCCAATAGTTCGGGATTGGTGTATAAACCCAATAGTATGCGACTGATGAATAAACCCAGTAGTACGCGATTTATGAATAAACGCAATAGTTCGGGATTGATGAATAAACCCAATAGTACTCGATTGATGGATAAACCCAATAGTTCGGGAATGATGAATAAACCCAATAGTACGCGATTGATGAATAAACACAATAGTACGCGAATGATGAATAAACCCAATAGTATGCGACTGATGAATAAACCCAATAGTACGCGATTTATGAATAAACCCAATAGTTCGGGATTGATGAATAAACCCAATAGTACTCGATTGATGGATATACCCAATAGTTCGGGAATGATGAATAAACCCAATAGTACGCGATTGATGAATAAACACAATTGTACGGGACTGATGAATAAACCCAATGGTACGCGATTGATGAATCAACCCAATAGTTCGGGATTGATGAATATACCCAAAAGTACCGGATTGATGAATAAACCCAATAGTACGCGATTGATGAATCAACCCAATAGTTCGGGATTGGTGTATAAACCCAATAGTATGCGACTGATGAATAAACCCAATAGTACGCGTTTTATGAATAAAACCAATAGTTCGGGATTGATGAATAAACCCAATAGTACTCGATTGATGGATAAACCCAACAGTTCGGGAATGATGAATAAACCCTATAGTACGCGATTGATGAATAAACACAATAGTACGCAAATGATGAATAAACCCAATAGTACGGGATTGATGAATAAACCCAATAGTACGGGATTGATGAATAAACCCAATAGTACGGTATTGATGAATTAACCCAATAGTACGCGATTGATGAATAAACCCAATAGTACGTGATTGATGAATAAACACAATAGTACGTGATTGATGAATAAACCCAATTGTACGGGTTTGATGAATAAACCCAATAGTACGGGATTGATGAATACACCCAATAGTACGTGATTGATGAATAAACCCAATAGTACGTGATTGATGAATAAACCCAATAGGTGGGATTGGTTTATAAATCCAATAATACGGGATTGATGAATAAACCCAATAGTTCGGGATTGATGAATTAACCCAATAGTACGCGATTGATGAATTAACCCAATAGTACGGGATTGATAAATACACCCAATAGGTGGGGTTGATGAATAAACTCAATAGTACGCGATTGATGAATAAACACAATAGTACGTGATTGATGAATAAACCCAATAGTACGTGATTGATGAATAAACCCAATAGTACGTGATTGATGAATTAACCCAATAGTACGTGATTGATGAATAAACCCAATAGTACGTGATTGATGAATTAACCCAATAGTACGTGATTGATGAATAAACCCAATAGTACGTGATTGATGAATAAACCGAATAGTACGGGATTGATGAATAAACCGAATAGTGCGCGATTGATGAATAAACACAATAGTACGTGATTGATGAATTAACCCAATAGTACGTGATTGATGAATAAACCCAATAGTACGGGATTGATGAATAAACCGAATAGTGCGCGATTGATGAATAAATCCAATAGGTGGGATTGATGAATAAACCCAATAGTACGGGATTGATGAATAAACCTAATGGTACGGGATTGACGAATAAACACAATAGTTCGGGATTGATGAATAAACCCAATAGTACGCGATTGACGAATAAACCCAATAGTACGCGTTTGATGAATTAACCCAATAGTACGGGATTGATTAATTGACACAATCGTACGGGACTGATGAATAAACACAATAGTACGGGATTGATTAGTTGACCCAATAGTACGGGATTGATTAATTGACCCAATAGTAGAGGATTGATGAATAAACACAATAGTACAGGATTGATGAATTAACCCAATAGTACGGGGTTGATGAATAAACCCAATATTTCGTGATTGATGAATAATCCCAATACTTCTGGATTGATAAATAAAACTAATAGTACACGATTGATGAATAAATCCAATAGTACTGGATTGATGAATAAACACAATAATACGTGATTGATGAATAAGCCCAATAGTACGGGATTGATGAATAAACCCAATAGTACGGGATTGGTGAATAAACCCAATAGTACAGGATTGATGAATAAACCTATTGACCAGGTTTGAGATGGTAGGGTCAGCTAAACGGTAGTAGCTTGAAAGTTGACTATAATTCGATATTATCTATAATTAAACACAGGCATACTGCAGTTCAGATTTAAGATTTGACCAGTTGAAAACATTTGCTCCGACCGGGCATCGTGCGAGCCTACCCGATGAAAACTTGAACGTCTTACTGTGTTAGTAACATCTCCTAAAATCTTTCTAACAGATCTTTGTGGCGTTTCTGAGATTACATCTTGAATGCTGGCAATGTTTTCAGCGCTTATCACAGACTTGGGTTGACCAGGATTTAAATGACGTCCGTCCGTTACAGATCCTGTTTTTTTTTCAAATCTGTCTACAAGTCTTTTTATTTTCATCTTTGATAGCACTTTTTTCTTAGGATATCGTTTTGCCATTTCTCGGTAGGTGAGTCAGTGGAATAATACAATTTGACTATCACAGCGTCAAAATCATTTGAAGACGCCATATTGAATAACAAATGACGTTAAATGATGTCATTTCCTCTAAAATGAAAAAAACACAAAACATTTTTCCAGTACTTTTATGCTTTACAAACTTTATTTTGTAACGGTAAATTTGATACCATAAAATCTATTATTGACAACCAAATAATAAAATGGCACACTTTCATAATGGTAACAGATATTATGGGACACCCTGTATATATATATATATATATATATATATATATATATATATATATATATATATATATATATATATATATATATATATATATATATATATATATATATATATATATATATATATATATATATATATATATATATAGCTCCCTCTACAAATGTCACCTCTTTTAGACTAATACCTCTCTTAGACGTCACTTCTATTTAACCCCTATCGTTTTAACGTATTTTTCTCTCTAGAAGAACGACAACTCTCTTAAACGGCTACCGTTACACATTCTTACTTCCGTATTGTTTAAATTACCTCCCTTGAGCAGCCATTGATTTATTTCGCCAGTCGTCGTTAGCATTTTCCGTGATGCCGAGTGATATCGGAAATTTTCAAACAAACGTGACTGGATCCCGTGTATATGTCCATTTGCAATGTACACTACTTGTTTGGTGATGATGTTAAAATGAATATTGTTTAGCTTTTGTAAAAATATTCATGTTATATTTAGCATATATTTATAATGTTAGAGTTTGATTAAAATGTTTGAATGTGTTGTTTTGTCTTGTTGTTGACTGGTAAAATCAAAACAATATGAAATATATATATAGAAAAAGTAGAACAGATTAAAATAAGAATTAAAAATTACTTCTTAACTATTTAATGTTGTGCATGTCAATAAACTTAACTATATAAAAGACTTTTATTTAATATGATAAAATAAAACTTTTAGATAAATAGAAATAAACCAAGCAAATAACTGAAGAAAATTTAAGCGTCAATGACGGCACATACCCTTTTAAAGGTACCTCTTGTTTCTTTTTTTATCGGTTAATCAAGACATAATGATGGATTACATATGATCTGGATATCTGTAATAAAGACACCTAAGATACTAAGGTACATTCAAAACCGTGGCTTTACCATTTTTATGGTTTGGTGTGATGGCTGTAAATGTTATCTAATCAAAGACAATATAATATAAATCTTTGGAAATGATACAGAGATAATGAGTTTTGTTATTATCATCACGGAAATATGTTCCTAAGACTCATGTTGTCACTAGAGCAAAAAGTATCGTTAATTTTGAACAATTTGAAAGAAACCTTCTTTGTCTCGTTACATATATACTTTCGTTGCTTACATGTAATTACCAAAAAGCCTATCTCTGTGTCACATACGTTTACAATAATGAATAATTGATGTATTCAAGAGTCATCTAAAGATAATCGATATTACGCTATCCAGAAACATTTAATTGGCGATTTAAATTACATTTATAAATCCTGACAGGTAGATACGTCATTTGTTATGAACTTCTTTAGTGATTTAATCACATACCCAATCTTCCAGTGATAAATTGGCTGTGCACAAGTTAAGGCATCTAGCCTTTTAGCACTCTACCATTCCTGTTAAGATTTTAGTGTAGCTTTAAGATGTTAGTTGACTTCTTTGTTTTGCATTCGTTTCTTCTTTTGAAAGTATATATAATAAACTTAAACGTAATGCTTTTAAATGTTATCTACCATGTTCGAGTTATAGTTTACTTGGCAAGTGTCTTTGTGCAATGCAGCAGGTATGGATGGGGCAGCTTATCTCACGGCTTTAATCTGTGCATCATGTCATTTAGCTATTTACGCTGAGTTTGCATTTTTAACGATATTGTGCTGTCATTAGTTAGAGGTATCGATGCAAGACATCCAAAACCACATGATGAAGTAAAGTTAGATTTACTTCTGATAAAGCGTATACGTTATTCACACGTTTGTGTTGCTGTCGACACTGGGCTTTTTTCAATTCGATAACTGGCTATATCACGAGGACTGTACGTGCCTTTATACACGTATCTTTGGAAAGTACAGGGATATAAAATACATCCAGATAAATTCAATACTCAAGGATATATAAGTTACCTATATAAGCATCTATTAGTAGTAACCACATGGGCTTATTAGGAGAATCAGAATTGAGTCCTATTCTCTCTTTACTTGGTCTGATTCTTGTTTAAACAAAGAGTTTGTTTTGTTTTTTGTTACTTTGTTATGGTCATATTGGCGACGTCCAGCTTATTATCGGTGGAAGAAAACTCCAGACCTATGTCTGGGTAGAACCACTGGCCCCTCCGCATGAAATGTCTCGCCCTGACCCGGATTCGAACCCACGCGGTGAATGGCTAAGCAGTTACAAATCAGCGACTCTAGCCGCTCGGCCAGGGGCGCCCCTTAACAAAGTGTAAATTGATACAACGTTGTCCCAGAAGCGGGTCCGAAACCTCGAAGTTTTATTACATTAAACATTTTAAGCACACCAACTGCACTCATAAATCATACTGCGTGTTTCCAATTAATACATACAACCAAGAAAATTATCATTTTACGACTTAATAGTCAAACGGAGTGTTATACAAACAAACTACTCATGTTTGCACGTTTGTGAACAAGACGATAGGTGTATATAAACTTGTCAACTTGTACTGTCTCATATTTTAGGACTATATCGATGGCCATGAGTATAAATACGTGAGTACAAAATTTTATTATTTACCGTAGATTTGATTGTAATTATATCCCTGTTCGTAACGTTAAATTGTATATTTTTCTAATTATGAATGCAGTTTAATTGTCTTGATTACAATAGCTTTTTAATATATTTAGACTTGGTGCTAATTAGTGATTGACTTTGTAATAATTTTCTAGAAAAGGTTCGTTTATTGGACTGTCCATCTTTATGGTCGTGGGACTTATTCTGCTCTCGTACCGGTATAACATCCGACCTTTCGCCATTCCTTCGGACTGTCATGCTTTCGAAAGGTACGTTTTACGCTACATTACACTATATTAAAATATTGTAGAGTGAGTAGAAAATTGACATGTTAGTGAACTGCTCTTATGTCAGGTACAGTTAAAAATACAAGCAGTACATAAAATACAGCATGTAAACTCGGATAACATATGATATTCTTTATTCAATACGAAAGCTCCAAGAAAGCGTTGAGTGAAAAAAACATTAAAAAATCATTTACATGAACAATAGTTAAAGAGATTATTGACAGGTTTACACTAAATTACTTTTGCCCTTCTTTTACGTAAAGAATGCATTTTTGAGTATATATGTTTATTGATTATTTTATCTGTTCATATAAAAGCACAAATAACACAAACATATACATATACTTCACTGGTAGTAGTAATTCAATTCCATTTATCGTTTCATAAACGACTTATACACATACATAGAAATGTTTATTCAAATGTGTTTAATTTTATCAAATTCGCTCTGTGCCAGGAACATTTTGGAATGTTCATTTTTCTTATATCTAAATACAAAGGGCATTCTAGCAAAAGGTGATATTCATTTTCAGGCTTCATACAATAATGATTTTTGATCACTAATTGGGACTTTGTTGTGTTTATTCCAACTTCTTTGAAAATATATAAATAGTGCAGAGATCTAAATCTTGTATGAGCAATTCTGAACTTCTTTACATAAAAACTAGTAAGATATTGTTCATAATCAACAACTGTGTTTTATAACACGTGGACCATGATGATTCTTCTATATGTTATAGCCTTAACTGGACAAAAACATCATTCTTTGTTTCACAACATATATACGTTTTCTACACCTTGGTTAATCCTAACGTATCCGAAACTTAGAGATTCTGGCAATGTTTTAACTTTTCTTGTCCATTATTGTTTTCTTGTGTCACTTTCTATTTCGATTCGCATAATGCTATAGACCAGTTCAGTTTAGTGTACTTAGTTTCTTTGAATCTAGTTATTTTAGACAAAACATAAAATTAAAAAAACATATCTTCCCTTTTTAGATGGTAACCTACTAATTCTCCATATATAAAGGTAATTTTAATTCCTAATACGTGTGCACACTTGTACGTGTATGCGTTCTCTATGTACTGCTTCATTATGGTTTAATACTGATAAGTTCAATATCCAATTTATAAGTTTATAAATAGGAGATAACAGGTGACGAAAATGGCAACATATACAACTATCTTTTTAAGTCACACATTTCGTTTCAGCCTGGTCAAGCTAGAGCGTTCTATGTATCTGTCAATGATAAGCCTGAAATAAATATTATTCCAAGATACAAAAATTATTAATAATGTCTAATTCTAACCCATCATATTTAAAACACAAACGTTTCTTATTCTACCCCCACACCATTCTTATATACCATCTCTTACGTTTGAACAACGTTAACAACAACTTTACATCTTGAATCTCGCAGAATATCTAATCGGTGTTGCAAGTCCGTTTTAGATTCTGACATAAGTGCAATATCCCCAGCATACAAAAAGAAGAATATTAAAAAATCATAAATATAAACATTAAAAACCTCCCTTTGATAAGCCACTTTCTATATCAATAATATAAATAAAAAATTAAAAAAGAACACAAACACTCGCCTTGAGCTTCCTCTACCGTGCAGGAATACGGTTCGCGTTTATTGTTGTTATAATTTACTCTCAACACCAGCGTACATTGACTTGACACAATTAAGCACTTTATCCCTTATTCCATTTTTATAAGCTTGTACTTCAAATTGTCTCTAGATACAAAAGTGTGTGCTCTTTGACGTCAACTCAAGCCACATATACGTTTTATTTTCTGTAGATCCCATATTTTTTTCTGAAATACCGCCTGTGCCAGTTTTAGTTGTCTGATTCATTAATTTATAAAATCATTAGTATTTTAGAGATCAATGACTAGATTATCTAACTAGTCCAAGGCGATAACTGTCGGGTTTGCTCTTTTCGTTAAATGACTCATCACAAATTTGTTCTTACTTTTCGCTTGGCTTGCATTTGAAATACCTTTGTTCTGTGCCTTTTCGGAGTTTGGTATATGTTGCAATGCTCATAGGACTTTGACATATATTCTTATTCTATCACTCGGTCAATGAAATATTGTGAATACATTTCCGCTTTGGTGCTGTTCTATTTATAACTATAACGGCACTGTATCCTTTATTGAAGCTTCATTAAAATACACTTTCATAAGTAAAACAACATTGTATTACGTTTTACTATTAGAATTTGCACGCATATCAAGTTAACCTAATACATGCAGAAACGTTACACTACACTGGACATTTAAGTTATGCAATTTTAAGTGACCGAAACACTGAATGCCATTTTATTCAAACCTCCACCTAAGTTTAGTAAGAGTAACTGTAAAGAACTTTTTGTTTCGTTTATTTTCACGTTGAAATAATTGATTGTTTATATTGAAAATTGAAAACGATATTATCTGCATGCCAATCGCGTGATACTTTACATGCTTAAAACAACACTGTTGGCAGAATTCCTATATATTTTCAAAAGTATATTGATCAAAATTTTTAATCGATGTTTTGTTATTAAATATGTGAAAATTTACATCCGTCAACTTAAACTTTTAATAGTTAAAGATAAAAGAATGTAATACGCAGAATAGTCGTTCAAGTTATACGAAGAATGATTTTTGTTTGTTTCTTATTTAGCATAAAAACGGGTTTAACTAATACATAAATCTGAAACACGTTAGTTGTAGAGTCTGAGCAAGTTCAGATAAACTATGAATAAAAATTATAACAATACAATCTTACAATTTCATGGACTTAAGCAGTACGGTTAGTAAATTTAAACACAATAACAAAACATTATAATACATGATATCTGATGCAGAGCATGCCATCGCATACATGCCATGATAAGAGAAAGATTACATGACATCGCATACACACTATGATAAGAGAAACGGTACATGGAATCGCATACACCTAATGATAGGAGAAACACAGAAATAAGCCCAATTATGTCAATGCTCCATTCTCACTTTGAATTCATATCCCGTGGACGCACCAGAGTGTGCATGTAAGATGGAGCCTCGATATATGAAATATGTAACATTTTAGAAGGCGACAGATCTGGTAAGTCGTTTATCTATACAAATGTATTGGTCTATTACTTTCTCAGCATGATTCAGATATATGTTCTTTATTAAACAAACGCACACTCTTATTTAGGTTAGATGATGACATTAGAACTCCAGGCAGCGTAGAATTCCACAAAAGCGATGACTCTGGTCCGTGTCCAAATATAGACGGAACCAGCCTGCTGACAGTCTGTCCTGGTGATGTCATTCTTGAACCTGTGGCGCTGTCATTTGGGAATTGCACCGACTTAATGTCAGTTGCAGACCCTTCCAAATCGCAACTTACATATACATGTAAGTAAACGCACATATTTGTCGGTTATTGAGTTGTACGACTTTCGAAGGCTAATGAAGAATAAAATGTAACATAACTTTACGTTATTTTTTATCTTAAGTATTTCTCCACTTCTCAATTTCATTTATCTACAAACTTTCCTTTTATTTAAATGATTAAACTTTACTCGACTGCTCAGGTTCAGATGCTAAGCAACATTTAAACAAGAAACGATTACAATAAGGTTGTAATTGTGCAAAAGTTATATCAATATTAATTGATATTGTTGAGTAGTCCATTAACATAACACGATCAAGAAAGTACGTAGATCACTGAGGTAGAATTATAATGTACAAACAGTAAAACCTCGCTAATACAGTAGGGCAGCAGTGGTTTTACCTAGAAATAGTCGCTTTTAGTATGGTGGTCCTTTATTCACTAAACCAAAGTGTTGTAAGCCTAAAGAATAATTATAAACTTGTAAAATCTTACATTATTAATAAAATTGTGGGGGCAAAAAAAAAACAGATAGTTAAAATTACTAAGAATGACAAAGAATACCATTTTTCCGTATAAAAGTAAACACTGTCCGGATAGTATTTGCTACACCGGATGTTAAGGCTACATATTGACATGTTTACGACGATCTAAAATGATAAATACCTTTTGTATTACATAAATGGTAATTATTTTAAGAATTTGACGTGCGAATCAAAACTGGGACAGTAAGGTTTTGCTAGTGTTTGAATTGTGTAGGCTATTATGTGTAGGAGTTGGGGAAATGGCGCGAAAACGGTCAGCTGAAACAAAAATCACGGCGTCAACAAATTACAGATGTCATTCCAATCTAAATTCAAAATTCAACGATATCGCGCTGAAAAATAAGAAGAGATCCATGATCGAAGTTAAAGTCCGTTTGATTAACGTCATCTCCTAACGTTAATATGTGTTAAGTAACATTGTGAAAAAAGGAAAACAGACTTTGGAAAGTTTCGAGAAACGTATAGCGGAAAAAGGTAGTGTCGTAGTGTTCATTGGAAACTACTAGAGAAGTAAGAAGGTTATGAAAATGAATGATAGAGACTTAATGTATGTTTGTGTTTATAATGATTACTTCCTAATTTGATAATGATGCGAGTTCTGATTACCTGTTTCAAATGAGTATACTCAATTGAAATGTTACACGCTATAATGATTTGCACATTATACAGCTTGGTAGATAGATATATATATATTGACTGTCTTACTTAAGTGGACTAGATACTTGCCCTAACTATAACCCGACACATGTGGTTATTGCCACTCCTCGTTTTCGCATCTTAATGCGTTACATAACCATGTCAAAGCAGAAAAGGGTTTGGGGAGAGAAATGGTTGTGCGCAGCGATATATTTTAGCACATACTGATGCAGTCGGAAAGCACATTTATCGAGGCCGGGTATTTAAAAATATGTGTTCAAAGTTATGCACATTTTTCTCCGGTTAACCGCATAGAAAATTACTATGGGGATAAACGTGCAATACCAGGTTATAACACTCTTAAAAATAACTAATGATATTTACAACAATACTTTAACAAAGATATAATAATATTAATAATAATAATAATAATAATAATAATAATAATAATAATAATGATAATGATAATAGTAATAAAAAAATAATAATAACAATAATAATAATGATAATAATAATAATAATAATAATAATAATCATCATCATCATCATCATTATAATCATAATAATCATAATAACAGCCACAATCTGATAATAATTTTGTGATTTTGTTACATTATTTTTAATGGCATGGTTCAAGTACTGTTGCCTGTGTCAATAATTAATAATAATAAAATTAAGTGTAACCTTTGTTGAAAATGGATTATTTCTCTGTTCTTTGATTTGTGTAGAAGCTTTAATGCGTGTAGACTTTGACTATCTGGGGCCATGTTTTTCATCATTGGGTTGTGTAAACCTTGAAAGAAAATAAAGCGCCATGTTTATTTTCTTCATTTAATGTTTACCAATGTACTATCATGCGCCACTGCTATAAGCTTATACATATGTAAAATGACAACACTAAACCAGGAGGTATCAGAAAGAATAAAACAAAATGAAATTTTGATGTTTGGTTCCGAAATAAAAGTCCCAGGTTCCGAGTAGAGTGGTAATCCTGTTCCTTGGGTTCTAGGAAAGAAAATATTTATGAGAAAAACAAAGCGTCCCTTTTGGCAGGGGTGGGGGCACATTTAATGAGATAGTCCTGTAGTGAGGTTTTATGGTACATATTTTTATTGTGTGATTGCCAGAATGAAACTGACAGGCTCATTTTAGACTTTTCAAGTTATTGTACTAAACTTTATATGGTTCGATTTATTTTTACAAAATCATTAATATCAGTAGTTACTTTTACACGTAGGTCCTGTTTTTCGTTTTCGTCTAAGTCTTAAAATTAATTTAGATGCTATATGCTTCACAAGACTTAGGATGTTGTGATATTCATTAATCGATGCACTATTTTGCGGATAAATATATGTGATTTTAAGTTTATTGCGTTTATTTCTTTGATGCATGCATGTTACAAACACACATGTTACAGATTGGATAAAAATATGCTTTCAGACAACAAATCAACGTTCGAACAAGGTGATACGATTTCAATAACGATAACATTGTTTAATGGTTACGGAAAGAGAAAGACTGTCGGCGGTGACCATTTGAGAACCCGTATGCTAGATAACAGTGGACGAAACATTGTGACAGGGACAATATACGATCATGATAACGGCTCATACACGGCATTGTTTGAGGCAGTATTCCCTGGACAGCTTACAGTTGAAGTCATCCTTGAACACCCACGGGAATTTATCACCAGCTTGTATCGTATACGCACACATGTAAAATAAAGCATTATTGTTCTTTTCAACCATAATTTGTTTCATAATTTATTTGTTACCACAATCAATAAATGTAAAAATGTCAAGTAAAGTGAAAAAGCTCATCAAACTTTTAAAGCAAATCCTTTTACTTGTTTTGCCTTTATATAATAAAATATCAGCAAAAAATATTTGCTTGTTTAAAATGTGTGATTGCTTAATAATTTGTACACATTATTTTATATATTAGGTTGCGTCTACATGGACTTTACTTGCGGAATACGTCCACAAAAATGAAACGGAATTTGCTGCTTGTCATCCGGTACGAGAAAGGTTGACCCAGTACAAAAAGGTTTGCAACTTAACAATAGAAAACTCAGGGATGCCGTGGTATTGCGGGGCGCCAACAAACAGGAACATATTTTGTCAGGATTACCTCAATATCAAGACGCAAAATGGTCCGGACCTACATTTAAATGATGTAGAAAGGGGTCTGGAAAGACGGTATGATTACGGTTTGTTTGCTATATAACAAACCAATTTGAGGAAATGTTACCGATTACATATTCTAATGTTCTACTTCAGTGTTTACCCGTTTGCAGTATTTACCTTCCTCACATGCATAGTTGTATTTTTCAGTCGATTGTTAAGGGTGTGCAAATTTTAAAAAAAAAACTTTAATATTTATGCGTTAATTTACATAAGACCGTAATATAACTGAAGTTTGCCGATTACATTGTCGAATATTACTGAGTGACAATTTAAAGTTGTAATAGATTATATCTTGACTACATAAATAGACACATTCATATGTTCTTTGAAGTAACTGTGTAACTGTTTGATAACATTTATCAAATTTTTTTTGAAATGGGTTTTGGTGGGTTTGGTTTCGTTTGACTGATCGGTATATCAAAGTTAAATTAATTGCTACTTCTACTCTTTTTTCATGGTCTAGGTATGGGCATTTATTATATGTGGTTTATTCTACTATGCATGCTGTTCAGTCGTCGATAAATATATTTGTAACATTACAACAAGCCACAAACATTTTGTACATCCAAAGATGCGTCTAATTGGTATATTATCAGCTGTAATCCATTCCGTGAATTGTTGTGATTTAGATGCTTTACGGCAACCGTCCATTCATTTTAGATTTTACATTTTACCAGTGCGAATGTCATCTGTTTTGCATGTACATCGCATGGCAATCTAAACAGTTTTAACATTATTCTTGTCCAGATATGCAGCTGCATTCTCCCCATAACGAAATCACAATAAACTTACTGAAAACGTAAGGCTAGTTGTTTAGGGTAATAGATAAAGTGAAACTTTGAATTCATAATTATGCTATATATATTATCTTGCGACTGCGAAAGACGTATATGTACGTATTTAACAAAGATATGCAGAAAATGTCACCGTGCAGTGGTGTAAGGAAGTAGTATTGTTGAAATGAATGTCTAAACAATATTTCCGACTGAAAGTCATATGCAAGAATTAACTTAGATTGTGTGCTTTAACTTTAAACATAAATGAGTTAACAATTTTGAGCTTTAATATTACATTTGAATTTGGAAAAACTGTATTTAATTATATTATGTTTTTAACAGGAAGCGCGTTGCGATGGATTCCAAATTAAAGATCACAGTGAAGCCCTCCGCTATATCAACCAGACCTAATTTGTTGCCCTGCTCGCTATATAACAGAACTGAGTTATGGCATAAAAGGGAACCTACAGGTTTCTTGTATCAAGGAGAATGGAAACTTATACATTGCCAAGGTAAATCAGATAATGCATAGTATAACATATATTAGTAGGCGCAAGGTTATTAAAGTTAAATCTCATTTTTATATTTGAGCTACGCATGTCTTTAACAACAAATAAATTATTTTTTTAAAGACAGGACAGTTTATGTAAATTGACAGTGATGGTGCAGAAAGTAAAACAGGAAAATATACAGCAATTCTTTTTCATTTAACCGCAGAATATTTTGCACCGTTATACGTATGTCGACCTGTTGGCTTTAAAAGCCCGCACTATGATACAAACTTGCATAAACACGACGCTAATACGGTTTCAGGTAAGAAAAAATCAGATGTTCTTCAGTGTCTGCGTAACCGTCGAGTCATATTATTCGGAGATTCTACCACCAGGCAATGGTTCAGAGACATTGTTATGAGATATAATTGTACGCAAGTCACAGAAACTTGGCCAGTTAGAAAATGGATCAGACCTTCTACATGTGTAAATAATGATGTGAACCTGACTGTTGACATGATGTCGCACGCTTTACCGCTATTCGGTATCTACGACAACGCCCGCCTCATGTCTTGGTCTGTTCCCAGACGAATCGATGAACTTATTGGAGACAATGAGGACGTGATTGTTCTTTTACATTTGTACATGCATGTCAATGTTTTTAGATATGATGTCTTTCAAATCAAGATTCGACGGATTCGTCAAAGTGTCGATCGCCTTTTCGCTAGAAACAGGTTAGCAAAAGTACTAATCAAGGCCCCGCATACATTCAAAGCCCATCCATATGGCCCATTCAGAATAAGCGATTACTTTGGGTATCTGTATCGATACATTCTGTTCCAGGAGTTTTCTGGCCTTCACGATAGGATTTTCTATCTTGACAATAAAGACCTTACAACCGCCTTGCAAGTGAGCCCAGAGCATCCACCGGACAACGTGGTTTCTGCAATGGTTGACCAAATGTTTTCCTATGTTTGCTAGAGATTAATGTAAGTCTTCAAACAAGTATCTATGAAAGTTTTACCACAATACCAGTAATATCGTGATAACACCGTTCATGCTGGTTTTTAGAGATTGTTAACTGTGTGTTCTACGTTATTATTTATCACACTCATTTACTTGAAATATTCCAAACATAAATATTTGACGCCAAATTTGTGCTTATAAGTATTTTAGAACGTTTTACTAAATAAATGAGAACTGCTTAATTTGTGTTGTATAAAGAAACAGTAGCTGAAAAGCGCTTAATTTAATTATGTACAGTTAGAAGAATACAGAGCTGACGTTGATGACGTAACGTAGATATAGTTGAACTATCAGAAAGCTTTTCACGATGAACATATTTCTAATTAATATAACTGAATACCCTTGTATTAGAGGTCAAATAACGGATTCAAAACTGTGATGCTTTTGAGTTGGTGCCGACCTCGACATGTTTTCGCTAAGTAGCATTTCTCCGAGTCACGAAGTTGGTCGGAGAATCCGGCTGATGTACTGAATTCTGAGACCGTTGATGAATTAAATCATGGATATTTAGTTGAAACTTCGGGTGGGAGAAGAGTAGACTGGATTAATGGTTGAATAGTTGGTAAGGCGTGCACCGTGTTTCCTTGAGAGAGAAAACTTATTCTCACTGATAACAGGTACACCTCCAATCTCACAGACTACAGGTGCGCTTAAAGAATCATAAAAGGCGGCTATGTGATACTTGCGATGATCATGCTGCGAGATCTTGTTTCAGCAACATTTTGTACTATAAAATTGTTTCGAATCAGTGTTTAGACTGGATGTTTACTAGCATATTATTTATTGATTTTAAGGAATATGTCTTGAAATATACGTCACCGTATTCATGGATTATACGTACACTGAAATATGCATTTGAAGCAGGTTAATAATTCTCAAACCACGGGTTCCTCTAAAGTTCTTTGAGATCCTTAGCAAAGTAAATAATGATATAGCAAATTCTATAATTACACACTTAATAATTTACTTAGTTGAAGAAACGATCGTAAACAAAATAATATAATTATTTAACAAGCAGGTATGAGCTTGACCTTGGCCGCTGTACAAGTTTACTATTGAATAAATACGTTTTGATATTTTTTTCACCTAAAACAAAATTAAACACATTATATATATATATATATATATATATATATATATATATATATATATATATATATATATATATATATTTAATTTTGTTTTAGGTGAAAAAAATATCATAACGTATGTACGCAGTATGTGCTCACACTCAATCCGGGCCCTGAATAACTAAATACGTCTTACTTTATATCCACGTATCTTGATAGAAGGTAGATGTATAGTTAACAAAATAGTATACATATATACATATACATATACACCGTGTGTCATCTAAAAATAAATTAAATGCATAACTCTGACGAGAAAACGAGACATTACTGCCTACTTATTTAAACTCAGAGAAAACATATCTCTAATAAAATTTTAAAACTTAATGAATTATGTTCACTCAAAGTCAGAGCTTTCCCTCATTTCCCTTGTCAAAAGGTGTAATCCGTAGCCTTGATCTTTCTGGACGTAAATAAAACTCACAAAACAGGGTGTGATTGGTGTCATTAGAAATTCTTCTCCAATGACGGATAATCCTAACATTCAACTATTCAAAACTTAAAACAATTAAAGTCGGTTATTTTATTGTCAAATTCAAGTATATATTCCAAATCCATTACGTTGTTTTGATTGTCCAAAAGAAGGTCACCATGAGTTTACTTGCACAAATAATATCATCTGCGACCGATGCTGTGAACCCTCTCATTCACCAAAACTTAAATGCCATGCTAATCCGAAGTGTCCGCTTTGATTTATCTCACGAAAGTAGGTCCAGGGAATGTGGAAATTAAAAAAGAAGTATTAAAACTAAAATAGACCCTTAATATCTCATTTCCAGCAGCGAGTAAGTAAGCAAAGAAAGCCTCACACCCGAGTCTTTAAAACAATGTACACTGCCATTATAAAAACTCTATTTCGGTTTGCCAGGAAACTTCACGCAATTTAAAACCATCAGGTGACCAAGTCTCTGACAAAACTGTAATTCCAAGGAAGATAAAATACACAGACTTCTCAAACTTACCCAACTACAAATCATCTTCCCCTTCTTTATTATCTTCTATGCATTCTTTCCAACCCTCCTCTACAGAATCTTTGCAAACTGTTCAAAGCCTCGGACAAACACAGAAAGAAATGCTGCTGAAAAGACAAACACTACTTTAAAAGAAGCAACTGGTCCGGGCAAACAAGAAGACCTAGTCTTTATAAAATCCGAGATAAGAGGGCTGGCCAGACCAGCTCTCAACAAATATTTGACTGTTTGATGGAGATAGATTCTCTACCAGACAAAGACAGAGTACCTAGGTCACCTATTAAGGCTCCAAAACATTTTAAACTTTTAAAAAACATATAAATAAATCCCTCGAACAACAAAATACATTGGTCGAGATCTTTGGGTTATTTTAATTATATTATACCTTTATTGGCCACTTTAATCAATCCCGTCCTATGCCCTCATGTGGCATTCTTGAAGGAAAGTGATAATATTGTTTAAAGGCCCCATATAATCTCATTCACACAAAGTGTGATCAAGCTTCTTTAGGATCGACGATGCTCGTCAAATCTAAACTGCCACATTTCTAACATTAACCTTAATACTGATGTACAAGCTGTTTAAATTCGTATCGCAGTTTAAAAATCGTAACAATTTGCTATGTTTACCTTCCACCTAATTCAGATACTTTAAAATCAACATTGCATTGCCTAATACGCTCTTTATACCATCCGCTTATATTCTTGTAGAAGACTTTAATGGACATAACCTATTATGGGGATGTTCTGCTAATAATAATAAAGGTACAACGTTAGAGGATTGTACTGCCCAAAAGGATATATGCCTAATATATAACATAAGTCAACTGCCTTGCATCCTGCTTCAGGATATAATTAACTTCTTGTGTCATCATTCAATTTATCTTAATTAAAGCTGTGATGATTTCTGAGGAAATGATCACTGTCATTTTATTGAATCCCTAAAGTTAAATGTCAGTACTACTCATTGGAGGGTAAACAGAGCGAGTTGGAAATTATCCTTAATGTTTTGCTCTAAAGAATCAATTATTTTAACATTTGAAAATGATGATACATTCTTTCTCCCAGAAAGTCTTTATAACATAGTAGGAACGTGTATCTCTATGACCCCGACAATTTTATGATAAATGCAAAAATTTCATGTTAAACGTAGAGCGATACTTGTTATTAAGTCAAATCTCGGTTATCCAAACTTGGGTTGTCTGAAGCCGAGGCATTGTTCAGCTTCGGTCCCGATTTTTCCCCATGTAATTTAATGAAACAAATCTCACTATTCGTTTGTATTTATCAAAGTTTCGGCATTATTGGAAGTTAACTTTGGTCCTCAAGGTAGAGTTTTAATGCTATCTTTACACAACTTATCCTAAGCCCGGTCGTGCCACCGGTCTGTCATTGTGTACTGTTACCAGTCAAACTGTAAAGGGATGTTACTCTAGCAACATCGATGTTTAGCTTTGGTGGTTGGTTGACGTTTTTAATTGAATATGAAGTATTGATTAGTTTGACAATCAGTTACATTGTATAATCAGTTAAGCAGAGTGCCACTCCATTTTAAAATTGACTTGAATGCACTTCGTCACACAACGATATTGCAAATTGTCAGGAGAGATAGAATATTGACCGATATCACCGCCATCTCAATTGAGAAATGGCAAGCATAGCGAGTGAGATCTTTGCTGAGCAATCTGTAGAAGGACCCAACAATTGGGGAATAGCCGGAGCAGCATCAATTTAATACTGTTTGATTTAACACTATGTGCTTGTATTCATTATGTAATGCATTTTGCAGTTTGTTGACGATGATAACAGGTTCACGTTTTGTTACAGACGCGCATAAATTTTGATGTGTTATTATCTTGAAAATAATAAGCCAACATATATTGTCATATACGTTGCTATTTGCACCTTACCGATGATAATTACGAAGTTCAAAATGCGGACTCCTAGTCAGATTTTTTTAAAGTTAATGCAATTTGGATTATTCCAACCCATGCATTGTCCGAAGTACATTTTCCGTCCCGACAACTTCGAATAACCGGGAAGACATAGCTCTTACCTGCTGTCTCATTTAACATACAAGACTAACTCACTTTAACCTTTAAAAAGGGAATTTAACCAGAATGTGTCCCTTGCCAGGAACCACAGACAGTCAATTATATTTTATCGACACAAACTATATTCAGTTAGTGGACTTCAATGTCAATAATATGAACGAACTTTTGAGACAGTATTCGTCTTTAAGCTGGTTTGCTTCTTAAATAAGTTTGGTATTCTTAATAAGTAACAATTTTTAAACTGGTTATTATGCTAATGTAGTAATTTTAAAAATATATATTATACTAACTTGTTTTCAGTTACAATCAACATTATTCTAATGTAATAGATTTTTATGTTTCTACTCAGATGTCTTTTTTTAATTTAACCTGATTATACTCTATACACGTTGTATTCAGCGACTTATGATCAAGTGTCGGTGTACCGTAAAACCCAAAATACAAGGAATCGCTCTACAAAGGACATGTGCACAAAGAGTTTGCTGTTGTCTTATTATTGTGGACACTTCCACTATGAACTACGTTTTATCGTAAGTGTATTTCATAGGTAATTAGCAACCAATTAAAAAGTCAGATGTTGCACAACTTTTCGCCACCACAACCACAGTATTCTGACGAATTGTGGCGTTCATTTTGTGTTGAAAGGAAACTGTCCTTGCAAAACCAAGTTTTAATTTCATACAAGACTTAATTTTAATGACTTTGAAATGGATATAAAGCTTCAAAAATGTTGAATTTTTAGACAAGAGTAATTTTCAATTGTCGTAGCTGTATTAGTGGATTGTGTAAATGCCAACACTTTGTGAAGAATACGCGTACATGTAGACGCTTATAAATGCTTGTTCTTTGCAATTTACGTGTGACCTTATGTAGACTCTTTAGTCGTGATTGTAATATAACGGATTTGTTTAAATTCATTTGAGCGAAATGCAGTGATGGGTAGATAATATTATATACTTACATGCAAATTTACTCTCTTCGAACCAGAATGGTGGCAAATGTAAACACCTTTGTTTAAATTATTTACAGGAAATGTTATATCCATATATGTATATGTTTCTTAAGTGTGAGCACGTTCAAGATGCTGCATTGTAAGTTAACAGTTTATTTTTCAGGATGTTCAGATAATGTCAAGGCAAACATTTTGCTTCAAAAGTATTTAGTTATCTTTTGTTTCATATTTACATATAATCGCCAAATTTATTCATTTAATTATAAAAAACTATGAGATGGTTTCAACTGCATTATTTCGTTTATTTAAAGAAAGGGTGATGCAACTCAGATTGTGTGACAAAATGTCAAAAGTGGTCTATATATTAGAAAACAAATCTGCTATGTTCGCTTCTTGCAATGATCTGAATTTTTTGTAAAGGCAAACGCTATTTTATTTGGCATAGATGATCAAATTTAAATAATGGGTAATATACTACAGTGATCCGACTTAACTTTATTACCAATGCAAAAATGTGATAATTTTATAGGTATCTTTTATAGTATGGAAAAAAAGAAATTAGACACATGCATATAGTTGGGTGGGTTATTTTTCATGATTAACATGGGACGGATGCTCAAAATAACATTCGCAAAGATATACAAATAAAGCATATACTATTGTACAAAATCTAAGAATCAAAAGTTTAGAATAAAACAATTTCAATTTGGCCTAAATGTGTATGTCGTTGTGATTTATAATTTCCATGCTTAACGGTTGTTAATTATAACAGGGTATCATCTGACAAAAATTATGTTAAAGAACTGTTAAAGAACTACGAACGAATTGTGATCTAATTTTGTAATACAAAGGAACAAGGACAACATGCGACATAGCGTCATTTTTTATAATTTTAGTTGCCCCAAAATATAAAAACTTGGTAAAAATATATGAGAGATACAGATTGGAATTGTGTTCCAAAACAGTATATGTTAATATAACCCTTAACCGTTTTTCTTTCAAGATCCATGTTTAAAATCCATGTGCTAAGAGTTGTATAAATAATCCTAACCGGTAGCTAAAAGCCTACATTATGGAGAATTAGAAGAATACGACGCTGGCGTTGACAAAGGTAATGTAGATAGACTTGAACCGACAGAAAGAAGTTTTTCATGGTGTACAGATTTCTTGTAAATGGAACTGAATACCGTTGAATCAGAGATAAAATAAAATATATCACTTCTAACTATGTTGCCTTTGTGCTGGTGTTGACCTCGCCATTTTTTCGCGGGGTAGCCATTTTTCGAGTCATGAAGCTGTTCGGTGTGGCCGGATGATATACTGAATCTTGAAACCGTTGAGGATTTGGTCATAAATCCTGGATGTGTTGCTGACTCTTTGGGTGAGAGAAGGGTAGACTTGATAAATGTATGAGTAGTTGGAAAGTCTTTCACCGTGCTTTCTTTAAGTAATTGTTTAGTTTTGGGGTTATAGAAATATGAAGTTTGAACGGGTATGTGTGTAGTTTGCAAGGGGTTACGCGTAGTTGATTTATAAAATGTTTTTGTGTCTTCGTCAGAAAGTGACATGGTTGAGCTTTGTGGACTGGTACCTGAGTTTTCGGCTCTCAACGAAGGCTCGGACCAAGCAGTTGTTGTTTGTGCCATCACTGTAGTCATACCTTTATCAAACACAGTTGTATCAGTAACGATTGCGTCAGTCGGTGACTGAGTCAATGCATTGTCAGATTGAGGAAACACCGACGTTGGGAACACGTTAATAGTTGTATGCATGTTGTTAAGATATGGTGTCGCGTTTATCAAAATTGACCTACTTGTAATAGCCTTAATGAAACGGGAACTTGTGATTGGCGAAAGAGTTGTTGATAAAATATGCCATATTTCTGAAGACGAAATCAATGATGATTTCGAGGTATCTGAGTTTATAGATGATGGCGATGCAGATCTAAAAGGTAACGAAGTAGGCCCCCTTCCTTCATCAGTTGTTTTCTGTTTTGCCTTAAGGCGGATTATTGATTTTCCTTTAGATACTTTATTTGTAAAGGAACTAAAGCCCGAGCTCATTGCACTATTTTTCTTTTTAAAATGGCCAATTTTGTTCATAGTGATTTGTCTATTACTGAAACTAATATTTCTGTCACTGCTACTGCTGTTTTCGCTCTCTCCGCTGTTGCTGCTACTTTTAATATCTCTGTCACTGTCGTATGAGCTAGTGTAGCTTGATATAGATTCAACGGATGGATAATTACTGGATTCTGAATCCCCAATGTCGTTAGTCTGATACTGATTCACATTTTTGTGGCCAACAAACGCCGCCAGGGCATTCACAAAGACTCCTGGTAAGTGTAGATAATTCACAGAACTATCTGGTGTCATATTTCCATCGTTAATTTGCTGATTAAGAAGAATTTGCAGAATCGCTGGGTTTATGTTGTTCAACTGGACGTATACCTCCTGCTGGTCTAAGTCTGCTGCAATAAAATGGACGGTTATCATCTCCATTATGGTCACTTTTAATTATAAATAATCATCATCATCATTATTATTATAATTATTATTATTATTATTATTATTATTATTATTATTATTATTATGTACCACCATCATCATCATCATCACTAATTTAACCATAACCATCATCATCTTCATCATAATCAAATTGATAATCATCATCAGCAGCAGCAGCTTTAGCACCATAATCATAATCACAATCACAATCCCTATCGGCATAGCCATCTTCAATCAGGATCATCATCATCATCATCACCTTTATCATCGTCATATTCGTCATCATCAACCACTTGTTATTATCGTCATCATCGGTAGTAGCAACAGCATAAAGACTTACATTTTCTTTTGATAGGCGCCGGATGCACTAGATGAAGGAATAAATAATACAACACAGCGACAAAAGCGGCAGCAGCATTCATCTGGAACAATATAATAAGGCTAATTTAGATTATCGTTTGACAAAGAAATAGCATAAACATTTATAAAATTTCCAAAGCCATATCACGTTATGCTTACATGTATATATATATGCTAAAAGATATGCTAAACTTGAAAGGTCGTGGTAACAACTGTTGGTGTTCTGAATTAAACAGTGGACATTGAACGTCACAATATTATTTCACAATATTAATTATATGTTGGCATCGCTTGAACACTAGCAAATACATATATAAATATAGAAGGTTTTTTATAAGAACAGCGTGAATTATAACAATTTTTCGGTTGAGACATTATCTCCGTTTGACATTTATAAATATGATCAGACGATGCCAAATTAAAGAGTTTGTTTTATAAAACTGGACACTATGATGTCTCCGAATGATTTTATTTTATCCTAGACTAAAAACTTAAAACAAGCTTATTGTGCTTAAAGAGAATTAAAATGGCTGACCTTGTGTTATCAAAGATTATCCAAATATCTCCTATAGGGGCTTTAGCTGAGCTTTTCTGGAAAGCGTGCATTTCAAACGGCACAGTTACACAAATCTGTCAACAGTCTGTCGATGAATGCAAATTAAATAGATAAACATATTTCTCCTAGATGGAACAGTATGTTTGTAATCCATCAAATGTCAACTTATTGTTGACGTCAGTAAACAATTATTAAAGGTAAAGCCTTAGGGATGTTTACAGTACAATAAAAGTTGGATTTTTACGATTCTGTCATAAAGCTGCATAATTCAATGTTAGCATTCCATATCTTTCCGCCTATTTTACATCCTTATAAGGTTCATATACAAAGGCATTTGATTCATTTAAGACCAATAACTTCATTAAGAAACATCCGTCGGTTGGTTTCCTTTAACAGGACACGTTTCGTCCAACCAGCGTGACTGGTTAATCGATTGTCGTTAGTACTTATTGCCATTAACGCATCTGTTACTGTGCTCAGAGAAATACAGAAAACAAAAAGTGTAGCATTCCTTTTGAGGCGTACACAAACTAGCTTATTGTAACTATCAGAGAGCCACTTACTGCTACTTACGTATTTACGACAAAATATGTGCGAAATAATAATGTTTAACCGTGTTTATAGTGTCGCAAAAACTGCGAGTAATGTCAATAAATGTTAAATGTTCTTATATATTATTATAATAATAATTTAGTTATTTCTAAACACGAATACGCGTTAAAGTTACATTCATATAGCATGTTCATATGCATTCTATTTGTGTTTTGTCTTATATATATATATATATATATATATATATATATATATATATATATTGTAAACCAAATATATAGCACAACAACGTTAATAATATTTCCTAAACAACAGCGTTATTATTTCGCGTGGTTTCATGTTTTAGCAATATTAAAACTAAGAGTGATATTTTTTGCTTCAATTGAATAACAATGATAAACGCCAGGTTTGTGTTTAGATTTCAATCTACCCTTTCAAGGATGCCGATTTACATATGTTTGATAATGTAGTAAGGGCACAAATTTATGCGTTTACTTTGAATTATCATGGTGTTGATTTATAAAGAATGGTTCAAAGGCGGTAACTGATGGGGGTTCTTTATGTGTGTTATGTCTCATCTCTGTGTTTTTGTCACATTTGCATTTACCTTGTTTGCCTTTTTCTACTGATAGATAAAATTTAAATATCTGTGGGAATTTTGATAGGACCTTTTTCTTATTTACCTATTTATAAAGAATGGTTTTGACCGCGAATTAATGCTTATTGTCAAACACACGTCTGTTCAATCCTCTTTGACCCTCGAGGTCTACGTAGGAGATAAGTGCTGCAAAGATAGTAGCAATTAGAAAACTACACAGTTCCAAGATGCTGGAACCGGGCTAAAGTACGTGCCAATGTTTGCAGTTTACATGTACATATATTAAAATGCTGACTTTATTTCCATTATCATTTTTCACCATATATTACATAAAAGGGCAATTGCTAGGGCTTAACTGGTATGGAGGAATTGTTTTTCTTAATAATGTATATCAGTAAACTTTTGTAACAATTTTAGCGTAGTCTTCTTAATTTTCACACATTTTATTCACATTCTTGCATGTCCAGCTTATTATTGGCAAAGGAATATGCCAGAAAAATATAGGTAGAACCACTGGTTTAACTGAGTTAGCTGGCAGATTTGCTCACATGAATACTCAACCCGATTAGGTCTCGACCCATGCGATGGACTTACAAATTTTCCACTCTAACCGCTCGTCCATAGGCGCCCATTTGGTCTTGCTGTGTTTCAATTACATGTATGTTATGCAATGTACCATGCTTTTTTGGAATGATGTGCCGTCATTTAAGTCTACGAATGCAGTTATACTATGATGTTTGTCTTGATTAAAAGGAAAAAAGTCGCAATCCGAAATATCTTTAAATGTTAACCATGGTCCCAGTTGCCTAGTAGCAGAATGTATTTGAAAACTAAATGTAGACTAACGTGATTTTTTACGTGTTTTTTCTGTTTAAAACTTTGGTTTTAGGTATGATACTGAATTGTTTGTTTGGATACATATTTATACGGTGTGATTTAAGACAACCAGTCGACGTGCGCACACGGTGAGACATTTCCTGTAGTAATGCCGTTGATTTAAAGCAAGGGAAAATGGTAATCGGTCGGCGGTAATTTCTGAGAGTCCGAAAACTTGATACCGATAAACGAAACATAGTGACAGGGATAACATACTATCATAAAACCGGCTTGTACACATTATTGTTCAAGATAATTGTTCATAGAGAACTTACAGTTTAGGCTGTCCAGGATTATCACCAGCTTGTATCGAATTTATTTATGATGCAAAAAAATGTGCCTACTGTGTGTACTATGCTTGTGGTAAATATGCCCTTGTGTCTATTCAAAGCTTTTGCAAAATAGTCTAAAGTCTTATATATAACAGTTAATACATATATTTTTAATGACATTAAAGACAACGAAAACGTTGATATGATCTTTAAGCGAATTCAAATAAGGTTGTAGAAATATTTTGTATCTGAAGAACAACCAATTTTGCTTCGATGGCCACGTAGCCGAGCGGAAGTGTCGCAGATTTGTATATCCCCTGACTGTAACCGTTGAGGTGGATTTTCTCTAAGTCTTCGTCGGGTTGAAAGATTTAATAGAAAAAAATGTATTCCAAATCACCTGCGGTGCAGCCGTTAAGTCTTCTAGACGTTTTCTCCATGTATCTCTCTAGCCGCCTGCTAATCGATGCAGGAAAGATTTAAAATGACATTTGCACTTTTTTAAAAAAGCTCCGAGATGCCCTGGTACTGAAGGCGCCTACTTGTGTGAACCTTTTCTTGTGGACCTTTAATGTCGTATTACCTTAATACCAAGTGACAGCTACACATCCACCGGAAATGCCTTAAAATAACGAGGTATGACAGGTACAGATTACAGTACAGGTTATTTGAACTTAAACCAAGAAGTATTTAAAAGTTATCGATTACAAACTTGACTGTACTACCTCCACTGCCTTTTGTACTATCATGAATACATTAACACGCTCAAAATGAATTTGAAATTGCATACTTGCTCAAACTTAACTAATTGACATTACGTATGAATGACATTGTATGGCAAACGATTTAAACGTGAGCTTCTTTCTGTACGTTTCCTTGGCTTTTTGACTGCCGATATTGTTCGATATATCGTTTGAATCTTTTAAAGTTATTGGAGTCAAGTTGCTAAATTTATACATCTTTTATGCTGTAATCAAAAGTCACATCATTTTTCTAGTTAGTCATCTAGTTATTAAATATAATGTATATTCTAACAGTATCAATATTTTACGTCTATAAACGAAGAAGTGTTCTGTCGTGATAAAATAAATGATATATCACGGCATACAGCAGGACTATTTTACTGCAAAGTAGAGCTGTTCTTTTTACTTTCTCTACCCATTTTCGTATTGTTGACAAAGTTGACATACTGTGATAAGTTGTTCTTTTCGTTCACATGTCTATTCGCCTAAAACTCTAGCCTATCTTGGAATGTAACGGTTTTGTTTTACTAGTAACATAAGTATTAAACTATAATATTAAAATTAAATATGCAATTTCGTCGGTTGTTTATACTTAAAAATACCAGGAAGTACTCTGGGATGAATTAGACCAACCAAGGGACCTAACAACATTGCGTAAATTGTACTTCGCATTTGTGTCCCTTTTAAGTCAAAATTTCTTGTAAAACGTGTTAATGGAAAGAGATTTTACTATTGCGTAATCTTACGCACGCATATTACGGTTTCAAGTTCAGATGCGTAGTAAATTAAGCACGAAGGCCGTAGGCACGCAAACTTAAAATATATTTCTTTTTTTAATTATTAAAGGCGTAAAGCATGAAATATGCGTATTTAAACTTGTGTTTTACATACTAAAACATTAATAATTAAGTCAAAAACATAAGAACACTTTTTTCTGTTTTAAGAATTGAAAACAGCAAGCAAAATCAATTTGAATAAAATGATTAAAGTATATACTGACCTTCGTTCATTTAATGTATTTGCAAAAAGCAATTATTTTATTGTTTGTCTAAATATATCACCGAAAAGGGAATATTACTACAAACTATTTTCTAGTCAGTTTAGTCAGGTTAATAGATTCACCTGTATTATACACAATATGTAATAGCACAAAAGAACAAAACGTTCATGCATTATAATAGAATATGTTTATATACGTTTTGTTAAGAAATATGTTGTTGTTGTTTTTAAATTATTTATTGTGTAAAGCATGACGGAAAACACAGAAAGTCATAAGCACATTACTTCTTAACCAAAAGCAAGAGATATAGGTAGATGTCCACTGTAGCCGACGAAATTTTTGTCGATGAACTACAACATTGAATTTCTATTGTTTTAGGTTTATTAATGAAAATCAAAATATGTTAATTATTATCTGTTAATCAATTAAAACTCAAGGGTGATAAATAAAATAGTTAAATTACATAAAGCCAAAAGCTAGTAGATTGACAAGTACCAGGTTTGAATCCAATACGTTTCTAAATTTTGGAAGCGTTTTATGGAGAATGATGATTTTAAAATCAAAGTGATCGAAGA
This sequence comes from Sinonovacula constricta, assembly GCA_007844125.1. Taxonomy (NCBI): domain Eukaryota; kingdom Metazoa; phylum Mollusca; class Bivalvia; order Cardiida; family Solecurtidae; genus Sinonovacula; species Sinonovacula constricta. Next base: position 928,455 of record CM017567.1, on the reverse strand, counting down.
CATATTAAATGCAGAGTGCAAAGCAGTATATACGAAATCCATAATAACAATGTCTTAACCAGAATTATGGCGGAGATTTATACAAAGTGATTCTGTGTTACAAACAGAAGCTATACCAAGATTACCAAGATAACTTCTTTAGGATTTAAAATCACTGAGTCATATCTCTACTTTTTAAAAGTTTCAACTAAGTCCGTTTTGTTTAAAATTGTCAAAAATGCCACTTTAATGTCACCACTCTTGCCAAAATGGCAAATTCTGTCACCTACCTCGAAACTCGTTTATGACACTTTACTGTACGTTATTGTCAAAATACCGTTGTAGTTTTATCTTTTATATCTATAACACGCGAATAACTGCACACATTGAATGTCTCTGACAACCATTGCTAAGAAAGAAACCTTTGGTAGGAAGGTGTGAAGATGTCGGAGTAGGTACTAAGCGCCATTTGAAAGAAAGTCTACGCATGAAAAAAGTTTGTTTACTTGTTGTTGTTGCAACAGTCTTGCAATCAAATGAAATTTGTTGTTGTTGATGCTGTTGTTTCGGAAAATACCGTTCATACTTCAATAATGGATCTTGTATTGATATTGGTCACACACGCACAGACTGCACAAACGAAAAAGAGACTGTCTAGTCTTGCTATAATATGTATATAAGGGAACATGCATAGCTTATTATTGGGCAGTGCATGGACGCGTCATTTTGTCCATTCATATTTCCAAGGTTAAAGTTATTATTTATTGTGTAATTCAGATAAACATGAAATGCAGAATTACGAATGAACCGAGTCGTCTATGAATATTACACATTGACTAGAGGGAAGGGTCGAAATAGGGCGCGAACTGCTATTAGAACGAGTTTGACAAGGGTTTAAGAGGTAATAGTTAATTTCAAACACTGTTTGAAATCCAACTTAATATAGAAAGTATTGAATGTTAAAACAAATGGTTTCTATTATCGGACGTTAGTGGCTATGATGTAAATTTTGTCCCAACATATAATCTACATTTTGGAAGATGTGTTTATTTGCAGTTCAAGACTTATCTGCTTTCAAAGTTGATTTATAACGGAATAATTTTGAACACTGTTGGTACATCTGTTATCGCGTACAAAGTCAAATTTACACCAAGTCAAATTTAAATATATGTATATTTTAAATGTAACACCTTTAACTTAAAGTTCGTAAATGTAATGTGTCAATCGTTTTTCTTCCTTTCTACATTTCGTCTTGTCACTCGAAACATATTATTACACATTTATCAAAAACAAAGCCATACAATTTGATAATTCGTTTCAACAAATTGTGAATTGCATACGGTGGTTTGAAATTGTTATTGATAAAAGTGTTATACTGACAGATATTTGCCACACAAATCAAAGATGTGCCTGCAATAATGAAATTGATTGGAAATGATTGATTTTCCCTTGGCTATCCCTTTTACTTTTCTTATATATTATTCGCTGCATAATTTTGACAAACATTCTTAAATGTATATGCATGTACAAGATAAAAGAAGATAATTAGAAAATATTAATTTGATAAAGAAAGAACACTATACGTCGAATTATGCATAGTTCCTTTTGAAAGTGTTTCATACTCGTGGAACGTGGTCTTTTTATCTGAAAATAGAAAGAAATATCGTATCTTGCCGTTTGTCGAACTCCAATTGCAGATGTCATTATATCCGTAATTAATTGGTTTAATATTATATTTCTTCCAAGTAGTAAATGCTTTGACACCTAAGCAATGTTACTAAAGCACGAATTTCATTATGTTTGAATTACAATTAAGATAACTGGTTAACTTTGCAAACGCAAACTATATTACCTGTGCAGGGGGGTTCATCCAGATTTACGTATTGCATTGAAGGGTTTATGGTGTTGTTCTGGTCCTTTTTAGTGTCTTCTTTTATGTTAACACGCCTGTAAATATATTTATACAATTTATACAACCTTTACTTTTTTCATCTCTGATTAATTTGAAATTCTATTTTTTAAAACCAACCTGATTATTTATCTTTGCTTAAAAATATTAATAAAATATTCACTGTGTATTGTGTAGAGCGTTTATAATAATATGATAGTACATATGTATATTTGTCAGTTTTGTTTGTAATAAATAATCTTACTCAAACTTTTAAAAAAAAATATACACGTATATTTTAATACGTCTTTACCTCTTTCGGAATAGAATGTCTACAACAAGAACAGCACAGGCTCCAAGACCTAGTCCAATCAAGAATGTCTCGAGAGCAATTCCTGCAACTATTCCAAGTTCCATCCTTCCTACTTTAACAAGAGTAGTTGCTACAACATATGGTCACAAATAGTTCTCTTTAATGGGTCGTGGAAGTTAATTTATCAGTTAAATGTACTGAGGAATGTATGCAAACATGCATTTAAATCATAACCAGACCATCGTTCAGTTAATGCCTTTGCAAAAAGCAATAATGTTATCGTTTGTGTATATATGTCACCAGAACGAGAATATTACTGTTATTTAGTTAGTTTAGTTATCTTTATATATTCACATGTATTATATACAATATGTAATTGCACGAAAGAATAAAACCTTTAATGCATTCTAATAACATATGTTGATATACGTGTTGTTAGGAAATATGTTTTGAAAATGCAAATTAATCAAACTGCGTGTACAAAGTTCGATCTTATGCTTAATTTACAAAAAAATGTATACACAGAAGTGTACTCGCTTACAGACGAACAAGTATCTTTATCTGTATTTATCATATTTTATGGCTTTACGAAAATAAATTGATAACACAGGCCACATAATGCAAAAAGCGCATTTACCACATGACATAATTTAAATAATCATAAAAATCAAACGCTATTTGAATTAATTATTAGAGGCATATCATAAAATAACCACACTTATTTAGATCAAACTGAAGTAGCTAGCGGCATTAAATGCCATAAACATGTTTACCAAGATCATCGTGAATATACTGCAAATTACATTATTTCTAGCAAACATTACTTCATAGAATAGAACGTAACACAAAATAAAATAAAAACTTCTCAAGATAGACATGAAAGTCATGTAATATAAACTTAAACATACTTACTGAACTCAGTAACACAGCTTGTCAATTAAAATGTTATTCTACCATTTGACACACTTAGATCCGTCAATAAACGATTACATTGTGTGCTCTCGTTTATATCTTCCTTTTGAAACTATTATTATACTATTTATTTCCTTGTTTGACTTAAGTATGTGTGCTTGGGCTGTATGCGCTAAATTTACTTCCTTCTCAATGGTTTGAAGCAAGGTGTATTTCTAATTCGAGTAATTTATCTTTCGGCAGTCATATATTTTACGTGCAGTTTCTAGTAATAATGAAAAGAATTCCCCCGCACAAATACAGAGTGGACAAAGTGTGTACTTTAGTATCTATAAGTGTGATTATAAAAGATGTAGTACATGTAGATTTCTTAAGTGTAACTCCGCTGTAATGTCTACTGTAAATGGCCGAACATTTAACATTTCTTTACATTGTGATGTTGATTGACAAAGTAACAACTTAATTTATGTAATAACATGAAACCATTATAACTGTAAACTGTAGTATGTTGGACATACGGGACGGGTGCTTACAATAAGTTTTCGAGAACATTCATATCAAATCCGTAACGCTTGTCGTTTTAAGAACTACCTTTTCAATCAATTTATTTCTACTGGACATTCTTTAAATATTAGGTGGCTTTCATCATTCAAAAGTATACTACCCATGCTTTAAGACCTCATATTGATAAACAGTTCCAGCACAAACGACAATTCATTAAAATCAAGTACATTAAAAAGAGATTGATTTTATCGACTTACCTAGTATCTTCCGGGACAAAAATATCATCAAAAACTTCCCAGTTACTTCGAAAACAAAGAAAACCCAATGATTTGTTATAAGGACAAAAACCCCATTAGAAGTCTTACTTTTAATTACAATCAAACTGAAGAGGACCTTAACCTGAATGATGCTTTTCATTTTTGTAACTGTTCAACTTCACCTTTCTGTTATTTACCTTCTGGCCATAATATGATATTATCATTACTGGGGATTTAAACATCATTCATGACTATAAATTAAGAAAATAACTCTTTAAGGGTACGAAATGTCGCCTGCCAGATGAAATAGATTTTGACCTTTGTCGCAAAGAAATTGTTGATGCAATTAATCTGATTGCCGATCGCTGGTGTAAGAGAGAACACACGGATACAGTTGTACTGAATACTTGGAAGAAATACATTTTTAAAATACTAAAAAAATCACGTTAAATTCTACCGCTCCCATCCTTCTAGTTTACCTAAGAAACCTTTTTATCACTTAAAACACATAAAACAATCTTTTCAGAGAATTCACGATAAATTTCAGATAAGCTTCACAAAACACCATACAAGTCACGATTCATAGCTAATGCCAGCTCTAGCACCACCACTGACATATCTAAACTGCCTACGTCTTGCCTTACAGTGGTTCGTAATCACGTTGTTAAATAATGTGAAAAAGTGTATGAAAATTCAGGAATTAACATATTTGGTCTACTAAAAATTCTTCGGAACTCTTACACAAGTTTCGTACTTTAAACTTTCATTGATCTGCAGTTAATAATTTCGATTTCTCTACGTTGTACACTTCTTTACCTCATGATTTAATTAAGACCAACTTGATTGCTCTTATTGAATAAACATTTGCTCGAGAGCAACGTCTATACATTGCATGTCATGAAAGTAATGCATATTTTTACCAACACTTTCTTAGAAAAGTTTATCATGTGGACTTTCACGGATGTTTGTTACGCTCTGTGTTTCCTATTAGACGATATCTACATAAGAAGCGGTGGCACTTTATTTAGACAAGTAATTGGTATTCCTTTGGGAACCAACTGTGCACCATTAATTGCAGATTTGTTTTTAAACTGCTTTGAACGTGATTTCATGTTAACTATTTCCCCTTCTAACCAAAGCCACAATATAGAGGCTTTCAATTTAACGTCACGCTGTCTTGACGATATTCTTACTATAGATAATCCTTTCTTTTCTCAAATGATCCATCTGAATTACACTCCTCCAGAACTCACCCTTAATAAAGCAAATAACTGAAATTTAAATGTAGCATTTCTGGACATTGAGATCGCTCTTTCCAATGACAACGTCTCTACTAAAATCTATGTCAAGAGAGATGATTTCAACATTAGTATTGTGAATTATCCATACCTTGATGTTGATTCACCTCGTGCTACCTCCTATTTTATTTACATATCACAACTTATAAGGTTTGCACAAGTTTGCACTAAAATAGAAGATTCCAATGCTAGAAACCGGTTTATTTCTTCTAAACTGTTACAGCAAGGCTTTCGTTTTCACAAATTAAGAAAGGTGTTTTCAAAATTCTTTCACCGCAAAGCTTTTATTGTTTCTAAGTATAATAGCAGTATGAAAACACTTATACAGAAAGACATAAGCCATCCTACATTTTGGAAATGAAAACCAGGTTTAATCACCCCGGTCGGTCCTTTTGCCGTCTGACCGTTTAAAATCGGTAACTTATGTTGTTGTTTTTTGTGTGTTTTGTCTCGTCTCTGTGTTTTGTCACATTTACATTTACTCTGTTTGCCTTTGTCTTGAGGTAGATTAAATTTAAATATCTGTGGAAATGTTGATAGGACCTTTTTCTTATTTATCTATTGAAACGTGTGAATTATGCCTGTCGAATTTCTATTGTAAGTTTCACATGAGTGTCTAAACAATCACGAAACTAGTCGGGAATGTCAAGGTGAACAAAGAAGGTACTTAAGAAATAAAGGAATTTTTCGGTCAAGGATTCGAGTAGTCGGTCAATATTTTTATCAGCTTTCTTTTTAAAGTTCATCTTTATCTTTTGTATTCACGTAATGGTTTTCGATTATGTGTTAAAAAAGACAAAACCTAGAAAAAAGGGAACCGATGTTTACTCTTACCTGCATTATACACTTCTAGACTACTTAAAGTTCTGTAATTTCTGTCTGAGGACATAACAACACACTTACCCCTAATCTAAAATTGATAAATGCTTTCATTGCTTATTTTTAAAAATCTAATCTAGACGACCACTTTACGAGGCGTATCATTTTGTGTGGCATACGGTCAGTCGTCAGTTCTGTCTGAATGGCTTTCGTACATGTGGGGAATGTCAATACCCTCAAACTAATAAATGGTGTTAAAATGAAGTAGTTTAATAATGAAAATTGAAAAACGTTGAATGATCTTTGTCAAGTGCTTCCTGAACAATGGACACTATGTTTCTTTTCAGAACCTAACAATATCAACCTGTACCAAACTTTGCTACTAATCGACAATTATGTAATAACACTAGGTTCCAGTGGTAACAGGCACATGCAAATTTCATCTAACTAAATTTCTATTTTAAGAAATAACAAAGATATGTATATGTAAACATAGCTAATTGCTGCATGTATATACAGTACTGAAAATCATAAAATTGACAAACGGAACAGAGTGGAAATGGAAATGAAACGTTTTTCGTTTCCTGTTGAAACGGAAACGGAACGGAGTGGAAATGGAAATGCAACGGAGCGCTACAAACGCTTGAAACGGTGTAAACGGTATAAACGCTATAACCGGAGTGCTTGGATCGCTAGAAACGGTAGAAACGCAAAAATCGGAATGCTAGTAACGGAAGAGTTATTTTCACTACCGCTTCAAACGTTTCTAGGTCACCTGTTTATTTATAGTAACATTCCAACCGTTTCTTTGTACGAAATAAATTTAAACGAATACAATAAATGGTTTCAATTTATCATCATAAACGCGCTACTTTGTGTTATCTGCAGAAAGAAATAACAAACAAATCTTAATTATTATCAAAAAATCGTATTAATCAAACTCGTACATTACAGTTCCGAAACCGCACAAGTTGTCCAAGTCATCGGGTATCGTCAAAACAGAAACTGCACTAAAAATCACTCCGCACGATAAAACACACAATTTAACTATAAAATTGCTTTCTGTCGAAACTGATATTTTAATTCCAATGAAAAGCTTAACATCCGCATTGGATCGACATTCTTAGTCTTCATCGTTTTGCATATGAAGATAGTGTCTACACAGCTGACTTTACACGTATGCGCGCGCAATGTCGCAGCCTGAGTTTGAATTTTCGCTAATTACTTGATAGCTGCATGGTCCGTTCCCGGATTAACTTCGCCTATCATTTTTTGCGAGAATAATGTTTAAAGTATTTGTCATTTACAAAGAATGCATTGCGTGATACAAATTAAAGCTACTTAATAAAATTAAACGTTAACCAAAAGAATGTAAATATCTCATATAACACAAAAACATAAAACAACTAAACATAAAACAAACAATGCTATGCATAATTGCAAGGTGTAACCCAATCTAGAACCAATTACATCCTCCCCGGCACTCAGAGCCAACGACTGGTATAATCCTAATGTGCCACGTCTGAATAACGATAGATTTCCAAATAGTGCACGTATACAATCATCGATGACAGTTAAATGAAAAACAATCGTTAAAACGAACTTATATCACGTCCATTTACATGATAAATATCAAAGAAATAATCATCATTACCGCCATTAAATTCACATAATCATCATTATGATCCCATATTACCTGTATAATCGCCACTAATCATCATCATCAGCAGCAGCAGCAGCACCGCCGTCACGATCTACATCATAATTGTAATTAGCATCAACATCACCGTAACCGTTATTACCATTTTCATCATAATCATAAACAACATCGGTATCACCGTCATCATTATCGGCAGAAGCAGCAGTAGCAGCATCACCATCATCAGCATCATCATTTCTTTAGTTACAGAGGTATGGATATGTAGTTTATTTTATCTTGCCTTTTTGTCAAGCAAAGTTTCTTATGCTTCTAATCTTAATTGTTATACATCTTATAATGAAGAATGGTGTACATTTGGACATTGGTGTCAAAATTCCCATTTCTCAATGCATAGTTCCCATAATGCGCTATTATGTATATATGATTAATCGGAACCGCGATTAAAAATCTGCATAAAACTGTTGACTTTATTTGACTTGCAACTATTTGAATGAAGGGCTACACGCCTGGCTATGGCTTATTTCATGACCCCGCCATTTTCCCATTCATGGCTTAAATGTTCTAAGCCAATTGGTGGTCTAAAGTGGGCCCTACCGGGAACTTAATTTGTGTACCCATTTAAGGATGGAAATGTATTAATTTAAAGTATATCTTTTTCTAAATTCATATTATGTTTCTTCATGCGCATTGGTCCATTTCATACCTTCATAAAGTATTACTCTAACTCAATCCCCAATTTTAATACATGAGCGGACACCCAACTAATAAAGCTAATTGGCAGATTTATGACACCTTGTTTGTCTAGTGGACAGGAAGTGTGACCGTGTTTTGGCGCCTTTTCCCCTTTGTAAGAACACATGCATCCGCTATGCAGCTGTGTTTGAAAATGTCACCATGTGGCAGTCGTGTGGTTTATGACCTTCACCTTTTAAAGAGCAATATGCATTGACTTATGCAAGGACAACAACAATTAAAAAAACACTTAGGTCTACAAAATCTTTTTTGGCTCATAAAAGCACCTAACGCTATATCTAGCAGTACCCACAATGATGTACCCTTTCCCTACCCCACTCTTTTTTCGTAGAGGAAGAGGAAACGTGGATGGGGGATTTCTTATAGTAAATACTACATAACTTGTCGTTTATTTTTTGTAAATATTGTTAAGAAGACAAGACACTTAAAGGAACAGTCTAATATATATTTTCATCTCGTGTTTAGTCCAAATATATTCAATGGCTCGCCTATTATTTTATAGTTAATCCATACCTTAAATATAAATAGTTCCTTTATAAAAAAAGTTTATGATCATTCGATGGACAAAAGAAGTTTGTTAGGACATTTATATAAGTAAAAGGATATGCGTTCTGAATCATTACTACATAGTACAGTCCCCCCTCCCTCCCCTCTCACTACTTAAGAACTTATCATTATGGCAGCTTGAAGACAATTATCGATCGATATCATGTTAAACAGTACTGAGAGAAATAATGGGTCGGTCAATTTGAAACGATTTTTTTCTTTTCGTAGACTTCAAATGGTTGTGACTGGTGATTGTTTCCCAGAATTTTCTTTGATGGTGCAGTGTTGGCCAGAGAGCCCGCCGCGCCAAAAAAAAACAACACCGCATTTATTTTGTTGGATAAATTAAAATCACAGTGATTTAATTAGCGACTCCATGTTTTAAGTGCGTTAACAATGTATTGAATAGCCGTTAATTAGCGCTTATATGAGCAAACCGAAAGCAAAAATAACACACGCTTGTTTTCTTAGAAAGTTGTATTTTATGCGACTTTTTATGTGCCTATTTTCGGAAAAAACAGCTTTTGTTTATGTTTATATGAGAAAATAATGTTAACGATGAAATGCGACTCTAGTGAGTAATACTTTCCTTAAATTCTTGGATATTACACGTAACTGTCAGCGAAACGTAAAAACTAAAGTCCGCCATGTAACAAATATGGGAGGGGGGGTTCGCCTTTTCATTTCGGCAGTGGGGGTGGGGGGCAAACGTCCGGTCTGCACTTACAGATGGGGGGGGGGGCAAACTCCGGGTTGGTGGGTCGTATCTCCATTACGCTTTTTTGCGGATTAACACATCACAGAGAAGTTACTTTTTAGGATACTGGATGTGTGTGGACCACATTTGACAGTTTGTTTATTCCGGGATATGACGTCTGGCGAAGACAAGTAGGTCAGGTTAGGGCTATGGGTAAAGGTGTTAAAATACGTCATATTGACAAATTCGTCAAATTAAAAAGGTGAAGGTCGCTCGCCACGGCAAGACGTGTTTTTGTGACAGGGGGATTTTAGAGGAAGTTTTTCTTTGTTTCTAGAAGCTAACTGGTGGGAAGGGGAAAAAAATCTGTTGCAAACATGGAGTAAACCTTTTTCCTAACATGTGTGCGGTCTTATTAAACAAATTTTGAAGTAGAAATTGATCTTATGGACAGTTTTCCATAAAACGGATATACATGAGGGCCAGGCTGCTAGCTTGATTACACATTTTACTTGGCCGACCGGGTGCAGAAAGCGTGACGGTGTAACTCGGACACTGCGGCGTGGGATTGGCTCAATTAGTTTCATGTATACATATGTACATGTGCACGGAGTGTAACATTGACACAGGATTTTTCGTAGCGAGTTTTTTATCGTTGGCTGGCGTTTGTGTGAATCAAATGTTAAAATAACTTTATAAACTGTTAAAACCTAAACGACGACATAGATCTTTATTGTCAGTATAATTCTTGCTCACAATGGGGGACACCGAAAAAGGCTCGACTAAGGAAATAGCTCTCCTAGCAACGCCCAGAGAAAAGTCCAAGACCAGAAGTGGGGGGAAGAAGAAAGACGAAAGCTGCGACAGGAATACGAAAGAGTCAGCCAGAGCTAGCAGCAAGGACCCTAAGGTAGATAAACAAGTGCGCATTGACGATATGCTCAGGGGTGAGACACAATGTGAGCCCATGGTGGGCAGGATTGTTGAAATGATGGAATCCTTTACTCAGAAATTAAACACTCTTGCTTCAAAGGAGTATATCAACAAAAGCTTAGAAAATCTCACCACGGAAGAGTTCATTTCGGATAAGTTGTCAGCCTTTAAATCTGAACTAGCAGCGGATATCAAAAAAGACTTCGACATGGTGTACGAACAGTTGCGGAACATAAAGTCTACAACGTTAGAAGCAGTCAATAATATCGAAGACTTAAAATCAGACACCGAAGGTATGAAACTGGAAATTGAGAATTTGAAGAAAGACCTGCAGCAAACAAAAGAATCGAACAAAAAGCTCAAGGGACTTGTAGCTGAAAAGGAACAAGCTTTTCAGTGGAATGAACACAGGCTCAACGAGCAGGAGCAGTATAGTAGAATAAACAACGTTCGAATTTTCGGAGTTGACGACAAAAAAAGGAACGAAACCGCCGAGGAAACGACATCACTTATATGTGCCATGTTTCATGAAAAGCTAGACCTGCAAATTGGGGACAAAGATATATGTGTGGCGCATAGGATCGGGCGTTTTTCTACCGACGGAAACCGGGCGATTATCTGCAAGTTTGTCCGCCGATCTACTAAGAAGATGGTTATCCGGGCACGTCGACAACTCAAAGGGACACCAATCGTTATCCGTGAGGATTTGACGGTGAAAAACGTTAAACTTGTTCAACTATTATCGACACGTGAGGACGTCAAATCGGTCTGGACGGACGACGGCGTGATCCTGGTTCTCCTGAGGAACGGCATTAAAGTCAAGGTCGACATTAACACGGACCTGTCAAAACCTGTAGGATTCTACTACAAAACATGTAGTTGGTATATTTCAGTTAGCATTACTTTAGTTATTAGAATCTACTTCTGGTAACAGCATTTGCACCAGTAACTTGATATTTTCACTATTAGATAATACAGTGTTTGTTTAACAAGTTCCGGTAAGTAATAGTTAATGTAATAGTCTAAATACAAGTTTTGTGAAAAGTTATAGCTATGAGTTGTAAAACTATTTGTGTATTTAATAAACATTATTTTTTTAGAAGTTCCTTTAATTACTAGCTTATGTGTCTTTTTGCATACAAGTCATGTGAACAGCTATATAAACTGTAGATCTATTATGGTCCAACTTTAAATTTTTGTGGCGAAAATGTCAGATATTTAGCTTTAACTGAGTATGGATTATTCCTAAGTATACATATAACACTATTTGAAATTGTGAGTGTATCGCAGATGGGCAATATGATTCGTGCATAAAGCTGTTTGTAACGTAAAATCTCGATTTTTTTAAATTATTTTTTAAAGAACACTCTACATAAAATAATTTGTTTCGCACATAAAAGCAAATGTATATCTAACAGAACGATGCTAGAATTTACTAGGATTATGCTGATCTTTTTTGTAAATTGTTTTATAGGGGTTCAGTAAAACAATAGAGTTTTATGACGTCCATTAAAAGTATTTGCCAATCTTAAGCTCCATACATGTTGGAAACGCTTATAATAATGCTTTTACCAAAGCTGTTATGTCTATCATCTGTGTTTGTGACGGTAGTTAAGACAATACTGTATCTGAATTATTGTACAAAGGTTGAAGACTCATACTTAGATTTTGTGTGTATTTTTGCACTTTTAGTAGATGTCAGAAAGCGTTAAAATTGCGTCTTTGAACGTGCAGGGTTTAGGGGATAGCCGAAAGAGAAAGGATGTATTTAGTTATATCCGCAACAAAAAATATAACATTTATTTTTTACAAGACACTCATTTCACTGATAGGGACTATAGTATTATACGGAGCCAATGGGGTTATGAATGTTATTTAAGCAACTTTGGCAGTCAGTCAAGAGGGGTTGCTATTTTGATAGATAATAACTTTGATTTTAAATTTCAATCATTTGAAAAAGATGATTGTGGGAACCTTATTATTGTACATTGCACTATATCAAACAAAAGAATATCTTTGGTTTGCATTTACGGTCCAAATAAGGATGAGTCTAATTTTTATAACAACTTGTGTAATAGATTGAAAATGCTTCAAAATGAATATATTATAGCTGGTGACTTTAACATTATCCTTAACCCTGAGATGGATTGCTTTAATTATGTAAACATTAACAACCCAAGGGCACGGGAAGCAGTTTTTAATCTTATAAGTGAACTTGACCTGATAGACTGCTGGCGGGAACAGAACCTGGAAAAAAAACAGTATACATGGTTTAAAGGCAATCCTCTTAAAAAATCACGCCTCGATTATTTTCTTATTTCGAACACGTTGTTCACAGACATTGCTGAAGCATTAATTGTCCCAGGTTACTGTTCTGATCATTCAATAATAGTTATCTGCTTAAAATTAGGCAGTTTTAAGGCTGGGAAATCCTACTGGAAATTTAACAATTCATTGTTAAAAGATGCAGAATATGTCCAACAAACAAAGTCATTAATCCAGCGTATTAAAATTCAGTATGCTACAGAACCGCAGAACAGGGATGGGCCGGTAAATGAGACAAACAATGCAAATATTGTTTTCTCTATTGATGATAAAAATTTTCTTGAAACACTACTAATGGAAATACGAGGGCAAACAATTTTATTTGCAACTTTTAAAAAGCGCCAGGAGTGTGCAAAAGAGGCTAAGCTAATACAGGAATTAGAATCATTACAACAGAGCACTAACACGGATGACCAAACCTTGCTAGTTTTAAAACAACAAGAGCTATTAGAAATTAGGAAAAAACGTTTAGAGGGTTCGCTGGTAAGATCTCGTGCTAAATGGGTACTGGACGGGGAAAAACCATCTAAATATTTCTGTAACTTAGAAAATAGACATTTCGTTTCGAAGCATATGGCAAGTCTGTACACAAACACGGGAAACCTTATTATTGATCAGAATTCTATCCTGAACGAAACTAAAAACCACTATAAGCACCTATACTCCTATAAAGAAACCAGGTCAATAGATCTGAATAACATATTTGAAAACATTGATATTAAAAAGATATCGGAATCAGAAAAAGTAAAATTAGAAGGCCCTATATCCAAAGAAGAAGCACTATTTAGCCTAAAAAGAATGTCAAATGATACTTCGCCGGGAATTAATGGATTTACAGCAGCTTTTTTAAATTTTTCTGGCTGGACATAGGCGATTTTGTGTTACGTGCATTAAACTGTGCATATGAAACAGGTGAACTGTCAGGGTCTGATAAGTTGGGTGTAATCACATGTATTCCAAAAGGGGATAAAGAAAAAAAAATATTTAAAAAACTGGCGTCCCATTTCATTACTTAATATTACATATAAGATAGCATCTGCTTGTATTGCTAATAGAATCAAATCCCTTTTGGCCAATTTGATAAGCGAGGACCAAAGTGGTTTTATCTCTGGAAGGTTCATTGGTATTAATATCCGCTTAATTTATGATTTACTGTTTTATACTAAGAAATTCAACATTTCAGGTATGCTGTTGCTAGTAGATTTTGCTGCTGCGTACGATTCAGTGTCTTGGGAGTTTATGCTTGATGTTATGAGGTTTTTTTAACTTCGGTGACTCTATTCTTTCCTGGGTTAAACTGTTCTACACCAATATCCAATCTGCTGTTGTGGTTAATGGCCACCTGTCCGACTGGTTCCACTTATACAGAGGCTGCCGGCAAGGGGACCCCTTATCTTCGTATATTTTTGTCCTGTGTGCAGAAATCTTAGCTTTGTTAATCAAGAATAATAAGAATATTAAAGGAATTAAAGTTGGTGATATTGAATACTTGGTAAGTCAGTACGCAGATGATACCTGTTTAATACTTGACGGCTCAGAACAGTCTTTTTTAAACACAATGAATGTCTTAAAATTCTATGCAGATGTTTCTGGTCTATGTATGAATGTAGATAAAACCAGAGCAGTATGGATAGGGTCTATGAAAAATAGTGGTCTAGTTATGTGCCCAGTGTTTAATGTCAAGTGGAATAATGGTCCATTTAAATTATTAGGTGTGACACTGTCGGTAAACTTAGAAACGGTTTGTGAACTCAATTTTGCACCAAAGAGTAATGACATTAAAAGGTTATTAACTATATGGTCCAAACGGCTACTATCACCTTTGGGCCGAATAACAGTTGTTAAGACACTGGCACTATCAAAATTAACCAGTCTTTTTCTTACGATACCAAATCCTAGTACAAATTTAATAAAAGACCTGCAAAAAATGTTTTTCAAATTCATCTGGAATGATGGACCAGATAAAATTAGTAGAGGTACTATAACACAAGATGTTTGCAATGGAGGTCTTAGAGCTGTTGATGTGAGAAAGTTTATACAGGCTCTTAAAGTTACATAGATCAGGAGATTTATGCAGTCCAATAGTAAATACTCATATCTTGTTAGTGAGATCTGCCCATTTCTCCATAACTGTAGCAAATACGGTGTGGAATATATTGCACGTGAAAAGAAGAATGTAAAAAATGTTTTTTGGACAGATGTCTGGGATGGTTATTGTGCCTATGTTAATAGTATCCCTGTAAATAACTGGGAGCAGATTTTAATGCAACCTGTGTGGCTTAACCCTTTGTTAAAAGTAGCAGGGAGGTCATTTAAATACAAACAATACCTAAGAAATGGTATTTTATTTGTCAATGATTTCATAAATGATTTAGGAGTGTTTTTCACCTTTGCAGAATTTCAAAGAAATTTCGATGTTAATACAAACTTCCTACAATTTGAAGGTATAATACATTCAATTAAAAAGATTTTCATTCAATCTGGGCTACAAAGGCTACAAAATTCAAAACCCACTAATGCAGACATCACTAAATATCCTGACTAAAGACCGAAAAGGTAGCCGTTCTATATATGATGTTATGGTGATAACAAAACTTCAACCAAAATCTCAATTGAAGTGGCAAAACAATTTCCCAGGGGTCTATTTTAATTGGAAAACCATGCACTCTCTACCTTTTAAAGTAACAAAGGACCCTAAATTGAGGTGGTTACAATATAGAATTAATCACCGAATTCTTGGAACTAATATTCTACTAAAGAAAATGAAAATACGAGATAACGAAAATTGCTCATTCTGTAATAATTCTCCGGAAACATTATGTCACTTGTATTGGGACTGTAATATTGTTAAGCATTTTGTAATGGAAGTTCATCGATGGTTAATGAGCAGTATACCTAAATTAAATTTTGAGCTCTCCAAAAAGACCTTCCTCTTCGGCTGTCCGCAACTAACCATACCTTGTAACAACATCATTCTTTTGTTAAAATACTATATTTATAGGTGTAAAATGAAGGGAGTTTTTCTGAATTTAAATGCATTTCAGAACCATGTTAAATCATTGATTGTTACTGAAAAATTTGTCGCTATCCAGTCGGTTAAGCTAGATACATTTACGAAGGTATGGCGGGATTTTATACGCTTGAGTTAACTATTTTGATAAAAAAAATCATATGCAACATTCCAGATACAGTACATGTTTAAGACACACTTACTTTGCTCTGTCACAAGATACGTTCGTGACGATGTCATTTTCTTTCTTTTTAAATATCCAGAAAATCGTACTTGTGTTTACTGACGTTGAAAATGTGTTTTTTCATGACTGTCTACTTTTGATATCAATCGCCATTTTTCATAGTATTTTGACATGTCTATAATGTTACATGTAGATGTCTGTAAATGCAGTGTACATAAAAGATAAATAAAAAAAATCGTCAAATTAACTTATATCCAATAAAAATAATCAACGCGAGATTTCTCTTTAAACAATTAAAACTTCGAAAATGTCGTGCGAAATTATTAAATTGCCACAATATTTATTTCGTTCTATGTTTGAATCAAAAAGTAATATTTCTTCTTAAACGGTTTAGAGGGCTGTAATTTTACTTTGTGTTTTATTTGACTATCTTCGGTGATTCAGTGTTTGGACAACACAATTGTGACAGAGCTGCAATTGTGTTTGTGAACTATTTTCGTTTTTTAGCATCAGTGTTTGGATAAATATCGCGAAAATGAATGACAACAATACAAAGCGTGTTCAACGTTTTTGTTGGTCAGTCTAGATGGGAAATGTATGCACTCACTGAATCTTTACCTGGTGTTTTATAATTGAAATTTGAGTTTTTCTGCATAAAACAGGTTAGTAGTGAAACATTTTATCGTGATTAGCCTAATATTAACTAAAGCGCAGTTTCCTGTTGTTTCGGCTGATTCAGGAGGGTAGTTATGTGTCTGCAATTTTCCTCCGGGTGGCTGACACTGAATAGCCTCGTCGCAAACAATCTATTGCCGATCCCTTTATATGTAATGGAAGACTTTTGCCTCTCCCCAGAATGTTTACTTCTTTCGTCATTTTACAAACACACCGGAAGTACTTTACATTAAGAAATTTATTAAACGATTTTTTTTAATCAAAATCGCAACGGAGAGAAATGGAACGATTGAAACGATAGAAACGGAAGAAACGATAGAAACGGAAGAAACGATAGAAACGCTGGAAGCGTTTTGAAATGCAGCGCTGGAAACGAATATAACGAAATGGAAACGCAACGGAAGCGGAATGGAAACGGAGCGGCAAACGCTTCCAACTGAAACGGAAACGAAACGGAGTGAAAACGAGAAAATTGTCAATTTCGTAATTTTCAGTACTGTACAAACAAAATGTGTATTCAATAAAAAGACCCTGTCTTCAAAGTCCTTATTGTTTGTTAATACACAATTTAAACCCGAATCGAATACGACGGCGTAGTAGCTACAGGATCAGTGATTAATTCAAGCAGAGCAGATATAATTATTTCAGTTGATCAGATATAATCTAATCGCTGTTTTAATGAATGGAACAAAGTTTCCTGTGTAAAGTGTATATTAATAGCCCTTTCTTTCGATGATCGAGGAAGTAATGTCAAAACCGGTACAAAAGCACAGATCATTTAACTTCCTTGTTAAGAAACCAATTATACATTTTAGTTCGTCGTCCGTTAAATATGAAAGTGAGGGTGTCTTGTTGAATCCTACATCATCCTGGACATATTGGCGAATGGAAGGAATGAGAAGACTCATTCAGGAACATTTGTGAGTCGATGTTGTAGCTAAGGGTAAGGCAAACATTGGTTTATAATGTAAAGCTTTCATTAGATTGCACTAATATTACTAATAATACCTGCCAAATTGTTAACATCTATTTTCTTTGTAAGATATATCAAGGAAATAATAACGTGCTAAAGAACACATGTTAGTTATTTCAATCGTCCTCTTTAATTGAAATTATTGATAACACAAATTACAACTTTGGAAAGTATTCGGATAACTGTTTAAAAGTAAAGTCATAATATTGACAGCTCAGTGTTACATTCATAGTTTATGATGCAACAATTGAAAATACAATTGAAATACAACAGTCTACATAATTGATCTGTATACATATAACGTTGCTATTAGTAGAATAAATGTAACTCGATAAAACATTGTGTGTTCATATGTGTGTATATGTGTATACACACACTCACAAATATATACATACACACAAGGTCTGAACGAGTACATATGTGATGCTTCTAGCCGCAGAATCTACACTAAATCAAGAATAATTGTATTTTATTTGTCATTATGAATCCAACTTCCTACACTAGATCTTACTCAAGTACAAATACAAATATATTTATACATCGAATAACCTTTGAACTATGTATGCGTTGTTTAAACCAATACATACACAGCTTTATTCAAATCTATTCACACTGCTGTCTGTGAACATACATGTGATTCATTAATACAAACGAAAGAGTCATAGGTTTGCTTTCAATATCCTTAAATATTCACTGTTTCTTTGATAGAAAAACCTTCAGGAAGTGCGAGGTTGGAGCGCTCCACAAACCAGGTTTAAGCACCCCAGTAGGTCCTTTTGCCGACTGACCGTTCAAAATCGGTAACTGATGTTTTTTCTTTTTGTGTGTTTTGTCTGATCTCTGTGTTTTTGTCACATTTATATTTATCCTGTTTGCCTTTGTCTTGACAGATTAAATTTAAATATCTGTGGAAATTTTGATAGGACCCTTTCTTATTTGTCTATTGAAATGTGTGAATTATGCCTGTCGAATTTCTGTTGTACGTTTCACATGAGTGTATAAACAAAAACGAAACTAGTCGAGAATGTCAAGTTGAACAAAAAATGGTACTTAAGAAATAAAGGAATTTTTCGGTCCAGAATTCGAGTACTCGGTCAATATTTGTATCAGCTTTTTATCAGCTTTCTTTTTAAAGTTCATCTTTATTCTTTGTATTCACTTAATGGTTTTCGCTTATGTGTTAAAAAGACAAAACCTAGAGAAAAGGGAACCGATGTTTACTCTTACATGTATTTGCATTATACACTTCTAGTCTAATTAATGTTCTGTAATTTCTGTCTGATGACATTACAACACACTTACCCCTATACTAAAAATAATACCTGCTTTCATTGTTTCAAGTTATTCTTAAAGATCTACTCTAGACGACTACTTTACAAGACGTATCATTTTGTGTGGCATAGGGTCTGTCTCAGAATCTACACTAAATCAAGAATAACTGAATTCTATTTGTCATTATGAATCCAACTGCCTAAACTAGATCTTACTCAAGTATGAATATATAATGTTCAGCTTTTTATTTATTGGTGCAGGACGATGATTCTGCAGGTCTTTCAGTTCACCTACAGGCTATACAAATGCAAAAAGATTTTTAGATCCATTAACCTTTGAACTATGTTTTCGTTGTTTAAACCAATAAATACACAACTTCATTCTAAACCTATTTACACTACTGTCTGTGAACATACACGTGGTTACTTAACAGCAACAGAAAGAGTCATGTGTTTGCTTTCAATATCCTTAAATATTCCTTTCTTTTCTCGTAGCATCGCTGTCAATAACGCCATTTGTTTAAATTCGTAATTTATATTGTTGCTATTTAAAACTTAAACAGTTAAAGCAAAACTAACTTCCACAGTATATATTTGGAAATAACGATTCGGTTAACATTTATCCCGTAAAAGCAATAATTGCGATTATTTTACATGATAACCATCTATGCATTGAACTGAAATATTACATGTTATTTGAACGTCCTCTTTTAACAATTCAACACCATTGACAGTTTTCTTTTACATACAAAATCTTTGCATAAATCCTAATTGTAAACTCTTTTCCAGTTAGTACACTGTGATGCAAGAAGATATACTAAACATGTGGATTTTCTTGACTTGTTTATTGACATTTTTAGGTAAGTGACCATTTCTCTAACAAACTAATGAATAATGGAACGGCACATTATTTGAAATGAAATTGCTTCTTGGTCACTAGAGAATCTGATTAAGTACCCAGTCATGTTACAGCTCATGATATCAAAATATAACATATGAGATATATGTTGGCGATTAACTCTTACTGAAATTTCCTGACGTTCATTGTCCTTGGTTTCTTTTGATCCATCAAATCATTTACAGACTACTTTAAGCCATTATAATCGTCCTCAAGTATCTTTGTAATTTCTAATTCAACTATTAGACAAATTATTTCTATTATCAGTTATAGTACTCACATTGCCTGAATACAAACTAGTAACCATTGTTTACGTTATTAATTTCGCTGTTTTGCTTCAGGTCGATGTGTTTCAAGTGTATTTCTTGTTGATTTTTTTTTCAAAACACCCAAGAAGTGACAGGTTAGAGCTCTGTAAACAGGTTTGAGCTCCCCATTTGACCCTTTTGCTGAATTTCCGTTTTTAGTGCGGAAACTTTGGTTTTTTTTCTGTCTTTGCGAAGTCTCGTCTAAATTTACGTTCTTTTTACCTTCGAAAGTCACGTGTATAGTCCTGTTTAATAACCTCTGTTATCTCCCCTGAATAATTGCCTCCTTTAAACGCTCTTTAGCGTGGAGGTTCGCATTTCATTTCAGGTGGAGAGCAAATCAAAAATGTCAACGATGGCAGAAAGGTTTTAAACTCGACTGAAAAAAGAGACATTATTGTTGTGTGTGTAGCAATTACAGGGGGAGAGTTGACGATAAATTGAGAAAACTGTAGATAAGTCGACTTAAAACAATGAGCCAAATTTCCACTTGCAATCTGAAGAATGATCGACTTTGTTCAGAGCATTTTCTAGATGGTATATACACCGAGGAGAATCCTATACCGCGCAGATTCGTCGTAGACAACAAAGTTTCAAAAGTGGGTGGGGAATTGTGTGTGCATCATTCACGGCATAATCAAAACTCCAAAGCGTCTCAAAGATTTAATTGTTTACAGAAAATTTATAATCTATGACAATGTCGAAAGATAAAAGAATAATCGATGCATTTATTATTATTCAAGTATAAACACTGGCTGCGATTAATAGGTTACGCGAGCAAATCGAAACAAAGACCATCACGTGACGTTAACAGCAGCGAATTTGCACTATGGTCATTAACAGCAGGGCGTTCGGTTGACCCGAGCTGCCGGGTTTTGACGCACGAAAATTCGGAAATACCCTTACTGACACACATCAATAAAGCGGCGGGGGTTATTTTGACCCATGACAATTTCTACCCGTGCGTCGGTCAAAATCGCCTACAGCTTCGTAAGAAGCGAGAAAAGACGATAATGGGCGGAGTCTGCAAATTAATGAGAAAAGTTTCTCACACTCATCGATTACCTTCTGCTAGGAGAAAAAACAAAACAGTAGGCAGAGCCTGCATCATAAATTAGAAACAGGTGCTCTAATTCTGCCAATCGACACATTTGTTCGTGTGCGTGGCTAATTTAATTATGGCATTTTGACAGAAGTGTAGAAATGTAATAAACCTTAATTGATCGGCATCTGTTTACTCGTAAAACAAGTCTATAGCATCCCGATGCATCGGAAGCAATTAAGGACGACTGTAGGCATTGTATAATTACTTGATTGGCCGCTTATTACATGTTAATTAATGAAAGAATTGTCAGTTTAAGATGACCGCTGATTGGACGACAATTAAAGAACAAAGTTAATTACGATTAATTTTAGTCAATCATAGATACGAGGGAACTTGTATGTAACGAACACTTCGCAGTTGTGTCTTATATCAACAGTTTGTCAAATAAGATATATATATATATATATATATATAGAATCCGATTCTGATGACAATTCAGTTTCTCCAAACAAGCCAAACTGTAATGGCTTTCTAATGCGTAAATTGCAACCGTTTTGTTACAGCAAGAATGCACGCTATCCAGTGCGATAGATGCAATGCCTGGCAGCAATTATGTCACTAATCTTGCCGAAAAAATAGAACTTTAGATAGATTTTCGTCCCAACATCCTTTAAGCAGGCTAGGTTTTGGAAGATTCTCCCCGAATGGCGTTACAAACAACTCTCCTTCGCGTTTGATGCGGTCTTCTTCGTCGTCCAATTTAATGTCACTTAATGTCCGTGTACCAAGCCTTTTTATCGCGTAAATAAGTTCCGGGCTATTCCCTGATACAAACGCTCCTCTTTATCTAAGAAAGTCTTTCAGTTCGCGCACTGATAATTTTGAAAATTTGCACAGATCACCGATTTCATTGTTTTCAGACGCCATCTTGTTTGTTTTTTGCTCACCGGAAGTAGTACGCAAAACGAACAATAACTCTTCAAAGGGAAATAACAAGGGTTATTGAACAGGAATATACCTTTGTGTCTATTTTTCGAAACTTTATATATGTTGAAATATGCATAAGACCTTGTCATATTTTGATATTCATGATCGCAAACATGTTACAAATCACGTGTGGTGGTCGTTATAATATCCACGCTAATCTTATATATGCTGTTAACATGCGACATTCCTCTTCTAATATTTATTATATATTATTATAACTATATATATATTGTAACTCATCTAAACAAAATATAAACTAGTTTGTAATGTTTCATTATTGTTACTTTATCAAATACTTACTTAGCAGTATATGTCATAATATGTGCGCTTTCCGATTGGTTTCATGTTTGTTGGTTTTTATTGATTGTCTTCAATAGACTTTGATATGTGCGATGTAGGTAGGTCTTTTTAGTCAAGCTTGCTTTCGATGCGAAACCCAGAACGATCTTCATCATTTTAACACTTTAACAATGTTCTTTTTTTTGCTTTGTTATTTAAATAGTCCTTTTATTTAAGGTGTTGTAAATACAGTTGATTGAGAATCCTGTTTTATAGGGGGCTGTTCCTCGTGTCCTCTGAATTGCATTCAGTGCAATAGCAATAACAACACATGTGAACTATGTGACAATGGGTACTTTATTGCACCAGCAAGCGATAGATGCGACCGATGTCTCACCGGATGTTTCGATTGTAACATATCAACATACTGTAACACTTGTATGTCCGGATATTACCGGACATCTTACAACAATTGTTATCAATGTCACGACGGATGTTTAGATTGTAACTCATCGTCAATATGTACATCGTGTACGTCTGGATATTACCTAACATCGAACTTTAGCTGTTACCGATGTAGTGCCGGATGTCTAGAATGCCAATCGTCATCTTTCTGTTACTCGTCGTGTACGTCTGGATATTACCTGACATCTGACAACAATTGCTACGAATGCAACGCCGGGTGTCTAGAGTGTAACTCTTCTTCGACCTGTACATCATGTACGTCTGGATATTACCTGACATCTAATTACAAATGTTACCAGTGTCACGAAGGATGTTTTGAATGTTCCTCAGCAGCATCCTGTACATCGTGTACGTCCGGTTATTTTCTGGACAATGACTTGTGTATAAAATGTAACACTACCGGTTCCAACACGGATGGAAACTGCACAACATGTCCCCCGAAGTTTTATTTAACACGAGGAACTTGCGTCCCTTGTGGATACAACTGTGTATCATGCACTGACCCATCTGGAAGCTGCGAAGAATGTAAACAAGGGTATTATGGGGATACTTGCTTATATCCATGTGACAGACACTGTTTTGGAAGCGTATGTGAACATCTCTCCGGTAACTGTATTGGCGGATGCGACGTTGGCTTTTACCAAATAGGTAACAAATGCGTCTATTGCCCTAACCACTGCTCCTCTTGTATAAACGGAACTACTTGCACAAGTTGTAATGATGGTTACTACTTGAAGATCCTAGATGATAGTACTGTCGTGTGTTCCCAGTGTGATGACACGTGCTCGTTGTGTGTTCAATCTCAGTGTATCAGACTCGGTAGGTCTGCTTAATAGTCACGAATTACGTTATAAGAATAATTATATATTTATAGGAAATGAATACAAGACATGTATAATCTGGATCCCATAGACACTGGCTGATTCATTGCTTGTTTAAAATATCACTGCGTTACAATTTCATATACACATATTTCTGTTTAACTGAATGTAATCTCGGTTTGTCGTCTTATTTTATTTAGATATATTAGTTGTATATAACTGATATTGTATATGATAGAAATCTTTTAATGTTTAGTTTAAATTCAGACATAACCATGAATAGCAATCAATATTAGCTTATTACACGTAGAGTCTTAGGAAATGAATTTTAAATTAAGTAAATAAGTTTGATGAAACTAGAGCTAGAGAACAGTATCGTTCGATAAATATTAAAAATGATATGACATGTTAAGATGACTAGTAAATTATTGTCATGGAAAATAATATTTCATTTGAAGGACAGAAGTTTAATCTACATCTTCTTGTCATATTGCCATATTTCCACGCAGCTTTTCTCGAAACCGCAATGAAATTGATATGTTTTGCAAATATTTTTTCCATTTGAATATGTTCTTTAGGAAAATTCGGAAAATATGAAAATACACATAAACTCGCATTGATCAGCATGCAAATATTCCTTCACGTGCAATATTAACGTTCCCCATTAACGTCTATAAAAGAAGAACTTCTTCACTGTGTCAAACATATAAACCAATATTAAATACCAAAATGTTAATGTTGCACGTGCTACTAAATTTATAGTTTTAATTTAAGCAGTACATACATGTATATTCTGAGAATATCCTATAAAATTCAACAAAAGTCATCTTAAATTGGAAAATGGTCATACAAATTGCAATATATACGCTTAATTAGATGGAAGATATTATTACGGACATAAGTGTTAGATTTAAAAGAAATATCTTGCTGACGTTCACGCATTAAAATCATTAGAAACCCAATTTAAAGTTACTCTAAAAAACATAATAACTTTCTAACATGTGTCATGCTATGTGGCCAAACAGGTATAGACGATACATTGTCCAAGTAAAAGAGGAATCAAAATATAAGTAAACTAAGTACCGATATATATATAATGAAATATGTTTATATTCAAATTACCTACATGAGCCCTATTACAAGCAATTGGTTGGTATCTAGTGCATTTTTGCTTACAGCACCAACGAAGTCGCCTGATGTTAAAATAATTTACAACCAAGCCAAAACTGCCGGAATAGCGGTTGGAACCTTCTTTATTGGCCTTGGCTTCGGTATTACCATCTTATTTATCATCTATAAAAGGTTGGTAAAACTTAACGTGACTAATTAAAATGCAACAGTGTATTCTTTCTACGAAGTTATAAACTCATCTAGTGAATACATTATGCATAAAAGTTCCTTGTTCCAAAGTCTTAGCCAGTTAAGGGCTTTATAATTCTTTATCTATTTTTTTTTCTAACAGCGAAAAGTTCAGACTTTAAGCAGATAATAATTGATAGCCATCTTTTTGATTTGTTACATTGTCATTGGTACAGAAAGGAGACACCGACAGTGAGACAGAATCCCAATGCAAACTCAGACGTCTCCGTCCCAACTGTGCAATTTACGAACTCTTCGCATACGAACAACACTAATGGTAATACCATTCCATAGTCTCTGTCTAGAATCAGTTTGTGCTTGCATGAATTTTGCTGGGTTAGCAAGACGTTTTTCATTTGTTTCTCGTTTTGTTTTGTACTTTTTTTAAAAAATACGAACGCTCTGTACGATTCCTAAAGTAAATATCAACATTTATTTTGATTTATTATCACCAGAGGCGATATCCATAAAGAATCTTACTTATTTTGACTTAGATCAAGACAATTCCTTATTCTTTAAAACATAGTATAACGTTTCTTAGGTTAATTGGTATTATTAATGAAATATGAGAACTCATTTTATATGTAAAGAAATATTTTAGAATTTAGAAAGTGTCAGAAAAACAAATAGGATTCTTATCCTGTCGTATTTTAAATGTCGTGTAATTCAATATCATTTCAAAGTGCATACAACTAACTTCGTGGAAAATTGAGCGTTACGAACACATTTACTGAAAACGCTTCATGTATTGTTAATGTTTGTTTATTGGGTTTATCGTCCCACCAACATTATTTCAATTATCTGGAGACGGTGTCAACTTGATAGCATATAAAGTGCTGTCTTCAATGTGTACAGCATGCTGTGAACACCTGGCATGATACCACACCCAGTCACATTATTCTGACACCGGGCAAAACAGTCGTGGAACTACCCTCATATTTGCTTGAGCGTTAGAATGGGAATTATAGCACTACCATTTTTAACGACTTTGGTATGTCGCAGCCTGGGGTCGAACCCGGGGCCTCCTGTACCTGGCGCTGTATGGTTAATATGTCTATAAATATTTCAGAAGATGCTTGTAGAGTTCACGCGTCATACGTCAGTATTGTAGACATTGAAGACAGACCATATGCCACCATAGAAGGAGGGGAAACATTTTGTAAAGTGGCTGCCTAGAGTTTATCTTTAAGAACAAAGAAGTATTGCATCAATTGCAATTATTGACAATATGTATTATTTTGTTAAAGTGCTTTATTAGACATTTGTGAATCGCAATGACAAGGAAAAGATTTCATTTCTTAGACACCTTGCTGTTAAGGTTGTATGTGTATTTCGTGTTTGTGTCGTTTTATTATCTGGTAGTATGGAAAAGGAAGAAAAATACAAAAATTATTAGTTTTTACTTCAAACATATGAAATGAACAGAGGTAATAAATCTAGTCATCTAGTCATCTGTCATTAAAAAGTGTTGAAAATTGTGCTTTTGTTTCTAACAATCTCATACTTAGTGTGATAACTATTTCAAGTCTCTAACGACTGGAAGCGTTTACAACATTATTATTCCAAACAATACAAGTTTCTGTAAAGTTGTCATAGTAAATGTACTCTGACAGAAAGAAAAAAGAAATGTATTTATAGATAAAAATAATATCAAAAGACGTGTTACATAGTGTATGTGCAAAAACATGATAATAGCATATAAAGTCAAATTAGTAAAAGATATTATAAAATAAAAACGGAGCCTGTTTCCTGATATTTAAATAATCTAATTTTGACAAATAAGGTTCTAATTAGTATGTGCATGTAAATACTGGTACAGAATTTTCAAAAAATAAAATTAAAACTAGGTTGGTAACATTTTGTCTATTCGTAGCGTCCATCTTCAATATATGTAGATCCTGCAATTGTTACATGTACAGCTTATAGTTGCAACTAAAACTGTGATGTAAATCTTAAATACATCGGTCAATGTTCGAAGATATTAAACTAAAAGTGGTGGTTTTACATTAATATACACATATTTTTAACAATAAACATAAATCGTAAGATTGTTATCTGTTTGAAAAATTCTTCTATATTGTGTGTTATTACAGATATAAAGAGGTTCAGCGGTGCATTGATCGCTTTCCACATCTAACGAAACAAAAATCGTCGATTTATTTTATATTTGATAGGATTACAAAAGTACTGTTCTTTATTGTTTGTACATTTTTTTTTGTTTCTAGTATCTACATTATGTTAAATTGCAGCTTTCATCAGCCGATCGCACATATATTTTTATTTGGAAATATAAATTATGAAATATGATAACAAAGTAATAAGATTCATAAAATGGATTAATTCATTAAAAGTTTCATAAAGGCGAGTATAGCAACAGCATTGTGATTTGAGCCGACAGCGATCTAATATATGCAAGTTGCACACAATACAACTGCGCTATCTATGGCTTGTATAAAGAATAAGACCAGGTAAGTTTTCTTATGACGCTTATGTTAATCCTTATTTATTTCCAGTACGCTTTACGAAACCATACGAATCATTATTATATATTTAATAAATCCAACCAATCGACAATCTGCATTTGTACCACGTGACCGTCCAATATATTCCCATATTGGATCCAAAAAAATATATATTAATTTCATATTGGACGGTTGGGTACATGTGTACTAAACGATGCTAGTCTGGTTTCCGATTTCCGTCTCTAACGAATTAAAGACCGGGAACCATGCGTGCATAAAGACGCTTGTTAGTATAAGTTTAAAACTGCTTGTAAAGCGTCTAGCTGACCAGGAAGCGTTGTTTTGTTTTGACAGAAGTCAAAATGTTGACAGATGAAGAAATTTCTGATTTTATCGACGGACAAAAGGCGAAAAACACTTTGTTGGGGATGATGATGATGCATATTTCAAAGTAAACGAACGATATGTAATAAAAAGGTTATTATACATTTAACTGTACAATACGGAATATATTTGGACTCGTACACAGCTTGAAAAGTCATATTGGACTCGCCTTTATCGGCTTGTCCAATATGACTTTTCAAGCTGTGTACTCGTCCAAATATATTCCCGTATTGTACAGTAAAATGTATAATAACCTATAATTATTGTACGAATTATTCCTAGTTTAATGTTGTTATGACCTAAAGGTTAAACATTAATACAATAGAGAATGTTCGTAGTAAAAAGCAAAAATGTAAATAAAAATATATTTGGTATTTTATGAATTGAACCCATGACCTCTTCCCTGTTACTGGTTATTGGCTCATACATGCTTTAAACGATTGATTAATAATGGCAATATGTTATATACAACTTAGTTTATCAATTAAATATTTAAGCAATAAAGCTGTTGATAAATGGTCCTCAAGCCATATGTACTGTTGAACACAGATGCGTTTTATAGTGTCTAGGTTAGCTCTGAATAGGTGTTGTTGTCTCCTTCCCTTCTTGAAAGAATTTCGTACGTTGTTGAAGAGCATTGAGGTTCTGCGAACATTTAGAAAATACTATATCAGTAAAAATTGTGTACCAAAATCCAAAATGAGTTGATTATGGCAGATCATCAATGGCATTTAACTACTTAAATTGGTGTATAAAGGTGGTGTTCGACGGTTTCTCTGTAGTAAGAGCAACAAAACCGGACCCGTGTTAAGGTGTTTTTGCACTATTGCTGCATAAACTTGTGTTTTATGTTGCACAAAGAATGTAAACACTACCGCAATTGTTAGACAGTACACATCTCTTTAAATGTTCATTCTTACTAAATCTATAAATAAGCCAGATGGGGACTTCTACTAAAATAGACACATACGCCAGAGCATATAAACCGGATGGTAATATAACGTGAACCTCAAAGATAAGTAGTCACGTGGTTTTCTTAGTGTAAAAAAGGCACTTATGCAGCGTTTCCCATATTAGAAATACATATTTGTGATGACAACCGACTAGGGTGTTATGGTAAACTTTTAACACTTTTAGATGTATGGCATCAATGAACAGCACTTCGCGGGACCTTTCCGGGTAACAACGATTTAATTCGTTGTTTGAGAAAAAAACTTAGGTCCAAACCATTGGATACTACCTCGAAGAAAGTACATTTACTTATGTCTATGAAACAAACCGTAATCCTTTTAAATTAAGCGACGAAATATTCGACTTTATAACATCGATTCTATTTAACTTTGTATTGCATTTGAAGGCCACATAAACATAGTTCAAACGGTAAAACTTATGATATATGCGATTTTTTTTAATAAACTTCAAAATTCAAACAGTTATATTATGTTATTTTACAGGGTAAACAAATAATGAATGTTAAAATTTAACCATTGTCCAGGTTTGGCGTGTTCACAAACTTGACCGTTGTGACGCAGTCCTGCGGGCTTTTGTTCCCCAAATATCTCGTATCAGTAATATTTTCCATACAGCATAGGCACAGTCTAAAAAACAAAACACTATGCACAGACTGAAAAACAAACACTTTACTCGTATAATGTAAAAACCACATCAATTGACACTATAAAAATATCACATCCAGTACAGGGTGATAACACAGGCTACCTTCATTAGTTTTATTATATTAAACAAAGTTTTAAACAAATTCCAGCAAATAAGAATTGGTAAAAAGATGTAACTACCGAAATAAGCACTAATTAACATAATTACACCAACTTTCTTTTTTCTTTTTATGTCGATGCGATAAAGTCGCTTGAGATATTGTAAATTTTCAACAGGCAAGAATATGAAAATTTAACGTCCATGTGTGATATAATAAAATGGTTAATCTCATGCCAATTTCAATGTTACAGTAAGCTGCCTATTTGTGACATGAAAAGGAAAAATATAAAAACAACACTATGAGAATTACCACATATGTTAAAACTTGAACTACCGCTTTATAAACTCACATGACAAATTAATGAACAAGTTACAAATTCAATTAGACAATACATTACGCACGAAAGAAAAAAAACAGTTACCACCAGCCGGTCATTCAACAAAACAAATCTAGTATTTTTAACAGTGTTTCTAAGAAAACGAATTAATTTTATGTTAAAAAGATTCTTAGTTACCTACCTTTTTTGAATCAGTCTTTTAATGATACATGTAGATACTATGCCGATAACCATGCCTAGGAAGAAACCACCTACGGCTATTCCGGCGACGACTCCAGTCAAGGATTCCTCAGAAGTGGCCGATTTGCCAATAAGTACATCGTCAGTTTTCGATGAAGGCACTGGTAATTACAGCATAATGTAACATGCAAATGAATATAACATTGTTAGGTGTAATATGGTAGCAATTTGTGGTTATGGTGGTTGTAATAAATGGGTTGTTTGGTTTTTAACTTTCAAGGCCATTTCGTCTCTTTTGTATGGCGCCATCACCAGGCCAACACAACTGAAAGTAGAAGTCGACAATACTTAATGCTGAAATTTGAAAAATCGGAATAGTGCAACTGTCTCCTGTTTGTTCTGGTAAACTCTTGTTTTGCTGCATGCTTTCGTTTGTGTTTTTTTTCATCTTGTCACGTTCCAGTACGGGCTTGTGCAGAACTTTAAATAGTTCTTAAATATTTTCGACAGCGGCGTAAAGATTTGTATTTGCAATTATATATAGTTAAAAGTTTTAGTTAGCATAAGCCTTATCTCCGGAAAAAAACGCATTGCGTAACCGTAATGTGACAAAACAAAATGATAAGTAGG
This sequence comes from Sinonovacula constricta, assembly GCA_007844125.1. NCBI lineage: Eukaryota > Metazoa > Mollusca > Bivalvia > Cardiida > Solecurtidae > Sinonovacula > Sinonovacula constricta. The sequence goes on along the minus strand of CM017567.1, from coordinate 897,586 downwards.
GAGATGAGGATACGAAAGTGGCCACAACTGACAGACGACAGAAACAATTCGCCAACGTCGATGACTTACACATATTATTGATTTCTACTATTCGTTGAGTCGTCTTAGTGGCAAGACGAAAATCCACATTTGGCGACATTCCGTCTGGGGATTATTACGTTTTTCTAACATTTCGTCTTGCTGCTAGATGAAGTGGTGAAAATAACCGATCACAGCGTTGTTTCGTTTTTACAGTTGTTTTTTTAAGTGAACATTTATTATCATGTTTGTTTTGTTTATAGCATAAGGTTAAACATGAAGCAGTCGATTAATGTGGTTGTTTGCATTTACATAAAATCATTGATGCGAAGCAGCAATCGTTACCGTCTAACGTCTATTCAAGTGAAAGGTACATGTTTGTCTAATAACAAACCATCCGAAGAAAAGAAAATCCTTGCACATTGAATTTTAGAATGCCGTGAAAGTAAGTAAGTGCAATCTGATGTTTGAACGTGATACACAGTAGTATATCATTTACTCGTCATGATCCAGTTTCAGTTCGTTCGAACTACTAACCCCGCGATTGGTCTCATTTATAAATACATCTACACACGTCTGAACGACTTGACATGTAACAGGCCCCGTTTATGATGAAATTATTTTCGGAATGATATAAGGAGTCAAGTACTCTTCTTTCTTTTAAGTCTTCCAGCCTGCAACTTACCACAAGTCATATAGAAAAGAAGAATAAAGACAAGAAAAGTCGTTGATGCGAAGCATCAAAGGAGACGCAAAAGGTTGGAGATGTAAAGAGATTTAAGCAATATGAGAGCAAGTAACAAAGACGCTTGAAACGTTACGGTTTTTATTTGAATGTTTTCAGTATACTATATTTTGTAAAAGCCTGTATAACTTATATTCCTGAGACCGCAGAATGGTTTAAAACAAAGAAAGGCAAAACCCGACACCATTTAATAGGTTTCAAAGATACTACATATGTAGAAAAAATGCAAAAATATTATAATTAACTATAAAACTAAAGTGTACTAGCAGAAAATGCACATGTGCAGCAGCCTCACATTACACAAATAAGTATTGTTCCGATAGTATTTTTCTCGAACGTAGTATGGGTTTTTTCAGTTTCTTATTTTTATTATGAAAGTCACAAACATACAAAAATAAATATAAAAACATAAAATAGAGCACCGTTTACCGAATTATTGATCAGGTTTAGAAAATCCGAAAAGCAAACATTCCCCATGTGCACATTTTAGTGAACATTCCATAATGTAGGCGTCGCGCTCCAGCGCGTCGCCAATAACGACTGACAATCAACAGAACGTGACGTTAAAAATCCCAGCTTTCATAAGTGTAAAGCCTGACAACAGACAGGTAATCCTCACAACTTTAAAAGTGGTCTGCAATCCATCACCTATATATGGAACGAAACCACAAAACATATAAACACTTTTTTTTATTCCAGCAAGAATATATTTTTTATACGAATACTTTTTAAGATGACAACTTTGACAATATGATCAAGAACTACCACTAACGACGTGTCTTTGGTTGCGAGGAAAGAGGTCCGAATACAAACAACAGAATGGAACATAATTTTTTCATAGCTCGTCGTAAAAATGCAAATATAACAAATCAAACATATACATAAAGATGTAAAATACTTTATCAATTGCAATTCACAGATAAGGATATAGCTACATTTTAAAATTAAAAAGAAAATCTTATTTGATTCTGCTATTTATCAAACATAAATAAAGATTGAAACAAAATATTTCAATTAAAGAGTATAGTCCTTTATCCGATCAAATATTTAGTGCTACTGTGTATTTTTCCATCAAACGTGTGTTTTTTTCAAAATGATAGAAAACTACTTGAAAATGTACGAGGACATGAAGTATGTTTATAAAGACAGAGGATGTTTGCTGGCAGTGAGATACCATCCCGGCAAGGAAAATAACATATCAAAGATAAAACATTTAAAATCAGGTGCCTTTTTATGGTTTTAAAGTACATACATATAACCATGTTTTGCCGGTATGGTTTATTTGTGATAGTATCTGTTTTAAACAATAATTATTATAACTATAATTATAACTATAACCATAACTAAATACAAATAGAAATAGAAATATAAGAATAAATAAATAAAACATATAGTCAAAGTTATAGTTATATAGTTATAGCTAGTTATATAGTTATATATAGCTATAGTTATAGCTATTATAGGTATATATCAGAGATAGACAGACAGACAGACAGGCAGGCAGGCAGGCAGGCATGCAGACAGACAGACAGACAGCAGATAGACAGACAGACAGACAGCAGATAGACAGACAGACAGACAGACAGGTAGATAGATAGTTATGATATGGTATGATATGATATGATATGATATATATATATATATATATATATATATATATATATATATATATATATATATATATATATATATATATATATATATATATAAAGTATAGGTATGATAATTTGCCTCTACAGTTAGACCCCTGTTTAGTTATGTTAACTTAATATGTTTATTTTTTAACTCAATATGTTCATTTGTTATGTGCAATGGAGATGATTAAGGAAATTATTCACAAAAACGATTCGAATACGGCCCGGACATTTTATGACAAAGTTTCACAAAAGTTTCTTTAAGTTAAAATAATTGTTTAGTGTACTCGTATCATATGTACCTATGTACCACATCGATCATCTGATTCGAAGAAAAACATATATAAAAGAATTACATACCTAGAAAAGCCACCAGACAAATAAAGGTAAACCACATGTTTAATCCTTGTTTATATCTTTAGATTTATCATCCTGCGACCAGCTCTATGCATACGTTGATTGTTCTGTAAATGCTAAAAAATATGACATCAAATTATACAGATTATACAGTTTATATTAATGCTTTCCACGTTTAAGGAAATAAATGTTGACAGCTGAATGACTATTGAAATTTGAATATATTCCAAATCAGATTATAAAGATCATGGAGGTTTTGTTTATGCATTCCACGAAGTATAAGTATATAAATGTTGATAGTAAATATAAACCACCTTAGATTATACAGATCATGTAGCTTGTGTTTATGCATTCCACGAGGTATAAGGAAGTAGATGTTGGTGGTAAATATATACCACGTCAGGTTATACAGATCGTGCTGCTTGTGTTTTTATGCATTCCACAAGGTATAAGGAAATAAATGTTGATGGTAAATATATACAACGTCAGATAATACAGATCGTGCTGCTTGTGTTTTTATGCATTCCACAAGGTATAATGTAATAAATGTTGATGGTAAATATATACCACGTCAGATTATACAGCTCATGCAGCTTGTGATTATGCATTTCACGAGCTTATGAATATAAATGTTAAATTCAAATGTATGCCATGTTACGGGCCATAAATGTAGCCATATATTCCACGAAGCTTCAGGAGGTAGATACCTCGTGTATATGGTATTAAATTATAAAGACCATGAAGTGTGGGTTTTTTTCATGTTGGTCACGATCTTGGATCTATAAATGGTAAATTATTCAGTTCATGCAGTTTGTGTTAATGCATCCCGCGAATTTTGATGTGGGGTTTCGGGATTTGGGATTTGCCAGCATTTTTGCCGATACTGTGCAGCGCCATTTCTGTCCTTAAAGCACATGGGCACTTATGAGTAGCCCAGGGACTGAACAAGGCCGGTCCATTACACTAACACCGACGAGGTAAGTGAAATGCTGTTCCCTTAGCCCCGAGCGTTAGGAGGGAAGCCACTACTACCAATTTTAAAGTCTTTGGTTTGACCCGGCCAGGGTTTGAACCCGCAAACTCCCGAACCACAAGCCGCCAACGCTCGACCACTTGAGCTATTGCGGCCGGTTTTGCTGCGGTAAATGTAAAATGTAAAATATATATTGTTAATATAATATAGTTTACGTTAATAAATAAATAATACATATATAATAATATTCAATTATTGTTTACTTTTGTTGGGTCAGTTTTGCAGTATGTATTTATAATCCTTGTTAGGATTAATCAGTCGATCAGTCTTACGTAATAGAAATACAAGTATAAAAACTGCAACTGATTTTACGAGTATGCACCCATTTGACATATAATTGTTTAATACGGCTATTAAATATCTTATAAGAAAACAAATTTAAAAAGAAAATTGCTTACAAACTATCCTGATTTCCTTATCCTTGAAACACCTTGTCATCTACAAGAGACCTTAACAATGAGCTTGTTTAGCGATGTTGAAACAGCCTCGTACTAAACAGGAAACAAATTAGTGTCACATTGTCTGTTATGGTGTCACATTGTCTGTTATGGTGGCAAAGTTTTGCCACTAGATAATGACCAGTTTTCGTGAACATGTATTTAAATTTTCACGAAAAGATTCATGGTTTTTGGTGATATTTTTTTTCGTACCACTAAAACTATTTGTTTATCACGATGTCTTTTTTAAGAGCGTAAAACTTTGCATGTTTCTGTCATTTCTTCGTCCAAAGGTATCCAAGTATAAAATTTAATTTGAATCTTTTCTTGGTCATAACTGTTCTCATTAAACATTAAGATATTGTGATACTATAAAACAAGGTACGCGTTGGCTATTTTAAGCAGTAACATGTTGTTTGTATGTTACGTACTTTTATCTGAAACGTGAAACATAATGCACCATAACGTCACCAGATATTTATTTATTTATTTATTTGGGTTTTACTGCACACCGACACTTAACAGGTCATACGGCGCCGAATACAAAGTTAAATGTGAATAGAGCGTAATCATGTTAAAACCAAACAACGCATGTAAAATATAGAAAAATATAAAAACTATCAGGTAAAAAAATAAATTATAATTGAAAACAGGTCAACACATAAAACGGTTTAAAAAAGTATGACGATTAGTAAATAAACAGTTTAAAAATGTATAACTTACTAAGAATACCAATCTCGTTCAAGAAGCAAACAAGTTTCACTGTCTTAAAGTAACAAGACCGTCAGATAGAATTTTAATGAAAAATGTTAAGTGGTGGGGAGAATATGACACTATACATTTTTCTAAGAAGGAAGCAAATCAACTGTGATGAATACATGGACATGACTACAAACAATAGAGTTACTGAAATCAAAGTCACTGCTTTTGTTATTGCTTGTGCGGGATAGTGTTGCTAATATCTTTTAATGTGAATGCTAATACTAATTGGGCTTGATAGTGGCGTAATAGTTTAAATAAGTAGGGTTTTGTAGTTCTATGTGTAAATATGATAAACTTTTATTAAAAATTGTTCAATAACCCCAAATACTTTGTATATAATACCGTATATACTTTGTATGTGGGGGCTTTATTGGAGACACGTCCGTCGGTTTCTATGCAGCCAAAGTTTTTCCGCTCTAGTTCTCGGCTACCGTTGATTGATTATAAATGAATCTTTACAGCCTGGAATCAAGCAAACAATGCGAACAAATGGTCTTGTCCAATGATAAATTTCTTTGATATTTCTTGGATTTTTATTCAGTTTTCAAAACAATTCAAAGAACCAGGCCTACCAGAGCATACTGTGTGTGTGTCATGTTTGCTTTCATGTTCAGTTTTTGCAGCTTATCATCTTTCTACTTTTCTGTTTCTCGGAAACTATTTGTCATGACTTATTAGTACCAACGCGGGCACATTATGGCCTGATTAATGTGAATTATTATTACACTTTTGTATATTCATTTAAAGTGGCTTTGCTTTATTTCTTGCGAACCGGACTATTTGTCTTTTTTTAATAAATTTTGCAGTGACTTTCAATTCTTCAATATTCAAATGTAATTTTATATGACGAAGCAGTATACATGTAATTCATAATCTTCGAAAGTATGTCTTGCTTTAATTAATTGATAACAATTGCACTGCTAAATGTTTTACAATTTAATTTCCTCACTTTGGTTATTACGTACGAACTTATGTATTTAATTGTATTTCACCAATTATTACCTATTTGTTATATATTTTATTAACATTTATTAATTGATATATTTGGTTATGTGGCTTGTATATGTAAAGAATATTGGGAAAACAAGTAATATTGCAAGACTTTATAACTTCAATATATTTATCCATCATTAGAACATAAATATAACTAATAATAACTAATGATAATAATAATTCTTGGGGTTTATTTCATTCAAAGACATAGTCACTCTGTAAAAAAAGAAATCGGTAAAAAAATCGGTTAAATGATTTATGTTAAGACGTCAATCATATTAGGCAACACATTCTATATTGTATTAGAATGGGATTATGAAAAACAAACATGAATAGCATCTTAAATATGTGCATGAAAGACAATTGCTAGTATTGAATATCCGTATGCATCAAATACACATCAAGCATTATTCTATTAAAACATCAAAAACACCATACTTAATGGTATATCACATCTTGAATGTGTGTATGAAAGACAGATACTAAGATTACGTGTTTATCTAAAATAAATCAACATGATTTTATAAAAATATCAAAACACAAGAACACTAAATTGCGCTTTGCATCTTCAATATGTGCAGGAAGTGTAATTACTAAACATGTATCATAAACTCATGAAACAGTATCATTAAAACATATCAAACGCTAGACAATAAATGGTAAAGAAAGATAGTGTGAAGATGTACATCAACAGCTGTTATTATTTACTTAGAAATCAAATGGGAGATACAAGGACAAATTAAAAAGAATAACTGCCTGTGTTATATCTATGAAGAATCTAGACAAAGTAATTTTTAACAACTCAAAACAACAATTATATGGCACAGAGTACTGACCGAAATACAAGTAATTTATACGCTTTTAGGTCGTACTTAAATAAAAATGATAAGCTCAGGTTTAAATCTGCCGAAATCATAGCATAAGTTATTTTGAAGGTTGTTTGTATTTTATTTATTTTGTGTTATATCTCTTTCTGCTTGTAGTTGCAAGCACATTAACAGCTTCCAAATTTATCGACCAAGAAGGTTTTTTTGTGTTATTATTTCTAATCCACACACCATTTAAAACTGTTTTTGAGATCATTGCGACTTTATTATAAATCTTTCAATCACTTATTATTTTAAAGAAACAGAAAGACAGATTGAAGATTATGTTAATTATACCTTTTTTATTTAATATAATTTGTGGAAATGAAAAGCATTGTAGGAATTTTTAAATTTCACCATTATTCAACTAATTTATCTAAAAGTACACCTAATCGCTCGAATATACGTCATTGTTTACATGGACGTCAATAATTAACATTTAACTTATTTTTTAATTTTATTTTATAATTCATTTAATTAATAAAATTAAATGATTTAAACGAGCGTAACGGAATTTTTATGTCAAAATTAGGTTTCCATAAAAAATAGTATATTATGTAAACAGAAAAATATTAAAATCATTTAGTGTTCGCTAATCATGTATTATAACCACTTTATTTTAATATCTTAAATAATATTGACATTACCTTTTTTTAACTTTAAACTACACATATAGAACATATTAGTCCATAGCGGCATGCACATTTAGTATTCATTTGGTATTCTGTTTCTCTTATAAAAGCTAGTTACCGTCCTTTTTTTCCTTTTGAGTTGCCATGCATCGACAAACTAAGAAACGATAAAGCAGAAGTATGCGTGTGATCTAAGGGTTATAAACATGGCAATATACATTTTATATAGGTCGATAACCCAGATGTTTAGCATTCTAAAAAGATTTTAACACGACAGAAGCGAATACTCTTTTGGTTTTCTTTGTTCTTCGTTTGTTTATGCACTATACAGTTAATTATGTTTCGAAGACAATGAGCTAAGATACATTTTTTTTGGCGATTATTTGATATAGATGCGATAATATAACATAGTATAGGTCAACACAACAGACCTACAAATACAAAGAGTTCCAATGCATCACCGCAAAGAAAACAGTTATACAGAATCTATATTTCGTGCCTTGTTCTGTACCTACGTCGAGGCATATACACACTTAGCACTCCATTCTTGCTTCCAACAGCCAGTTTGTTCTTGACCAGTGCCAAGGCTCTTGCGTCCCGGAAGTCAGCAGGCCCGCCGTAAATGGCCGAACATTCACCGTCCATAGTGACTGCGTGGATGGCGCCTCCGTCTTCAGTAAACTTTGCATCTATCACATACACAGTGTTAGTCTCTGAATCCACTTCAATGCCAGTTGGCTCATTTAGCGGATGATCGCGTGTTCCCTTATAGTAGCAAATCATCGTGCCATCCAGCTTAAAGAAAATCAGGCACTTCTGGTTCCAATCACAGACAACGCAATTTCCGTTGTTGATTACTTTAACATACCGCGGATACGACAGGAAGTCCAGTCCGGAACTGTCTTTTCTCAGGCTGAACATGATGCACCCAGTATCTAAGCTCACACCTTCAACCAACGGTTCACCGAATTGCGGAACTTGTCCACAAATGAGCTGTGTATTCGTTTTGTCAAAAGCCAGACATGCGTACTGACGAAAAGTGTTTATTGTTCCTATGGTCAATACACTTTGAGGTTCAGCTCTGATCTTATATACAGTTTTCAATTTAGGAACGGTAACGGCATACATGTCGTCATGTATTTTTGCAATGTCCCATGGCTCTTCTCGGAAGATTAGGCCCCCGATTGATATACCCATTCCACTGAAATATTTAAGTTTTTTATTCCAGCGATCAATGAAGAGAAATGAATTGCCATTATGAGCGGTCATGGATATTATCCCAGGAGCACGGTGGTCGTTCATTTCACTATTTGAGAAAACAACCAATGGACCTTTTGGTTGTATAACATCCGAGAAAAGCGATTGTGTTCCACTGCTATGCCTGGAATCAAGATTCGGCGATAACGACCGAGAGCCTTCGATGTGTCGGTATGTAGGTGGACTATGCTCCGTTCTGAGTCGGCGTCTTCCTTGTCTATGTCTGTGTTCGGTCGGTGGGGTTTGGGAGTAAGGAGGTGGAGCTAGGCCAGAATATGGCGGTGGTAGTTCTTCAGGGCTTGGAAGTGGACTCATGGGAGCGTGAGCAGCATATGGCGGTGGGGGCTCATCTGGATATAAAGAGGCTACGTTACAATGTTCGGGCGCCGAAGTATCGTTTGTATGGGCGTGGGATGCGGGATTGTCTACAGGTGTCTGTGTGGGGTTTGTTGGTGTTACTTCTAGGGATGCAAAGGTTGTGGGTACTATGTCTTCTTGTGTATTAGTCGAAAATGCAGAACTAATGGGTCGAGCAACAGAGTCAATATTTGTATAGATTGGCTCTCCTGGATTGTTTGTACTTTCGATTCGCTGAATTTCTAACGTATCTACAGAACTTACATTCAGAGCAGCATCGTTGGAGCCATGTACATCAAGCCTAATACTACCACTTGTATTTGTGTCATTCCCATGCACGATTGTAGTGTCTGTATCTTCCCTGCGAATTGGGGCTGTTTCGCCTGAAACTGTGTTTTGATCAGTGTTAAGAATAAGTGACAAACCATGTCCATACATATTATCAATTGCAGTTTGAGAACTGCGGGCAGTCGTGCCATTCTGCTGCCCTTGACAGTCTTGAGCTGGTGATATGTCTGTAAAATCAATCAACGGTTCATCTAAGAGTGAAGTTGCTCTGCATTCAGTGTTACTAAGTTGCACTCTCAACGGATATTCAAACACAGGATCCACGGTTGTATTTGTCGACTTTTGTTGTATATCATAGTTTGGTGTAATTGGTGGCGCACCAATGTCAACCAATAACGGTTCGGTTTGTCCATCGAGCATGCTGGTATCATCAAAGCATGAATGAATCACTTCAACTTCCGCTACTGGTTTATGTAACATAGATTCTTGGGTCTCAGAATCGATGCTTAAGCGAATGACAAGAAGGGCGTTCAATGTCAACAAAAGGTCCGATCGATGGGTTTCAATCTGGTTTAGATCTTCCCCAGTCTGAAGAACAAACTTTAAATACCGACTTACTAGAGTAGTGTCGAGTTTTCTCACTTCAGATATGGCGATGGCAGTGTTCTTTTGCGTCAGTGACTGCAGTATGTTGTTACACTGACGAACACATCCATCCAATGTTGCGTCTTCCTCTGAAACCTTTGTTTCTAAACGGTCCAATAATGTTTGTTCCTCGGTTTTGAGTTTTTGGTCAATCCTGCTTCGCAGCCTGTTGAAAAACAGCTCTATCTCCAGGGCAGTTTCGTGTTTCTTGCGAAGCATTCGTTTCTTCTTATTCACCATTTCTGTGTATATATTCTTTACCGAATGATTCATACATTTCATTTTTTCAATAATGGATGATTTCAGAACATCGCAAGCATCGTGGACACGATCTTTGTTAAAATCGATAATCTTACAGGTGCCGGTTGTCTCACAGTGCGTTTGTAAACACGACTGACAAAGAAGTTCAACACAAGTCACACATGCGCTGATACAGTCGCTGTTGGCATGAGAGGAACACTGGTAGTAGAACGGGCTGATGTCATACAAATGTCTTGTCTTCTTTGACTTAAAGCGATTTATTAAAGAATCCATTGTGCTGGTATATAGTAGTTGTTTTCCCAAGAGAGTGAATAAAAGTGTCAGATGGACGTACGCGTGATTTAGAAATCTTCTATGATCAGGGGCGTTCCATATTAGAATTAGGTCGAAGCATGTTATATGTATTCATTTATCATGTGTATCGATTATGACAGCATTAGTTAATCTAGACTCTGGCAGTTTTTGATTCAGTATGAACTAGTACTAAATCACATCCTATTTAATCGCACATGCTTTTGTTTATGTTTATTTCTAGGCCAAGACAGTTAAAAAGCCAATCGGTTAATATTGTAATACGTCGCCTTAAGTACTTAATGTTGTTTCACTGTGGACTACTTTGAACAGTTCTCCACATGTTGCAGGAAATTTATCTTCCGTAATCGTTGGACTCTCGGAATCTTCCGCCACGCCCCTCGATGTCGGTGGCTGATATAACAAGGTGGATGACGTCACTGGAATTCGAAGAGAAAAATAGTACAGGACATTTAATCAACCAAGGCTACGTCAAATTCACTTTGGCTCTTTATGGACGCCCTAATCGGTTATGATGCTCTTGGTTTGAGTGGCTAATTTAACTATATGTACTATCGTCAAAACAATACAATGTAATTGCGATAAACCTAATAAACAAACAAACAATGTAATTGTAAATTACATCAACATTTGGGTGCCTGTGGCTGTTGGTAGAGTCGCCGACTTATAACACCTCTGACCCGCTTAGATTAGAGTATCGCCCGGTGCGAAGGACATAATGAGGGATGGTCTCCCAGTTGACATGCGTGGCTGCGTGGCTGCGTGGCTGCGATGCGTCGGTGGTTCTTCCCAGCAGTTTTGGGTGGGGTCTTCCTCCGCCTAAACAACTGGACGTTGCTATCATGACCGTTATTGTGCCGCTACAATATATATTTTATATAAATAACTAAAAATAATCGGTTAAAAATTTCATGTGACCGGAAAAGAGTCATTTATTCTACCTTATAACTCGTTTGGCGTCTTCTTGGCCGATAATTGTTGAACGCTGACTATCAAAATATTGTCACTCCAACTTGCATAACATAATAATAATCTCGCAAATAATAAAAACAATCATTTAAAAATAATTTCAAAAACATATCATTTGTGCTCTTCGTGGATTTGTCTTTTTATTTTGGTTTAATGAACTTGCGCTTGATTATGCTCCTTGTCCTGTACATTCTGTTTTCTTCGCTCGTCAAAAATTACTTAATATTTTATATAATAGTTTCAGTAAACATTTAATCATATAAACGCGGAAGAGGGAAAACTACATTCTCTATATATTATGTCTTGCGGTAAATCTAATATATACTGAACGTATTCGTTTTTCTTCTCACGCGCTTATACCACAGAGCTATTTGTAGACTTATGTGATATCTGAAGATAAAACAAGATTTATTCCCCTTTATTTTGGCGTTCTGCCAACACGCTGAATCAATCAGCCTAACTGCTCATGTCAATCAATAATATCTGTGTCAAAGTATAAAACAAATATCCACAATGTCTTGTCAATCATACCTTGTTATTGAAATTGGTGTAGGTAAAAGGGAATATTTATATAAAAAGCAACTCAAAAGTCCATCTGTTTGTTGTTGTGGTTATTATTGTTGATGTTGTTTTAGTTTATAGCGTCTCACCAACAATATTTCTCTTATTTCGTTATATCAAGTTCGGTTTAGAATAATGTATATTCAAATGATTGCCATACAAATGCCAGGGTGATAGGCTTTTAAAAACACACACACACAATATACAATATTCAAATTAATAAACTGCCTCGTAGAATATAATTAAAAAATAAGTGGCGTCTTCTTCATTCGTTAAATTCCTTGTTTCGTAAAGGAAGTGTAAGTCACATAAAATCGGACAGGTGTGTATTTGGGCAGCCGCCCATAATAATAACCATGACATGCTATAAGGCCATTAGGGCTTATCCATTGTAAAACCTTAAATGGGATATACATTTCATCATTATCGGTGACTCATCGTATGCTTAAAGGATTTTATTTTCCATTTAAAACCGCAGTACACGCTGAGACGTTTTTGACGCTTGTAAAGACACTTGTAAACAACCACATCATCACTGCTAACAGACATAAAGCTGTTTCATGATAGGGCGAAGTGAAGGAGACTATGTTGTGTAGGTAGCTGTTTACTTAACCCTTATAACGCTAGATTTTCTATAGTCAGCTTCTTACATCGACATGCAAAGGTATCTACAGACTCTGCAACAAATAGTGAAGATCGTGATCAGCTTGCTCCAGCAGAAAACTCTCTGATCTAGATCTACAATGTTTTCTTTAAGCAAAACATTTTTGGTTGGGTAAGATTTAAGAAACGTCTTATCAAAAGAGAAAGCACTGTGTACACAGTCGATCAAGGAAATATATGCATCGTGTACCGGTAATAAATAACTAAGCAAATGTCAAACTTCTTGTACAGCTTACTAAAGAGTTTACATATTTAAATTAAATGTACTGGTGCAGTAAATAAGATCTGGCTAAATTCATGGCTTGTTTTCGCGGATACAACCACTCATTCGACCCCCCCCCCCCCACTCCCCCAACCCACTTTTTTACTCGGCCTACTCCTGCCTCTTCAACGGCATTACTACTACTCCTACTCTTTTCACTACTAATACGACTATTACCACTACCACCACTACCTTAACTTCTATTAATTAAACATCTACTATTACTACTAAGTACTACTACAACTACTACTACTACTACTACTACTACTACTACTTCTACTACTACTATTATTATTATAAGTACTACTACTACCGCTTCTACAATTTCTACTACTACTAGTACCACTACTACTACTACTTACTACTACTACTACCACTACTACTACTACTACTACCGTTACTACTACTATCGCTCCTACTACTACTACTCTACTACTAATACTACTACTACTACTACTACTACTACTGCGCTACTTCCGCTGCTACTACTTCTGCCATCACTACTACTACAACAACTAGGACTACTACTACTACTGCTGCTACTACTACTACTACCAGGGGCGTGCCTGGGCTTACGCACTAACGCACGTGCGTACAGTTGCTTCCAAAAAGTGAGGGGACAAAACACGTAAAAAGCGAATAAAAGCTATAAAGACAAGAAACAAAATGCGATCTTTACTATTTCAAAGTTATAGTTATTGGTAGGAATTACGTGTTAACCCCCTTCACCCCCTTCCCCCACCCCGCAGTAACCTACTCACCCACCGCAGAATGCATCTATAGCGTTCTATGAAATAAAGATTCCGCTGGGAGTGGGGAAGCCCTCGGATCACACACGCACGCACGCACGGACGCACGCACACACACACACACACACTAGAAATCGTGCGTATACTCAAAAGTCGCCTAGGCACGCCCCTGCCTACTGCTACTTATACATTACTACTACAACAACTAGGACTACTAATTTTATTACAGTGTACATTCAATCATCAAACTCACTCTTATACTTATTACATTTTTAAAGAAGAAAGAAATATCTTATTAGAGCACGTAGACACATAAAAATATCAAAAAAGAACCTATATACATGTACTTAAATACGTACGTGCTTAACCAAATGTTCTCTATTTTGATCTTAACGATTTTCACGAATTCCTCTTACATAACGTGAAAACTCGTGTGTCTGACTTCCATTTATAGACAGGTAGAAATTAAATAGGAACATACCTTTAATAACGGCTGTTTGTGCATCTAATTAAACCCCTTTCCATTCCAAGGTAACGAAATTCTGCTGTAACCCGAAGGAAATGCTCAATCAATTATAACCGCTTTTAAAAGTCCTCACGTCTTTTACATGTTTATTACTTCCTAGGCAGGCTTATTGTATTGTTGACATACATTCATGTCGACCTGATCGTGTTTGGGCTTTTCTGTTTGTGCAACAACCATGACGCAAGGGAGGTAATGCACACGGGCTAATTATATAATGTTTGAGTTGCTTCCCTTTGGAAATTATGACAAATGTTTGACTCCAAAGAAATGTTACTATCATTTATTCAATAGAACCATTTAAAGAATCAAACCAGGCGCGTATCTGGGCCGTTTTTGAAGTTACGCACAATTACAAGAGAAATAACCTTTGTAGTAATACTTTTGATTATATTCGGTTCTTTTCCAATGAATAACAGATAAAATGCGGACATGCGAAGAAAAATATGAACGACTAAAATCCTGACGTGTATAAGTTTAATCATTTTAAAACCTTTTCAACTTTAATGGTGTGGTAATAAGATTTTATAACATAGAAACTACGGAAATAAGATATATCATTCCTAACCCGGTGTAGGCATCGACTTTCTTAGTGTTTTTGGTACTTTCAGAATTTCGTTTTTTCGAACGCAAGTTACGCACGTGCGTAAAGTACGTAATGACAGAAACGCGCATGAATCAAACACACACTTTTGTTGCTATTGTTATTAATAAATAATTTGAAACAAATATAGTGCTGCCTTTTCTGTGATTTCATGACATGAACACCTGACACATCAATTAACCCAGTTATTGTATTTCCATACCAGTGCTGTATAACTTTCAGTTTGAGTGTTTCAAAAGATTGAAATACCAAACGTATATACCAAAGTTTATTATCGCGTCTTAGGATCAAGCTTTAAACTTTGAGCGCTCTCCATCTGGGGTGGATGCGCTAGACACAAATAAAGCAATGCTTTCCTTGATTTACTCACCAAAACATTCAACCTGTGGTTTTAATGGTAGTATATGTTCCTCATTTATGTGTTGTTGTTTTTTGTTGTTGTTGTTGTTTTTGTGTTTTTTTACATAATATGCCATTTTTTACAGTTTCTACAAAATGACTTTCTTCAATACTTGAGCTCATGGTTAGAGGGTGTCTTGCAACTCGAGGCATTTAGAACAATTAAAACAGGCTAGGGGAGATATTTCTGTCCACGCAGACCTATAAAGGAATGCGATGAAAGGTAATTCTGACAAATCTATATCTTAAAATATTTTACATGCTAAAATGTATTTTGAGACAGCTAATCATTATTTAAATGAACCCTGTTGTTGTTGTTGTTGTTTTGGGGGTGTTTTTGTTGTTGATGTTTTGTTTGTTGTTGTTGTTTTTGTTTTGTTTGTGTGCGTGCGTGTTTTTGTAAGAGTGGGTCCGTGTGCGTGTGTTTTGTTGTTGTTTTTGTTGTTGTTTTGTTACATCGCACCAACACAAGTATGGTCATATTGGCGACATCCAGCTTATTATATGTGGAGGAGCACCATAGATTTTTATCTGGTCAGAAACACTGGCGCACCGCAGGTTAGCTGGAAAACCTTCCCACTTGTTCTTGTCCTGGCCGGGACTCGAACCCATTCATTGAGGGGCTAAGGAGTTGCAAGTCATTTTTTATGGTTTATTTAAAGCACAGTACAGTGTGCATGTATTTTGATGTCATGTGCTGTGTCTCTAACGCTTTTGCATATTAATATCTGACACCAAATATAAGCATTATTTTCAATCTCGGCACGCAAAAAAAAAGAAGTATGAAAGGAAAATTGGGTAAGATAATGTAATTAATTCATATTTGTTCTTTATTATTATAGTTGTAGCCTTCACAGTCTTCTGTTTCACTCCTCTACTTTCTGCGCACACCTATAGCAAATATCTGTTCAACTCACTCCAGGTAAGGACAATTTTGAACACTACCTTAATTATTAGTAAATACAGTCTCTCAGGTAGGAAATGCATGTTTGTAATGACGAGTCTGGTGTTGAACTTCACTTTTCGCATATCTTGAGTAACCAGCATTTGCAGGATCTTTTTCAGGTTACAATAATTCATTTTGTTGTTTGAGGAAACAAAAATGGTCTAAACTTTTTACACCCTTTTGATATGTGTGTGTGCGTGCGTGTGTGAGAGACAGACAAACAGACAGACTGAGGCTGAATGTTTGAGTGCGTAATTATCAGCATCAGCAAACACTCATTTTTAAAATTTTTAGTAATTTGCTTTATTTGTTTAAGTACAAGTCAGGGTATTTGGGGATTCAGGGGCAAAGTGTTGAAAGTGGTACAAAAAATCCTAGGGCGAACATCGTCTATGTCAACACGGTTGTGTTCCGATTGCGCGTGGCGACCCAATCGGAACCGATTGCGTGGCGACCGTGAAGCAATCGGAACTCCTTGGGTAATTCCGTCCTTGTGTTATCCGAGGAACTCCTCTGGTAATTCCGTCGTCGGGACAATCATGAATTATCCGAGGTGTTCCGATTGGGCCTTGAAGCTACCGGTAACGTAGTCTGGATTACCTGCCCTTTGTCTAAACAAAGATTCTTGCATTCTCTCACCAGAGGGCGTGCTACACAAGTTTCGCTTACACCTCTGTCAACGCCCGGTGTACAAGATTCTTGTACAAAATATAAATAATGAATAAAATGCTCGTGAGATTATTTTGATCTCTGTATATTTTACTTAAAATGAAAATGGGTATTTTTATTTTTTTAGAACAATGTTTAAGATATATTTTAACCCAAATTTTCGGGGAACTATTTTGCGACATGTGACGATAGAATATCACGTGTATGAGAACTACTTTTCCCGGCGTTGACAGAGGTGTAAGCGAAACTTGTGTAGCACGCCCTCTGGTGAGAGAATGAGATTCTTGTTTACAATAGAAGCTGGGAACCAGACTACCGGTAACGTAAAGCGATAACAGGGGAAATAACATTTGAATGTTAGAAATCTTGAACGGTTGGCGCAAATTCTCTTCTATGTATAATGGCTGATTCGTCGGTGCAGTAGTGGATACACTGTGAATAAAATACAGCATTTTGCAATGTGAGTATGTAAAAATACTGAATGCCAGATTAGTAGTATAACTCATATTTTATTGTGCCCAAATTGCAATGACTAACTTGGTATCTACAAAACGAAAGTAGAACAATGTACAGATGTCTTATCTAATAATTTTACTTAAAATGAAATGTTTTATTAAGTAATGAAGTTTTCATTTTCTTTTTGTCTAATTATCATTCTTGTATTGATTTGTACATGGTTCTGCCTTCTCTAATAACACGTGTCAGGATTTAGGACGTTACTCGTTAGTCACGCCAATGGCAAATGAAGGATCAATCATATACATAAATATATATGTTAACCGGGGCTTGTAAAAATAACAGTCCCGGTGCAGGTCCAGTTGTGTGGGTTTTTTTCCACATCAAGATTGGTTTTAACGACATATATATATATATATCATCACAAGTCAATAGTTATTATTAATGTAGGTCATATAAAGACACTTCAAATTTACGATAAAGCTCACTTGAAATAACGCGTAAACCAAACCAAACTGGGTAGCAGTTCAGGGTTCGACGTTAACTTTTTTGAGAGCTGGACCAGTGGTCCAGTAACTTAGAAAACTTACTAGACCTGACCTAAACTGGACTAGACCAAAATGTAAAACGCATAATACACATACAAGACATACTTAAATTAAATTGTTATATGAGTTCAAGCATCGTCTTGCAATAACACACCAATATAACTAAGTATGCGACAATTTTGACTAGAAAATAAGAATGAAACTTAACATTCTATTAATGCAACTTAGGTATGATTATACTTAATTTCTACCGGACCTGGTAGCGCAATCGGTAGAGCGTTGGCTCCGGTACGGAAGGCCACGGGTTCGATCCCGGGCCGCGACATACCAAAGTCGTTAAAAAAGGTAGTGGGATAGCCCCCTTGCTAACGTTCAAGCAAATATAAGGGTAGTTCCAAGACTGGTTGGCCCGGTGTCAGGATAATGTGACTGGGTGTGGTATCATGCCAGGTGGTCACAGCATGCCATACACAGTGAAGACAGCACTATAACTGCTTCAAGTGGACACCGTCTATATGGGATTCAGATTTAGAATGCCCCTTTATATTGTCGATTTTGAAATCGTCCGTACAGACAACAAATCTGCATGTCTTACAAAACATAAGATGGTTCTTTTTCTTCAAAATCTAGCCAACTAAACTCATCTGTTCATTTTGGACAAAACGATCCTTTCCGCTTTGTTTTGTCACACAGTTTCATTGAAGCATCCTTGCTCTTTCGTTTTGTACTGTCGTTCGTCTTTTTTTTCTTTTTTTGTCGGACGAAAAATCAAACTTAAGTACATTGCTCGACATTTTTGTGTCGTCTGCGCATATAGTGCATTAGAAACAAACCGTATTATAGTCGTTGTTGTCGTAATACTTGAGATCTCAACATTACAGATTGAATTCGTGCTTTTGTACCCCTCGCATTTTTATTTAAATTGTATAAATAATAATAGGACAGTTCCGTAAACATTAGGAAATAAGACGATAAATGAAGAAAAAAGCATTTGTATCCGTTTCACAATTAGTATTACGACATTGGATATTTGACAAGTGCGTAGGGGACAAAGCCTCGTTCTGAAAACACCAGCCAATGAGTGAACACATGTCAAGGTTGTTACTATGTTTATATACTGCTAAATAAAGCACACGGGTTTCCCAAGAAACTGTATCGACAAGCGTCAATAGCGACCGAGTTTAAACATTATAAATATTTTTTGACTTGATTCATTCATATGTAGATTTTTAGCGAAGCTTGTCCGATTTAGAACACGACCAGTCGGTCCAGCTAGCCTAGGACTTAGCTAGACCGAACCACCGATCTACTAGTGAATGTCGTTCGGTCGGTCCTTAATGTCGAACCCTGCAGTTATTAAAGTATACAAACTTTAATAATTTAAATCTCTAGCCAAACATATGCTTAATGGTAGAAGACCTAGCCCAAATGAGAAATTCAATTGAGATGTTAGTTCTGAGACTGAAAAGAAGTATGCATGCTGATTGGTTAGTATTTTTAGATTGTTATGATCTGTTAAGAAAGATAAGTTACCAAACCATTTCCATACCACACTACTTACTTAAGACAGTACAGACAAGACAAGTGGACAGAGACTGGACACACATTACTGGACAAAACATAACTGACCACTCACACTAAAGGGTTACTTACTAGGACAAACAGATACATGATTAAGATAGTAATGATAATAATAATGATAATAATAAAGCCTGGGTAACAAATATATATATATATGTATATATATATATATATATATATATATATATATATATTGTTATATTGTTATATGTTATTTAAGGTTTAATCATAACAATAAATAATATTTATTTATGACTTTTGTAACAAATATATGCATACATGTCATTTTCATTATTTATTTAATCATCTGCAAAATATCCTTTTTTTTCAAGTACACATAAACTTAGGTGAATTAGGGTTATTTTTGTGCAACCTTGAAGCCATACTGACAAAATATAATGTAGACAAGAAGTACATGAATCAGCAGTCTAACCCAAAATAATGGATCAACACCTCTAGGCTCTACTTGTAGGTCCAGACTTAAATTCAAATAAACTGATAAAAATGCCTCTCGAAACCCTTCAAAACGGTAACATTGTTATAACTGTTGAAAGTTGTTTGTAACCATTGTGCTGTCACACTGTAAAATGTAATTTTTTCACATAAGCTACTACGTGAGCGTGAGGTAAGACGTTATTTTTGGTAACACACTAGTTAGTTATCGTAGTGTGATGTCATTAGCGTAGTGTGACATCATTAGGTATATATAGTGTATATGCCATTTTCTGATCACTTTCATGTGGCCGTTTTATGCATTTTGTTGGACAATTTCATTTCAATTAATAACATTTTAGTCATGTTATAAAAGAATCAGATCCCATTTTATGGGAAATGGTCGAGTAAAGAGTGGAACTATTTTTTGAACGGATTCTTCCAAACCGAATTACAAAGATGATGCATTGTAAACAAAAAACAGCTGATGTTTTGGTTATGTTACAAATAGAATCTTATATTCGGTTTCATTAGATTCTGAAAATATTAAACTCGTTGTCGTCTAAAACGATATTAAACTCGGCAGAAACACATTTTGTATCATTTCATCCAACTTATTTAATATTTTCAATACATGTACCAATACTCATTGTCACTTTCAGTAGGACTTTGAACTGTTCTGCAAGATAAATCTGTTCAATGCAGAAAAAGAAAGATTATATTTGCACTCTTTAATTTTATCAACAAAAAAGTTGTCTTATTAACTTTTAAAGCAAACACCATTTAAGTCCATTATTCAGAAGGTAAAACAATTGTGTATGCCATGTTATTATTGCTTTAAAAATGGTGTGTGTCTAGTTGTGTGTCATTTGTAAGTGGCACATGATCTGCCATGTAGCATTAATGAAGAGTCCAATGATTATTAATTATCCATCAGTACTTAGACCTTATCCGATACCGGAAGGAGGAAGATATGAAGAAGTAATCAATATGAATTTTTTTTGAGGAAATCTTTTTTTTCCTTTCTCATTGTATGATGTTCAAGGAAGTTAATTGTTCTACTCGTGTTATGTTAGTAAAAAATTGTAATCAGACTCTTGATGGAAATATCATAGTGTATTGATTATTATATGTAGGTAAAGTACATTTTGTTTTTTAATTTAATGTTACTGTTAACACTGTATACACATAGACTGCTTATCACAAATTAAAGGTGGTATCCTAACCGACAGTTTGGATTAAAAAAGAATCCGCAAACCATATAATTAATTGTTGTTATTTAAAAAAACGTACAGCAAGAAATTTGAATCACAACACACAACTCATCATTACCAACATGTATTAATATTTCCCATTCATGCCACGCTGCAGATTTTGAACTATGTAAACTATGTGATGCTTTTTTTTTTAGAGATGTTTTATCGATATCCATGTTATCGGCTCTGATATTGTTAAATGTTTTTAGCAGAAATCTTTGATGTTTGTTTAGATTTGGAAAGAATTAACACTAAGAGTGATTTTTGCGAGATTTTTAGTCATTAAAAGCATACATGTGAACTTTTTCTGAGGCCAAAGTGGGACATTTTCAATTGCAAAGTAAGAGATTTGTTATTTTCATATAAACAATGAAGGAAGTTAGCTATTTCCAAGTAGGGAGATTTCTCAAAAATGTGTAAAATACCCCTCAGTTTCAAATAATTTTAACATTAAAAGATGGAGTCTCCCTCCAAAGCAGAACAGTTTACATGTATGTAGATGTTAAAGTAGTGTTCAAAATCGTGTTATCTATGACTAAAGTATTGGTTTATATGGAAATAATGTCAAAATTTTCCAAATCTATTGATAGTTTCCATGTGATGTCATCGACACTGATAAGACAGTTTAAGGCAGCCATCTTTGTGAGCAGAAGCTAATGCAGGCCGAAATCGGGAAATATGTGCTGTATTAAACTCACCACTGTGTTTTTCTTTTTCAGTCTATTTTACTGAATTTTATATCAAATTTAACAGCTTTTATAAAGTATTTTAAATATCAAAACGATATTTTGATAGTTTAAAAGGTTAAAGAAATACAACCGAAAATGATACACTGTTCATTTTGTTTTAAGTATGAGCCAATAGTTTTATTTATTTCTGTGTATTAATTCTGTGTGCATTTATCAATTGTAAAAATATTGTATTCTAAAAATATAAATTTCAAGCGCTTTCTAATGGTGTATAACTTTTAATTTTCAGACCACAAATGAAGAAATTACAAGTAAATAAAATTTACCTTTCTATACAATGCATATGAAAATCCCTTGAAGTTACCAACAAAGATGTCGGCCAAGATAAGGAATTTTCACTGGTGTGGAAACTATCTATAGTCTGTTATTGTCACATGTATTTGATACGGGCAAACTGTTGGATACTTATACTACCTATAACAATGGGGATGTGGATAGTGCTGAAAGCTGTCTGATCAGGATATGCACAAGGCTGTTTACAGCAATGGTAGATAGTGCTGAAAGCTGTCTGATCAGGATATGCACAAGGCTGTCTACAGCAATGGTAGATAGTGCTGAAAGCTGTCTGATCAGGATATGCACAAGGCTGTCTACAGCAATGGTAGATAGTGCTGAAAGTTGTCTGATCAGGATATGCACAAGGCTATTTGCTATCTGCACAAGGCTGTTTCCTGCAATGTTAGATAGTGCTGAAAGCTGTCTGATCAGGGATATGCACAAGGCTATTTGCTGTCTGCACAAGGCTATTTCCTGCTATGGTAGTTAGTGCTGAAAGCTGTCTGATCAGGATATACACAAGGCTATTTGCTGTCTACCCAAGGCTATTTCCTGCTATGTTAGTTAGTGCTGAAAGCTGTCTGATCAGGATATGCACAAGGCTATTTGCTGTCTACCCAATGCTATTTTCTGCTATGTTAGTTAGTGCTGAAAGCTGTCTGATCAGGATATGCACAAGGCTGTTTGCTGTCTACCCAAGGCTATTTTCTGCTATGTTAGTTAGTGCTGAAAGCTGTCTGATCAGGATATGCACAAGGCTATTTGCTGTCTGCACAAGGCTATTTTCTGCTATGGTAGTTAGTGCTGAAAGCTGTCTGATCAGGATATGCACAAGGCTATTTGCTGTCTACCCAAGGCTATTTCCTGCTATGTTAGTTAGTACTGAAAGCTGTCTGATCAGGATATGCACAAGGCTGTTTACAGCAATGTAAGATAGTGCTAAAAGTTGTCTGATCAGGATATGCACAAGGCTATTTGCTGTCTCCACAAGGCTATTTCCTGTTATGACTCTAGCAGTTCATCTTGAAACTACTGCATAAATCTGTTATAATTAGCAAATAAGGGAATAATAAATAGGGAATTTTGGCTATTTCTGCTTAAACACTTGCTTAAGTCTAAAATAAAGATGGCTTGGAGCACTACCTAAAATGTCAGGCAGTAAAATCATGAAATTTAAATGTTCATTCCTTCCGAATCTATAAATAAGCAGGATTGAAATGTTTGTTGTTATATTGTTTTTCATTATATGTGTATATTTTGCCTATTTTGTTGGATATAAATCATATCATGTGTACTTCCTTGATGCATTTTACTTTTTTCATATTTAAATTAATCTATCTTCTACTTTTATCACATGATTCCCCTTGCTTTCCATTCAATACACCCATTACATATTTTGTTATATAACACTAGTGTAAAACAGCGTTTTGATTGATAACATCATCAATGTCATCATAATTTAGATAGTTTCATGCCACTATTTTACCTATTTCAGTATTGTTGTTAAAATTTCATAAAGTTGTATAGGCTTGCTTACTTTCACTTTCACATCCTGAACTTGTGTAATAAATTGTTGCATTAAATGACAACTTGTGTTAGATCCTCTATATGTCAAACCCTGCCCAACAACATCACCAGCATAGATTTACTAAAAATTAGCAGTTACATGGACTGTAGTTAATAAAGAATAATAACTTTTAGCCCTTCGTTTCATTTTCCACTGATTTTTTTCCAGACTCTCAAGTTCCATGAATATTGAGCTATGATGGAAATGAACGATCTCCAACAAACACTGAGGAAAATTGCAGTATCTACTCTAGTAGTAGGTTCTACTTACCTGGTGATATCATACATATGGAAAACGAAAGCGATTCAAAGGAGGATAAATAAGAAACAAAAAGAATGTCAAGACTCTATCAAGCAACTGGAAAATAAACTCAACATAGAAGAGGTAAGCAGGGCTTTTCTTCAAATGTAACTATAATATGTCGAATAAAGGCATCTTGTTTTCCATAATAAAGAGCCCATTCTTCCCTAAGCATGTGGAATTCCCATCTTTTGATGTTGTTTAAAAGTTGTATATTGATTATTTTTGTAATCAAAGTACCTTTGTTTACATTATGTATCTATGAGCTTGGAAATTTCATGGCGTTGTAGTGGAAGTGTTGCCAACTTGTAACTCCTCATCGTCAGATACCCACGGTTGATTCTGTAACGTTACTCTCCATTCATCACCCGTGGGCAAATTGCTACTCATTTCGTCATTCTGTTTGAATAGAACAGAACAGACATTATCAAATCAGATGATAGGTTACAAAATTAAATACTCTTCAATCGGAAGATCAATATGGTGACCTGAGAACGTAAACATGGCGACCGGTACAGAGCATCGCAAGTGTAAAATATGTCTGTCAGCGATCTCCGGCAAATGTTCTTACAGATCTTTGGGCACTCCAGCAAGTATTGAAAAATACATGTCGGTTTTTAACGAAATTGGTATCCTTGCCCATGAAGACAGTGACCTTGCTTGTAATTTGTGTGTAAATAAACTTACGACAATGCTATCCAAGTGGTATGAAAGCGTAAACTTGATTGGTTGGCAGATTCGCTGGATGGTCTCAGCGAACCAATCGGATTGCGGCATTTCATAGTAAACAAAGCGACGAAATGAGTAGCAATTTGCCCACGGGTGATGAATGGAGAGTAACGTAATAGAATCAACCGTGGGTATCCTACGATGGTAACTCCTGACTGCTTAGCTTTTCGACATGTGGGTTCAAGCCCAGTTTAGGTTGCAGGGCTTAATGTTGGAAGGTCTTCCAGCTGACCTGCAGTGAGTTAGTGGTTCTACCAAGACATTTGTCTGGGGTCTTCCTCCAGCAAAATAGCTGGATGTTGCTATACTAATCCTACTTGCTCACTTCGATATATATATATATATATATATATATATAAAATAATTTCTAGTTCCTTCTATTTCAATGCATTTATTTAACATGTATTTTTCCCACCACAACCAAAAACAACCAACAAAAAAAACAAAACAACCTGGAATAAAAATATAATCATATTACATTTGTTTCAGCTTTGGACATCCTCCTGCCTCTTGTTTCTCTGCAGATAATTTCATGTTGCTTTCCTCCTTCAAAAAAGAAAAAGGCCAAAATAAGCCATAACATATTCATGTTTCAATTTATTTTATCATTTCATGGATAAGGGCTTAACTTTTGTATGTGGTTGCCCAGTCTGGCAACCTTCCTGAAATTTAAGTTGCCCATCAAAGACTTTGACTTGCCTAAATTATGTATAAAAAGTATGTACCTCTTTTTCATCATCATAGCAGAGCCACTGCAACGTTGTATTCACATTTTATTTATTATTTCTAATATTTACTTTTTTTTAAATAATCTTAATGTTATATTTTTCATTGTATTAATTGAACAACATATTTAAAATTACATGGTGATAAATTCAAACCAAATTTGAAAATTAAGACAAATGCATAACTTCATTGGATTTTTGACTGGTTTGCATTAGCTTGGTGAATATTGGTTAATGTGACCTGAGTAATGTGAAAATCAAATGGTGTAACAGACTATGTTATATGCACATTGCTCAATCCGTTTTTCAAATGTGACCTGATTAATGTGAAAATCAAATGGTGTAACAGACTATACTCAGCCAAAAAAGAAACCTTACACTTTTAATATTAAGATATTTTCAATATATCTTATTTAAATCAAAACATGTATGTGTCAGAACATTTTACTATCGATTCACTCTACACGTTAACCATATTGCACTCATGGTATCAGTGGTATTCAAGCGAGCGTAAAAATTCAGTTTTTGCACGTGAACCTCGTGCACGCGGTATGGTAACCGATAGTCATTGTTACAAAACACTGTACATGTCTTCAGTAAGCGCACAGATAAATTCACATCTCAAATTGACAGGTTTTACAATGCCGCGATTGTCAGAGGCCGAGAGAAATCGGGCTATTGGAATGATCCAGGGTGGAGTTTCCGTTGTTGACGTTAGTAGGACGTTTAATTGCAGCCGTACCACAATTCATGATCTTGTTAGGCGTTTTAGGCATACAGGTGATGTTCACGATCGTCCAATGTCGGGTAGACCAAGAGCAACTAGCCAAAGGGACGATCGCGCCATTGTCCTATTGCACTTACGTAACAGGTTCACACCCGCGACGTTGACGGCACCGGCGTATAACGTCTGTGCTCAGACAATTCGCAATCGGTTGCGCACACAAAGGCGCCCAATTAGAGCGCGACGTCCATATACTGGTGGTATACTTACGTTACGCCATCGCCGCGCCCGCCTTGGATGGGCACGTGCGCACCGCAACTGGCGTTGACGTGACTGGAACACTGTCTTGCGGACGAGTCACGGTTTAATCTAAGCCATGCCGACGGCCGTGTACACGTTTATCGTCGTAAAGGTGAACGGTTCGCTCCAGTCTGTGTAAGACAACATGACCGTTTTGGCGGCGGGGGTGTAATGGTTTGGGGCGGGATAATGGGGGGACAGAAAACCAGGCTTATTGTTCTGCGTGGCAACTTAAACACCCAGAGATACATCAACAATGTCCTAAACGCAGAAGCTATTCCTTTCTTGAGAAATGCTCCAGCTGTTTTTCAACATGACAATGCCCGTCCTCACACTGCAAGAATTACACGCGCTCACTTTGCTGCATCCAACGTCAACGTCATGCAATGGCCAGCAATGTCTCCAGATATGAATCCGATTGAGCATATCTGGGTCGTGCTTGGCAGAAACGTTCGCAGTATACATGCTCCACAAAATATCCAGCAGTTGACAAATGCCTTGATCATTGAAAGGGACAACCTTTCCAATAGGCTCGTTCAACGTTACGTCAATTCGATGCGTCGACGGGTAGATAAACTGATTAGAGCAAACGGTGGACATAACAGATATTGATTTCAAAAACAGAATACTCAAACATGATTCAAATGCAAATGAAATGGTCGGCATCCGTCATAAAATGTTTCAATGTCACCAATTAAAAACTGATAAATTTAATTTTGACCCCTATGAATGAAAAAACAGTATTTAAACAAATTTAAAACATAACCAATAAACAAAATGCTATCTGTGTTGGATATGCATGTCTTTAACATGTCCAACAATCATTTCCAGATTCGGATATCTGGTTACTGAAAAAAAAGAAAAAACATACACTGTAAGGTTTCTTTTTTGGCTGAGTATATGTTATATGCACATTGCTCAATCCGTTTTTCAAATGTGACCTGAGTAATGTGAAAATCAAATGGTGTAACAGACTATGTTATATGCACATTGCTCAATCCGATTTTCAAATGTGACCTGAGTAATGTGGAAATCAAATGGTGTAACAGACTATGTTATATGCACATTGCTCAATCGGTTTTTCAAATGTGACCTGAGTAATGTGAAAATCAAATGGTGTAACAGACTATGATATATGCACATTGCTCAATCCGTTTTTCAAATGTGACATGAGTAATGTGGAAATCAAATGGTGAAACAGACTATGTTATACATGTATGCACATCGCTCAATCCGTTTTTTGCTTAACTGTCATAATGCAATATGGAGACCAAGCGTTAATTACACTGATTAAAATTAGCCAAACATTGGATTTAATTAATGGATAAATAATTTAGTGTTGTTTTTTAGTTGGACAATGTGTGACAAAAACATGTTGCACCCTCGAGGTTTTTTGTTGCCCCAGGCAGTTGGACGATCGTTCATGTCGAGCCCAGTGGTTATAACTAAATTGAGTAGCAGCTTTAAATTAATCTAAGAATGTCTAAATCTTAATACATTTATAAAATGGCATAATTTTGACAGTGTGATCAATAAGTCATAGTAAACAAACATATTCTTTTATAGATAAAGGGTATTTACTCTATAATCTACCACATGATGCTGTAAACCATAAACTGCTTATTGCAGCAGTGCTTCTATCCCTACATTTGTAAAGGTCGTCATACACTGATAATTGGCACTGGATGTCTCCAGTAGTTTATTACTATAATTATGTTTGTCATGCATCAAAAGAACAAAACAATAATCTTTATTTCTTTTTAGAAATACTTAAACTATGCTTCTCATTTATTAAAAAAAGAAAGAAAAGATATACCTGTGGCAATAATGGTTTGTTGTTTTTTTATACAGAAAAAAAGCACAAGACTTGAGCAGAAAATATTACGTCTTCCATTTAGTGAGTTACGCAATGAAATGAGAAACGGCTCACTAATGCCGGTAGACGTGTTACATAAATACCAGGTCATGGTCAGTATCGTTTTTAAATATATACATATATAGGTTTGTAGTTCCTTTTCATAATTGCAAAGAAAATACATCTAGTCTTGGATTATAGATTTTCAGTATCTTAACTGCAGGAGGTACCCGTGGCCGGGTGGTTAGTTGCAAACCTTTAACTCCTCAGCCCCTTACCATGACATTTGTAGTCCCAATCGAGACACGAATTTTCATATTGGAAGGTTTTCTAGGTAACCTGCAGTGTGCCCGTGGTTCTACCCAGACATAAGTCTTCCTCCACCAATAATTAACTGGATGTCACCAATATCACCATAATTGTGTCGGTGCTATGCAACAAAAACAAAAAAACGAAATCTCACTGCATGGGTTCAAGTTCTAGCGTGGAACAAATTTTTCCTATGGGGAGGTCTTTCAGCTGACCGTTGGTTCTAAAAAGACGTGTCAAGGGTATTCTTCACTTATGACAGCTGGAAATGGTGTTAATTCTGTATCTAATTAAGAAGCCAATCAAAACCACTTGACCCCTGAAGTGAGTTTTGTTCAAACTTTGGTGATTTCATGTCAGTCCTTGTGCTATAACAGGGAAGACTGCATTGTGTCTCCTGTAAACTGTATGTACTATAGGAGGAGTGTTCAATAAATATGCGGAAAAGAGTCACCATTTCCCTACTTGTTAAGTTAACTGAAATAAACTTACACAATATTAAGGACAGACATATCTTGAAAATATACAGCAAATATTGTCATGGGGAGTATTTTGAGAAGGACTAGGTGTGTGTTGTAGGTGACATTTGCACATGTGTTGAGCGTGTCGTCGTTACAATGTTGAGCCGGTTTTACTGCGATTACCATAGAAATACATGTAATTTTATAATTAATTTTCATCCAATTTTACTGAAATTTTGTGTATATGTTAACTTTATTTATTTACAAAATGTAAATTTCCCATGAGTATTAAAAGTATGGCAGCACTTTTCCTCGTATTTATTGAACACCCCTCGTATATGTTTGTAAACAGTATAGACAGATATTTTTTGGTTAAGGCTTTAATTAGTTTTTAATTAAATGCATTTTCAAAAACAAGTATCAAGAAATCCCATTAGCATATTTTTAAAGACAATTATATTGCTATGTATATATACATTTACCGTCATTTAATTTTTTAAACTAATATTATTTGTCATTTTCATTTAATGACGTGAACTTTATTTGAAAAAAAAAGTATTACTTTTTCAGGCTCTAGAGCAAAACAACAGACTTAACTTCATGGTGGAACCTGTTAAGGAGGCAGAGGTATGTAGAAAATATTTTCCTTTTGACCAGGGATAGCAAGGTTTACAAAAGCACTTTCATCTGTTAACCAGTTATGGTGAACTGGACATTATCACTTTATTCAATACATGCTTCTTTCTACTTAGGTAACAACCCTCTTGTGGGTTAAATAAGTCTCATCAATGTATTTGTATTTTTCTCCATAAGTCTTAAGGGTCAGGCTTACAGACCATCCCTGTTACTGTACTATGTAATGGAGGTGCTGGTGTTTCTATTGATATACCATTACAGATAGATGTTTTGTTCTTACTTTTCGCTTGGCTTGCATGTGAAATACCTTTGTTCTGCGCCTTTTCGGAGTTTGGTATATGTTGCAATACTCATAGGACTTTGTCATATATTCTTATTCTATTGATATACCATTACAGATAGACCCTGTTACTGTATATAATGGAGGTGCTGATGTTTCTATTGATATACCTTTACAGATAGTCCCTACAACTGTATGTAATGGAGGTGCCGATGTTTCTATTGATATACCATTACAGATAGTCCCTGTAACTGTATGTTATGGAGGTGCTGATGTTTCTATTGATATACCATTACAGATAGACCCTGTTACTGTATATGATGGAGGTGCTGATGTTTCTATTGATATACCATTACAGATAGTCCCTGTAACTGTATGTTATGGAGGTGCCGATGTTTCTATTGATATACCATTACAGATAGACCCTGTTACTGTATATAATGGAGGTGCTGATGTTTGTACTGATATACCATTACAGATAGTCCCTGTAACTGTATATAATGGAGGTGCCAATGTTTCTATTGATATACCATTACAGATAGACCCTGTTACTGTATATGATGGAGGTGCTGATGTTTCAATTTATATACCATTACAGAAAGTCCCTGTTACTGTATATAATGGAGGTGCTGATGTTTCTATTGATATACCATTACAGATAGACCCTGTTACTGTATATAATGGAGGTGCCGATGTTTCTATTGATATACCATTACAGATAGTCCCTGTAACTGTATATAATGGAGGTGCCGATGTTTCTATTGATATACCATTACAGATAGACCCTGTTACTGTATATGATGGAGGTGCTGATGTTTCAATTTATATACCATTACAGAAAGTCCCTGTTACTGTATATAATGGAGGTGCTGATGTTTCTATTGATATACCATTACAGATAGACCCTGTTACTGTATATAATGGAGGTGCCGATGTTTCTATTGATATACCATTACAGATAGTCCCTGTAACTGTATATAATGGAGGTGCCGATGTTTCTATTGATATACCATTACAGATAGACCCTGTTACTGTATATGATGGAGGTGCTGATGTTTCAATTTATATACCATTACAGAAAGTCCCTGTTACTGTATATAATGGAGGTGCTGATGTTTCTATTGATATACCATTACAGATAGACCCTGTTACTGTATATAATGGAGGTGCCGATGTTTCTATTGATATACCATTACAGATAGACCCTGTTACTGTATATGATGGAGGTGCTGATGTTTCTATTTATATACCATTACAGATAGACCCTGTTACTGTATATGATGGAGGTGCTGATGTTTTTATTTATATACCATTACAGATAGACCCTGTTACTGTATATGATGGAGGTGCTGATGTTTCTATTTATATACCATTACAGATAGTCCCTGTAACTGTATATGATGGAGGTGCCGATGTTTCTATTGATATACCATTACAGATAGACCCTGTTACTGTATATAATGGAGGTGCCGATGTTTCTATTGATATACCATTACAGATAGACCCTGTTACTGTATATAATGGAGGTGCCCATGTTTCTATTTATATACCATTACAGATAGACCCTGTTACTGTATATAATGGAGGTGCTGATGTTTCTATTGATATACCATTACAGATAGACCCTGTTACTGTATATAATGGAGGTGCCGATGTTTCTATTGATATACCATTACAGATAGACCCTGTAACTGTATATAATGGAGGTGCCGATGTTTCTATTGATATACCATTACAGATAGCCCTGTAACTGTATATAATGGAGGTGCTGATGTTTGTACTGATATACCATTACAGATAGACCCTGTTACTGTATATATACAGAAAGTCCCTGTAACTGTATATGATGGAGGTGCTGATGTTTCTATTGATATACCATTACATATAGTCCCTGTAACTGTATATAATTGAGGTGCTGATGTTTGTACTGATATACCATTACAGATAGTCCCTGTTACTGTATATATACAGAAAGTCCCTGTAACTGTATATAATGGAGGTGCTGATGTTTGTATTGATTTACCATTACAGATAGTCCCTGTAACTGTATATAATGGAGGTGCTGATGTTTCTATTGATATACCATTACAGAAAGTCCCTGTAACTGTATGTAATGGAGGTGCTGATGTTTCTATTGATATACCATTACAGATAGTCCCTGTTACTGTATATAATGGAGGTGCTGATGTTTCTATTGATATACCATTACAGATAGTCCCTGTAACTGTATATAATGGAGGTGCTGATGTTTCTATTGATATACCATTACAGATAGTCCCTGTTACTGTATATAATGGAGGTGCTGATGTTTCTATTGATATACCATTACAAATTGTAACTGTATTTAATGTTTAAAGGAGGCTCACACATTTCTCTTTAAAGACCATTGCCAAATCCTTGAGATCCACTCACTCCGACAAACCTTTGTATGGGATACCAGTTAGCCTCAAGGAGAATTACTATATCCAGGTAGGCTG
This sequence comes from Sinonovacula constricta, assembly GCA_007844125.1. Classification (NCBI taxonomy): domain Eukaryota; kingdom Metazoa; phylum Mollusca; class Bivalvia; order Cardiida; family Solecurtidae; genus Sinonovacula; species Sinonovacula constricta. The sequence continues at coordinate 864,983 of CM017567.1, read as the reverse complement.
TTGTTGTTTTATTTCAATCTTAAATGACTGTTCCTGGCTGTGAGTACTTGACAGCCAAGGAAGTCAAATCAATATTGTGTTGATTTCACTTCTTTGACTGTCAAAGAATGACATAGAAAAGGGGAAAAACACAAGTTTGCATTTAAAATGCACTCTTCTAGTCACCATAACTTAAGTCACCATCACCTTTATCATCATTATAATAGCACCATCATTTCATTCACACATTCAGTGCTACAGATAATTTTTTGGTCAATTAGTTTTCACTACAAGATTTATCCAACCAGTTTCCTTGAAGCAGCCATTGCACTTGTCATACAGGGTGATTTTTACCCAAGCACATCATGTGGCATACATCTGATTTGACTGCTAAAGTCATATTTTATCGATTAAACAGTGTACCCATATTTTTTACTCTATAAGTTTTGCCCAACCGGTGTGTATATACATTTCTGCTTTGATTATTTTTACTGTAAACAGACGATGAGGAAATCAATTGTCAGTCGTTGTCCACTTTCCCCAATTTTTTTAGTAGGATAAGATTTTAATTTCAATTCGTTTTACATCAAAATCAATTTGTAAAAATGATAAAATGATGCTAATCTGGAGCACTGTGTCACATTCTTATTTTACTTCAATTTTTAGTTTTTCAAATTGTTAACATTGCACACTTTAAATCATCCCCATTATCAGTATTATCACAACCATTATCACTATAGGTGTCACTGTTATTTATCATTTGTATTGTTTGTAGTTTATGAATGCTATCAAACCTGTATTGTTTTAATGCTATAAAGTATTTGTAGCTTGTTATCATAAGCATAATTACACCGGCCCTATAGCTCAAGTGGTAGAGCGATGGCTTGCATATTGGGAGGTCGCATATTTGAAACCCGGCCAGATCAAACCAAAGACTTTAAAGTTGGTAGTAGTGGTGCTCCTAATGCTCAGGGCTAAGGGGACAGCATTATGCCTGACTCGTCGGGGTCAGTATAATGTACCGGCCGGGTTCAGTCCCTGTGCAACTCATAAGTACCCCTGTGCTTTAATGATAGAAATGTCGCTGCACAGTATCTCTCTATCTATCTATCTTCCTATATATATATACATGTGTATATATATATATATACATATATATACATATGCCTGCCTGCCTATCTATCTATCTATCTATCTATCTATCTATCTATCTATCTATCTTTATTCCTTAAAATCAGTCCTAGTTCGCCTATACTGTTTTATATCAACATGGTATTTAAATGTAGATGTTAAATAATTAATTTTCATTTCACTACTTTGAAATCTTTGTCCAAGTGTATTAATCTGGATATTGTTTAAAAAACTTTACTTTATATTCCATAATTAAAGTGACCTACAGTAAGTGAAAATTGCCAGAACGCTTGATACAATCATCCCTTGCTCTGCTACCCTTAGTGAAGGGAGTGACTGACAATTTAGTGTCACTTCACCGATATTAAGGAAAATGTCAAATAATCATCTGGGGTATGTCACTCCTTTGACTTACATGCAGCACATAAACAGAATATAGACAGCTGTTGCATCTGCCCAAGTATCATAACCAACTAAAAAACACTACAAGGTTAAGCTACGGCACAGTCCCATGTCGGTCTCAAGATATAAGATCGCCCAGGTTAATGATTGTAACATGTCACATCATTTGTTCGTACCCCAGTCAAGAACTTTATTAGGGACAAGTGGAGTCTTCCAGCTAATAGGACATCCAACTCAGTGTCCTTTCCCGGAGTATTCCTCTGTAAATAATTGCTGGACGTAAAGGACCATAAATGTGTCACTGCAGTGTTTCAGAGAAGCAAACCAAACATTCAATTGTTTTCAAGTACTAGTTTCTTATATGTACTTGACAATTGAATTGGGTTAATTGTTGTCAACAGGATAATAGATTCACGAATAAGGGCCTATTGTTTTCTTCTGGTATTATTGTATGTTGACTGACCCATTTATGATGTACTTAAAAAATTTCAAAAAACAGTGATAAAAATATTTCGGCTGTGCCAATTTACTTGATAGTTTACCAAACTGTAGTGTAAAAGTAAGTAAACCTGCATCCATATTTACTTTGGTGAAAACGTTGACCCCAGACCCAAATATATTTATAAAGTTCAGTAGTACTGGAGCATTCTCCCTTGCTAAGGCTTGCTTCATATATTTGATCTATGCAACCTTCACATGTATGCTATAGGCTAGCTTTATATAATTGCTCTAGGTGAGCTTACAATAGTTGCTTAAGGCATGTTTAATATTGCAGCCATAGGCTAGTTTAATATGATAGCTCTAGGCTAGCTTTATATAATTGCTCTAGGTGAGCTTACAATAGTTGCTTAAGGCATGTTTAATATTGTAGCCATAGACTTGTTTAATATGGTAGCTCTAAGCTAGTTGTATATGCTTGCTCTAGGTGAGCTTACAATAGTTGCTTAAGCCATGCTTAATATTGTAGCCATAGGCTAGTTTGATATGGTAGCTCTAGGCTAGTTTTATATGCTTGCTCTAGGCTAGTTTTATATGCTAGTTTTATATGCTTGCTCTAGGCTAGTTTTATATGCTTGCTCTAGGCTAGATGCATATTGCTTCTCTAGGTGCATTTTTAAAATCAACTTTAAAAATTGGGGATTGGAAATAGTCAGCAAAGATATTTTTATTAATATCAAGTTTTTAAATTAATTTTTGGTTGATATAAATCATGGAATTTTAATTTTTAATTTAGCATGTACAACTGAATGAAGTATCTGAAATCATGTGACATGTTTAGTACTTTAGATATTTCCAGATATTTTGCAACATGTTCCATTTTTTTTTGTGCCATTTTACAATTGTCCAGCCATTACTACAAATAGTGATCACTATCAGTACTCTATCAATTTGTATTTTAATACAGGGGCGACCGTTGCGTAGTCGTAGTCTCTGATTTGTAACTCATTAGTGGGTTCGAGTCCCATTCCAGAGAAGGTCTGCCAGCAGGCTTGTGGTGTGATAGTAGAACTATCAGACAATTGGCAGTGTATAAACAGTCAGATTGACCTGTGCTTTCTTATTAATGGTAATGGCAAATGTACACTTATTGTAGTTATTTAAAACTCAAATGCAGAAAACTGGAAAATATAATAATGACCATATGTTTTCTTTTTATTTCATTTGACTAGGCTTAGTTGTCAATAACTTGTCAATTTCTTCTTTGCACCATGGCATATTTTCCATGTTCATATTTACAGTTAGTCCTTTTTTAACAACACATATTTCTTTGGACAATTTTTGCTTTCTTTTTTTTTAAAATGTTAAATGTATATTAAGTTTGATTGCTGGAATTTTTGTGCTACTTTATGATTTGAAAGAGATTTATTTTTACAAAAGTACATGTGTAATGATTTCAAAACGATTCACTTTAACGCAGGAAATCACATCCACAGGTCTTACTGCACATGTAGGCAGGTATGTCTTTTTATTGACAGACCTGCCCATGGGATTTTCTTTATCACAGCAAGTCATTCCAAGATATAAAGACCTCTATCAGACAAAAAAAGAGGTGTGTAAACATTGAAGACAGCACTGTATCTGCTTCAAGTGGACACTGTCTCCTAATAACAGAAATACTGTTGGTGGGATGATAAACCCAACAAACAAACAAGCAGTAAAACCTTATTCAGAAATCCAAAACACAACAAGCCAAACTCGTAAACATAATAAAAGTGATATATCTTCCTTGTTTATTCTCAAACAATTGCATGGGTCGGTCCAAGACTGGTGTCAGGATGATGCGACTGGGTGGTGTCATGTCTAGCCTTTTAGGCATGCTATATAGAGATACAATGGTTATGGCCCGAGAATAAGAAAGTTTATCTGGTGAGTAGGAAATTATTAATCTTGCCAAGCTTTATCAAGCCAAGATTCACTTTCATGGTGAACCAGAAAAACTTTTCTATGCTCAGTACCATCTATGAAGTTCCTTTTATTTTGTTTGAATAAATAGAAAATAAATATAAGGGAAAATGAAAGACAGAGAAAAGAAAATAGACAAACACTCAAAGTGGCCTTACTCCACATCTTTATTGTACATATACTACATACGCCAAAAGATTCCCAACATTTGGAGTTTACTACAAGGTGATAGGGTATTAAAATATATTAAAAAGATGTGTTAAAACAATTGAATAAACAATAATATTTAAAAATACACTCAGAAATACAAGTTCAATGATACATCTGTTTACAAAGTGATCACTATCTGCCTGGTAAGCAGCTGGAACCAAAATGCACCAACACAAAGTTTTTGTCGTGTTTTTGCTTAAAATTGGTTTCATAAACATAAAAAATATATCAATCAAACATTATGTGTTTCAACTATTTATACATTAGATGAGGCAAGAACCGTTTTCATATGCTTCTTAGACAGCTTTTAAGGCCAAACAATACAATAAAAAATTATGCATCTGTACATTATCTGTACATTAAAATTTCCAGAGCTCCTACATAAAGTATTTCAAACCGTTGTGCCAATTGACAGAATGCTTTGATTATAAATGAATTAACACATGGTAAGTCAATTTAAATTTTGCAGGTATTTATTTTATGTCTACATTAAAGTGCTGAATGTGCAGTCTGTCCAAACAATGCTTTTGCCACCGTGCCTGCTTGGAATGGTATTATTCCCCACATAATTACATCAGTTTAATTTTGATTTGCCACTGTTGTCGAACGATTCACCACTTATGAAAAAGAGAAGCAACAACATTTTATAGGATAAGTCCCCACAGATGATTGATTTTATAAAATGTATGCCCCATAATGCATTTTTGTTGTAGTAGTATGAATACCCATAATGCAGTGAATACCCATAATGCCATAATGCAGTCAATAAAACTTTTTTAAATGGTGCTTATCATATATACAAAAAAAAAAATGAAACAAATTGTAAACAAGTTTTTTTTTTTTTATTCTTCTTGATGTATTTGTTCATCTTTTGTTTTATAAACTCACACTTTTATTAATTGTTAACATAACCATACAGTTAAATGTAGATAAAAAGCTTGTGAGATAGTCATCACTGTTTGAGTAGTCATATGCCTTGTCTGACCATGTGTCCTATTGATAAAGATTGTTTATCTGGCTTGGATTTGTCTAGTACATACAGAGGCTGATTGTGGGATAAAATAGTATTGACAGTTATCTGTAGCATGTAAATACTTCTGATAACTGAAAAATAGGAAGAAAGAAATTATACATGAAAATAATGAGAGCAGCTTTGTAAACTTCATAGAACATCATGTAGTCTGTTTGTATTATACAGATTGTTGATATGCAGGCTTTTTTGAAGACTGATTCTTGCCCCTTTTACCCAAGCAAAGATGTTTTCATTTTTAAAAAGATGGTAAAAAAACCCAAAATAAATTTCATCCTTTTTGACTTAACATTTTAAAATTTAATGTGTAATTTTTACTCTAAAATGCCTAAAGGTGAATTTAACATTCCCCAGTCAGAATGGCCGGTGACCCTTCTACAAAACTAGAAAAAGAGAGCTGACTTTGCCTGAAATGTAACTCAACTCATTTGGTAAAAAGAAATAAAAAAATCATAATTTCTTTTCTAGGGTTATGACAGCACTGGAGGTATGAGTATGTTCCTAAATAAGCCTGCTCAAGAGGATGGGGTTCTTGTTAAGGTGTTAAAAGCCCAAGGAGCTGTTCCATTTGTGCGCACCAACATACCGCAGTCTATGATGACGTAAGTAGACACATGCTATCCCTTATGATGCTAGATCTTGCTGAAAACCTTACTTTTTACTTGGATATGCTTTCTAACAACCTAATGTGATATATGTAATATTATGGTTAAGCATGTTTCATCTGTCAGTGCCCGTTGTTGCTTCTTTAGCCATAGAAAAAATTGGGGCAGATAACTCCTCTATGTCTTGTATTTCATCAAAGATGATTTTATTGATGTTAAGATGTGGCTCATGTTCTTTGTTACTTAAGTAGTTGCCATAGTAAATTCTCTTGTCGATAGAGCTTTTATTTATCTCCAGAATCACTGATGGTTCATTTAAATATGTACTTGTTGTTTAACATTAACACATATATTGCAGCTTCTTTCTCATCTTGTCTATATATAATTGAGATGAATGTTTCAAGCACCTTTTGTTTTCAGGTTTGAGTGTTCCATCTATCTAACAACTGTAAACTGCCACATGTATTTGGTCATTTCTTTGTGTTCATATTTCTTGTGTTCCAGGTTTGAATGTTCCAACCCAATCTTCGGTACCACTTTGAACCCGCACAACCTGAAGAGGGGACCGGGGGGTTCCTCAGGTGGAGAGGGGGCCATCCTGGGGTCAGGGGCCTCCATTCTCGGCTGGGGTACAGACATAGGAGGTAGCCTGAGGATACCTAGTCACTTCTGTGGTGTCTACTGTCTGAAGCCTACAAGTGGCAGGCTAAGGTAAGTGGAGCTGAGGTACAATTCCATCAAACAGTTTTTCTTTTGAATACAACACCCTTTTTCTATTCACACCAGAATTTGACCTCTTTTTCACAGGTCTATTGTCATCAAGTGCCAGAGTGAATATTGTCAGGATTTTAAGATTTTATTTTATTTTATTTATTTTCCAAAGATGTAGGCATTGAAATATATATAGTAGCTAGACTTGGAATATGCATTATTGGAAAAGGAAAATTGGGATTAATATTCAGGTTAATAGCTTCAAAGTCGCTGTTGCTGAAAACAGATTTTCTCACTTTAAATTTCCTCAAGCCAAACTTCTCCTGCATGTCTAAATCAAATATGATCCTACCCAGGACAAGTGACATCAAGTGATTTTTATTTTATCAAGGTCAAGTTCATTGAAACTAAAAATAGATTTTCCATCAATAGGTCTTGTAAGGATTTAGATATGATGATCAGATTTAATAGGCAGATTCATTATGTGGAGAGACAGATTGAGGTAAACGTTCAGGTCAGTAGGGTCAAGGTCATTGATGCTAATAATAGTTTGTTTCATTTACATATAAATATATTTCATTTAGAATTGAGATTTAATGATCAAATATATAAGTAGGCAGATGCCATATGGGAAAGGAGAGATATTGGGGTTGTTTTTGTTTTTTTTGTTACTTTATTATTGAGATAGAAAAATTTGGATTAATTTTGAAGTCAGTAGGGACACGGTCAAGGAAACTGGTATTAAATGAGTAAGATAGTACAAAACCTGTTTTCACATCATTGGGCATGTACTAGTAAAATGATTTACTTTTCCTGTTAATGCATAAAATATAGAGTTTGACCCCAAGTAGCATAAGGTTATCATGACATGAGTGGGAGACCATGCTCATACATATTTATAGTCTAGGTAGAGCTTCCTTGTTTAAGCTTAGCTTTAAAAATCAGGCTATGACGATACCGGCCACAATAGCTCAGTTGGTAGAGTGTCGGTTTGGGGATCGGGAGGTCGCGGGTTCAATCCCCGGCCGGGTCAAACCAAAGACTTTAAAGTTGTTAGTAGTGGCTTCCCTCCTAACGCTCGGGGCTAAGGGGACAGCATTATGACTGACTCGCCGTGTCAGTATAATAGACTGGCCGGGTTCAGTCCTTGGGCACCACATATGTGCTCTTGTGCTATTATGATAGAAATGTCGCTGCTCAGTATCGGCAATAATGCAAATCCCATCCCATCCCTCAGGCTATGATGATTTTTGGCAATGATGCATCCAATGTGCCTTGGTCTGATTTTGCTGCAGATATCTTTTCAAAAAGCGTGGTTATTATGAGTACCCCCATTACTAAGCTTTAGGTATGCTGAGATTATTTTTAGTTGTTGTGTTGTTGTTTTCAAATTAATATGTTTTGTTTGCACTGATTGTTTTTGTAGAAAACCTTCAGTAAGTGTACACTTTGAACACTGTCAACTGATTTAAACACACCAGTTGGTCCTTTTGCTGACTGTTCTTTCTAAGGTGGTGACTGTTGTATATATGTGAATTCACTTTTAGAGGGAGAACACTTAAGGTTCAAAATTATTTGAAAATGAGGGATGTTTTACACATTTTCAGAAATCTTCTTACATGGACACACATAACTTCCTTTTTTGTTTATATGAAAGTAACAAATCTCCCACTTTGCAATTGAAAATCGCACACTTTGGAATAAAAAAATGTTTCCTCTGTGTAATATCTTGTCTCATTGTTTCTTGTCACATTTACATTTGATTACATTTTACTGATACTTATTTTGTAATTAATACTTAATTATTTGCAAAAACTATAAAAATGTTTGTGGGCAGAAAAGGTCATTCCTGTATCACTGATCTTTTCAGTTTGAAGGCATGTGAAGAGCTAGTATATGGTCAAACTGTTAGTAAGTATTCACTTACCTCCATCATGATAAAGAATAACCTCCTCATTAAAACAATGACAGCAAAACCAAATCTTTCAAATGTGTTTTAATTTGCTGAGTTTTATTCTGCTCACTTTCTTAACTTTTAACCTATTAAGCTTGATTTGATCAGGCTTTGACAGTGCAGATCTAGATTAGCCAGCTTCCATTGTGTGCTGCCTAGTCAGAATCCAGTTGCTGCTATAGAAATCTGTCCTGTTACTTATGTATGTAGTTCTTTGAAAGTGAGAACAATATGTTTCAACTAAAAGTAATATAATAAGAGTTAAGATAGTAACACTAACTAATAAGAAGGATGAAGCATTGGGTGTGTGATACCATGGGTGTAAACCTAGGTGTGGTATTGCTCTGGGTATGGGATACCATGGGTATAAACCTAGGTGTAGTATTGGCTCTGGGTATAGGATACCATGGGTGTAAACCTAGGTGTGGTATTGGCTCTGGGTATGGGATACCATGGGTATAAACCTAGGTGTAGTATTGGCTCTGGGTATAGGATACCATGGGTATAAACCTAGGTGTAGTATTGGCTCTGGGTATGGGATACCATGGGTGTAAACCTAGGTGTGGTATTGGCTCTGGGTATTGGATACCATGGGTGTAAACCTAGGTGTGGTATTGGCTCTGGGTATTGGATACCATGGGTGTAAACCTAGGTGTAGTATTGGCTCTGGGTATGGGATACCATGGGTGTAAACCTAGGTGTGGTATTGGCTCTGGGTATTGGATACCATGGGTGTAAACCTAGGTGTGGTATTCAAAGTCATTGATAATGGTAGTGTTATTGCTGCATTAATAAAGCCCAAGCCAATTTAAGGGTAGGTTCACAACTGGTTGGTTGCTGTTAGGATAATGTGACTGGGTGTGGTACCATGCCAAGTGTTGATAGTATGCTATGCACAGTTACGGCAGTGCTGTACTTATTTAAGTGGGTACCAGCTCTAGATAACAGAAAGCTTGTTAGTTGGAGATAAACATGCACAAAAAATCTATTGATATTGCATTAAACCAATATTGGAAAAACAACAGACAACACAACTTCATGTAAAACCAAATTACTTCAATTTTGACATGTTTTGATGTATCCAAAGTTGTGCTGATAGAAATTTTTTAGTAGTTTAATAAATTGTGTTGTCCTTTTCTTCCAGTTTGTGCAACACCTGGCCCGATGGCCCGAGATGTCTACACCTTGGTTGAGGCTATGAGAGCTGTACTGTGTCCTCTACACTTTGAGTTGGACCCTTCTGTTCCACCCATACCATTTAGGGATGAAGTGAGTCATTGAAAATCCCAGCAGAGTAATGTCTTGTGAGCCTTAAACCTTGATTCCTTCTATTATTTCTGCCTTTAGGTTAAGTTAGTTTTAAGGCGGCTCAGTATCAAGGCATTTTTTCCAGAATAGACCATTTGTTACATTCAGATTAACTATGCACAGAACAGGTCAGGGGTTAACAAACTTTATTATGTCAGATGCATGAACATTGATAATAAACATAATTTCTGCAGGACTGTTGATAATGCTGTCTACAGTTAGTGTACAAGTATAATCCTTGATTGCTTCTTTTCTTTCTTTTTTTCCACTAGGTTGTTTTTGCAGATCAGTATATACTCATTGTGCCCCGAATTGGTCCATAATTACATCCAGTTTTGCCCAACCCCAGGGGTTAACAAACATTTAACTGTCAGAATAATAAACACAATTACATGCAGTAATGTTGATGATGATGTCCACAGTTAGATATGAAGCTGTAAAAAGGCAACATACATGTATATATGCTTAGCTAGCTTAGAAATGATCTCAGAAATGATTGTTTATTCACATTTTATGAACTTTCAATAGAGCATTGTTTTGATCCACAGAACAACCAAAGTCTACATATTGTACTAGCTGTCAACAGATTTATATGCAATTTGTAAGCATAAATAACTTCCAACTTATCTGAAATGACTGCTCAGCAAAACTCTTTTACTATGTCTCCATTGACTGAGCTGTATTAATAAACAAGTGTTTAGCCAAATAATCTTGTTCTCAGTTGTTGCTTAGGTCACTGGGAAAAGTTTGCTTAAGAGCATAGTCATCAGTTGATATGTTCAGTGTTTATTTAGGGACAAACAGTTATGACGTTCTCCTATATATTTTAAAAAAATTATGCACAGATTTAAAATCAGCTGATTTGGAATTATTCAATTATTTACAATTTGACCATTCTTAGTTACTGTTGCTTTGTCTCTTAATTTGCTGATTTCTGATGTGTTAAAATCAACAACTTTAAAATTATTCATGTTATGTGTAGGAACTTCTATTTTAGTAATATGTAAGTCAGATTATTACTTGCTCTCTCTAAGGAATTGTCTGTTTGAAATATTATTGGCTAAGCGTTTTCTGTTGAATGTCTATGTAATCTTTAATTTTTATGTTTCTATATTGATGGGACAAGATTTTTATTTTAATTATTTCAACCATATGTATTTTAAAATGAAAAAATTGATATTGTAGTTATAAAAGCCTGTGGCCTACTGCAGAGTCGCTGACTTATAAACCCTCTAAATCCATTCCTGTCAACAGATGGGTTCGAGGCTTGGTCTCCGTAAAAAATTTCTTGTTAGAATTGAGGAGATCTTGCTGCTGACCAGAGATACACCGGTGATTCTACCTACACATTTGTCTGGAGTCAACCTCCACCAATAACAGGTTGATATCACTGTTATGTATCTAAAAAGAAATCAACTTGTTTTTTTTGTTTTCTGATTGCTTGCTCAGAGCTGATGTCAGATATCGTAAATGTATCCGTAAACTTCAGCATTTTGTTGATATTGTTTCTTGTAGATCTATGAGGGGCATGGCAAGCTGCGTATCGGCTATTACAAATTTGATGGTTCTGTGAAATGTATACCTGGTGTGGAAAGAGCTGTTTTGCTGGCCAAGGGAGCCCTTGAGAAAATGGGACACACGGTATAATTTTTTTTTTTTTTAACTAGTAGATTGAGAACAAGTCAAGTAAATGTTTTTCTCAAATAACCAAAACCAGACCTGGTAGCGCAATCCAAGAGCGTCGGCTCCAGGTACGGGAGGCCCCGGGTTCAATCCCGGGCCGCAACATACCAAAGTCGTTAAAAATGGTAGTGGTATAGCTCCCTTGCTAACGCTCAAGCAAATATATGGGTAGTTCCACGACTGGTTGGTCCGGTGTCAGGATAATGTGACTGGGTGTGGTATCATGCCAGGTGTTCACGGCATGCTATACACAGTGAAGGCCGCTTTATATCTGCTTCAAGTGGAAACCGTCTCCAGATAACTGAAATACTGTTGGTGGGACGATAAACCCAATAAACAAACAAACAAATAAGTATTGTTACCTTAAAAGATCCTGCAAAATGCTGTTCAATGATGTCCTAAATCCCCTCTCGTCATTGCAAACAGGTATTTCCTATCTTTACTGAGCAGATCGCTATTTATACTAAGAAAACCATGTGACAACTTTTGATGTTGCATTGTATCGGCGTCCAGTTAATCCATGCTTATGTTAACTTCTTGGCCTCTCTTTACTTTGTTGATTTTCATGGCACTGTCGCCAAAGTGAAAAGATCGTGGCATATAAGTATCATGCTGTGTTAACTTTCTGCACAGAACAATGTATCATCAAGAACTACTTCATAGGCAGATAAATTAGTGTCATAGCTGCAAAAATAATTGTAGGTTTTCTGTTCATAACCTTTTCAATATAAATGATGGTGATTGTTGCTGTTATTGCAAAGTAAAATGGTTTACATATGAAAATTGTGCTAAAAGTTCACATTATTTCAATGCGGATAAACGTCAGTAGCTTCTATAAATGAATGGCTTTGATAAAGGAATAGACCTAATGTATATTAGGGGTGGTATGTGTCACAGCAGAGATACCCTGAAAAACATGCAGCGATACATCTTCATTATTAAAGTTAGCCTTTGTGCCTGTTGAATTCCTTAGCTTAGAGATAGTGGAAATGGTTATAAAATGAACTGTGAGAACACAGGTTCAAGCAAGAATAATAAAACTTAATACACCATAATGGAATCATCCACTGATAATATATCACAGGAAACTCATTGAGGCTGACTTTAAACAACACTGAAAGCGCTGGAAAAGAAGCAGCCATTTTAACAATTCAAAAGCAGGCTGGATATGTAAAATATTCCGTTTAATCTGTAACCTGCACAGGTTTATGTAGTATATTGAGGAATCTGTAACAGCAAAAATACCTGAACATTGCCTTTGTCATTAGTGATTGTTTGTGTTTACAAAAAGAGGAAATAGTCTAAAGAGTCTGACCTAGTTGTTGATTTATAATGTTAATATTTCTGTAAGTTCCATGTTGTCAATGTGGAAATATTGATGCATTTCACGAAAACAAAATAACAGTTTAACCAAACAAACACTTATGCAGCGAATTGCAATTTTGTACTTACATATTTGTACCACCCCATGAAAGTGTAAAAATGCATTTTTTTTCGAAATAATAGTGATTAATCATTGACATCCTTTCTGCACCAAAACTTGGTCATTTAATATTATATAAATCACAGTGTATTTAAGTTTTTCTTGGTTTTAATCTTTCAAGTATAATTTAATTGTGAATGCATATTGATTAGTGTTAACTTAATGGAATGTGAATTAATATAAAAGCATAACAGTCTTCAATTCTGTTCCGAAAAGTACAATTTCTACAATATTGATCGCAAAAAAAAAAACATCCTTAGAGTTCAGATTACAGGTACAGAAATACAGGGTTTTTTTTTAATCAGTAAGGTCTGCTTCATCAGCCATTATATCATGTTCAGCTTTCGACACCCATTGAAGTAGTTCTGTTGCGTGAGACCACTGTGGCTGTTTCTGTCTGATATGTTGTTATCCATGGTAATGACATAGATGGAGTTTATTCTTTTTACAGTTTCTTAGGTAAGAAATATTTGAAAGACAGATTCACTTAACAGTTTATTAAGTTTTTTCAGTGAATTTTAATTAGTAATAAACTTGGCTGCCGGGGGCCTGGCAATTTTCCATGTATAACTATATAAGAAAAATTACATTGAAAAGAAAAGACTTTACAACGTGCTGTGCTGCATTGTCTATGCTGCATTTTCTATTAATAATTAACCCTTTGATACATTAACTGTCTTATTTCATCTGTTCTGGACCTGGAGTCTGGAGAAAGTCGGCTCCAGGTACGGAAGGCCCTGGGTTCGATCCCAGCCATGACATGCCAGAGCTGTTAAAAAAAGGCAGTGGCATAGCTCCCTGGCTAAAGATTGGTTGGTCTGGTGTCAGTATAATGTGTCTGGTTGTGTGATCATACCTGGGGCTCACAGCATGCTATACACAGTGAAGGCAGCACTATATATCTGCTTCTATTGAACACCGTCTCCAAATAACTGAAATGCTGTGATCGGACGATAAACCCAATAAATAAACAAAAACTTATTTCAGCTTGTTCCTTTCACTGTTCCTAAAGCAGACTATATGTTTGGTGAACTCTTCACAAGATGTATGTTTGGAGATGGTGGAGCAAATTTCCTTGAGCAGATGTAAGTGTGTTTAGAATAACCTTAACAGATATATTTTTCATGACATGTATTTAGGGACTTTCACTATCTTAATGGATTATTAGCTGTACTATTATCAGAATATGGACACTTTTACCAATCAGTGCTTCCAGGTTAAAGTTTGAATACAAATATTGTCAGGAAATAACAGGCACTTTCTGCTGAAAGTAAGAATCCCTAAATGCAAGTAGGTCCTTGCATTTGCTTGAATGTATTTTATGCTTGTGCTCTTTAGACAATATGATGACCTTTCTGCCTTTCTTGTGACCCAGGTTAACCATCATCAACAAACACTTCTATTTTCTTTTTTAAATAACATATCTCTTTATAGATGTAAATGGATTTTAAGCTTATGTTTAGAAATGTCACTGTTTGTAATTGCAACATTTACAAAAGAACAGGTGAAGTCCAAGAATTCTAACTAAAAGGACAGACCTACTGTTTGGAATACCTTGGGATATTAACTAACAAGGGAGACAATTTCCATTTCACCAATGTACTCCTTTATTTTAATTATTGCCGATGTGACCATTTCCAATTGATTTTAGATAATAAAAGATCTTAAGGCTATCAATAATCAATGGAGATGTCAAATTACCTTGCCTTGGTATGGTTTTAAAATCATTAAGAAAAAATGTACAGATACAAACTTCATTTCTCTAACCTATTGAGAGTCTCTCATGGTACCATTTTAAGGTCCTTTTTCTAATAAAAAAAGGAGATATTATCATGATTCTTGTCCACTAAGGTCCATTTCTCAAAGGCTATTAAAGATATTTAAGGGTTCCCACACTACCGGGAAACGGGGAAAACTTGGGAATTTTGAAAATTCTATTGTGTAATGACATGATTTTTAAGATATCTGTTCAAAATCGGGTAAAAACTTGGGAAAAGTACAAACCCATCAGCAATTTGTTATCATAACATGTAAATAAAATGGGACAATTTTGCAAGCATTTATTTTATCATGTTCACAATGTCTGCTGCATTTTTGCGAAGCCTTTTTAGTCACGAAAGTGGCATCAGTTCACTGAGATTTAATGTAAATACACCGTCAATGACAGATGACTGATGTATACATTAACTACCGCGATCTAGCCAGTCTTCAGTACGCAACTCATTTGCAAAGCCTGACTTTGAAGTCAAACTACTTGGTTTTAATGTTAAAATAACTGCCTAGTTAATGTTACTGCCTAAAATGTTAGGGTAACTGCCTGAAATATTCAGGTAACTGCCTAAAATGTTCAGATAACTGTTTAAAAATTTAGGATAAATGAGTTGTTCAATAAAAGTTTATCGATGCCAGTAAGTTTGTTCTAGCATTATGTCAAAATTACAGTCACCTGTAAGAATATTTAGTACAAATAAACGGCCTGTGTCTACAATTATACTGTACAAAGTGTGGTCACTTAAAAAACTAGAAACACAAACCAGTTTTTCAATGTACCTTTTATACTTATAAGAATGCAATTTACAAACATGCATCACACAATTTATAAATTATCCCAAAGCAAGCAATGAATGTCAATAGTTAACAGTTTATAACCCGGAACGCTAAGCCTTAAACCACCTTGAAAAGGTTTAAATAATGTATGGATATCCATGGCTGGAAAAACCTGGAATTTAACCAAAAGAAACTTGAAAAGTCTGGAGAAAGTCTGGAAATTTACCAGCAAACATTTGTAGGGACCCTGATATTTATCAGAGTATATGTTCAACATCAAGGAGGAACACATTTCAATGGGCAGTGAAGCCTCAAATTAATTCTGAGAGAGGTATAACCCATTTTCAACGTAGAATTCATAAAAGTGGAGAGAGCTGTCCATGGACAGCTCTTCTTATAGTCCAGATTTCATATGTATAAGTGTCCTAAACAAAATGGTTATAGTAATTATTTATAACTAGTTACCTATTCAGTCCCTCATTGCATGGATTCAACCATCATTCAAAGCAGAAACTTCCGTGTTAGGATTGTCTCCGAGCTGATGGACTGTGCATCACTGGTTCTACCCAGACATTGTTCTTCAGTTTATAAAGTATTGTAGTTTTAAACTGCTCATACTTACTGGTTTAGTTTATTGTTATTGAAATCTTGACAGTCAAATGCTTGAAATTGTGTCAGGATCGACTTCTAATGCTTCATAACCATTGATCTTTAGAAAAAGACTATGAGTAAGATAAAAAGTTGATAACCTCAGACCAGCATGATTTAAAAGTTTGAAGATTAGAGTGTAGTTTTGTTTTTATTTATGCACAACACTGATGGAAGCATGGTCCTGATGCCCACATCCTGCTATTTTTAGTAAATGGAGGAGCCAAGATGAGTGTCTGTGTAGAACACCAATGTCACTATAGATCACACATATGGTCATATTGGTGGCATCCAGCTAATTATTGGTAGAGGCACACCCCAGACTTACCTATATCTGGGTAGAACTGCCAGCGCACCGCAGGTTAGCTGGAAAACCTCCCCACATGAAAGTTCTCGCCCTAACCGGAACTCGAGCCTTAAGCAATGAGGTCGCTCAACTGGTAACTGTGGTAACAGCTAGGCCAAGGTCGCCTTTAATAATGGATCCCTCAAAAATCTACTGCTAACAATGATCATATCTGTTTCTGCAGGAATAAAGACAAGGTTGACTCCTCCATTCGTCTGATCATCAACACATATAAACTGCCACGGTTCTTACAGAAGATCATCTCCCATCTACTGACTTTAATATCAGGGGTAAGAACCAGTCAACCCTTTATGTGCTGGAAAAACTTTTCACCCCATGAATACTGAACATACCCCTTCCTAAAGCTGTTTGCAGCATGTAATGGGTTAAACATACCTAAGTTTACTATAAATAGCATTAGGGTGAAAATATCCAGCTGATCTGTGATTCAGACAAAGGGAAGTTGTCAAAGCATATAAAGGGGGTCAGATATCAAAAAGAAAAGCAATTTGACCAATCAGAGGCCTGAGAGTTATCTTGAGTTTTTCTAGCGCTCATCACATTAAAACCACATCTACCTTATAGCTTTGTATATAATCAAGTTTAGTTATAAATTCAAATTTATCAACTGCTCTTAATTTTCATTCACTGACATTCTTCTGATTGCTAAAAGAAATGCTGCTTGCACAAATGACTTAAATAGAAGGACTTTTCAATGCAGTCCTAGACCAGAGATAGGTTCTTTCAAGTTTCATTAATTTATTGTAAAATATGTAAATGTTTCTTTGGAGTTGCCATAGTAACAATATTTTTATTTTATTTCAGGAAAAGGTTCCAGGCATGGTTCTAAGGTCTATGCAAGGTGTAAGGTACATGATTAATGCATGTTTTTGCCCCTGAAGTAAATTCATATTGATCTGAATGCACATATATATATGTTTCTATTATACTTCATTTTTGTAAATCCTTATTTTAATGTGATGCCATCCTGTCTACATGTATGTAATGCGATATATAAAAACATTTCATGAACGGGCTAACTGTGGGCTAATATAACATATTTATCGGCTAAGCCCATTTTTCACGTCTAAATTTTACTGTTTGGCAGACAACATAAATGATTGCATTCAGCTTTGCATCATTAACAGAGAATGAGTTAATTAAACTAAATGATTCAAATGACTCAGGCAACCCAAAAAATATCAACAAAACATTTAGTTAAGCTTTTTCAAAGTTCTTTAGAAGAAAAACACTTCAAAACTTTGTTTACCTACTTCAATTACTTGTATGTATATTGCTAATTATATTGTAAGAAATATAGATTTGGTATAATATGACAAATAATACATGGCATTGCGGGCGATATGGCAGGACATACAGAGCGCACTTCAAGTTAAATTTATGTTCTAATCAGGGTAACAACTTTTGTGATTATATGTTTGCACTGACTTCTGGTTCCAAATAGATTGTATTTCTTTTCTTCATGAATTATTGCTAGAATCATTTATATTTGTGCTGACTTCAATACATACATCAGAAAATAAACAAAAGATAATAAAAGGCAACAAAAAGATTAACTAGTAATCCATATTTTGTGCAGTCTTATCGCGACTGACAAATATATACACATATGGATGTCAAAGCAACACAGGGCTGGGAGCAGTTAGAGATGCTGACTTGTAACTCCTCAGCCCATCACTCCACGTATTCAAGTCTCGATTGAGAAGATAACTTTCATGTTCCAAGTTTGTCCAGATAACCTTCAGTTTATGGATCTATTGTGGTTCTACTCAGACATTTGTCTGAGGTCTTTCAGTGATGGCTTGATTTCACTAGGACGACAGAATTCAGAAAAAATCCTGCAGACTGATTAAAATCATATCCTGAAAACCGCTCCGCTATCAGGATCTGACGACGAGGCAATAAAACCTTCCGAACCAATCAGAGTGTTGCCTACAAAATCGCAAAAGTAAAGGATGATCCGTTTTGCAACTCTTACTGAAGGCATTATCAGACATGTGATATTCCCTTGGTCCCAAAGAGGGAGACTTAGGCTCCCAGAGAGGGAGATTGGGGTTCCAGGGAGGGAGATTACCGTGAATGCGCGTTAAATTGACTGTGTGGCTTATTTCTATTTGTAAAACAGTATTTTTTGTCTTTTTTATTAATAATAATAGTAATTTCAGTGATAAAATGTTATTTACAATATTTTAAAATGAATTTTGGAATATATCTAGCATATTTTAGTTCACTATCTAGACATAAATTGTATGCTTTGGTTTTAAGCATGTGACCTTCAAAAACAACAGCCAAACATAGTGTAAACAAGTCAAGTGTCAACAGCACTTACTAATGAATTGAACGAGGTTTCCAAAGAAATAATGAGTATGCAAGCATAAAAATAGTTTATTTAATTTGTAAGTTAGTGACAAAAGAGTTTTAATAATTATAAAATATTAGTGGTAAACACATTGATATCATTACTTTCTAAACAAAGTTAAATGAATTTAGAATACATGAAGACATTATACTAATCAAGAATAAATAGCAAACAAGTGTTTTTCTGCGACAAAGTAGTAAATAGATATCTGTCCGTTTTTTAACATATATAAACCACATACTAATGTAAAAAATTAAGTTAAAATTATTTTACATTAATTAAAGAATTCATCTTTTGACAATGTATGATGTAAACTGATTTGAACTACCAGTAGTTGAAATGGAAAATATGTTTTAAAAGTGTCTAAGGTTGGCATTTTATTTACCGTTCATGCGCAAAATGAAATGGTATCAACTGTCAGAAAACCATTTACTTTTATGATACATGTATATCTGCAGGAAGAAGACAAATTTTCTTTCAAATAGAAACAGCACTATTGTAAAGTAAAGAAACGTTTACTCCTCTTAAAAAGCTAAAGTCAAAGTAAGCTTTACATAATGTTGGGAAATGTTCACCATTTCTTAAATTTGATCTGTTCCAATGTTACTGTGACACTTGCAGATTTTTCTCCTAATTCCTACCCCGACATATTTCAGGGCTAGAAGCTTGCCTACATATCTTACACAATGTGTTGTTTTGTGAGTGCCGATAATGTCCTAAATAATAATTATGCAATTAGCAAAAGGCCTTACAAAGTATCAAATTAAAATCATTGTGTTAGTAGCACAATGCACAAATATACATGTTGCAAGCTCTTTGTATTCAGCAGTGTTATTGTTTCACACATTCATCTCTTTCACGCAAACTTGTTTTTATGTTAATTTCATATGCACATTATTACTTTAATACAATGTTTATTTCCAACCATTACACGCAACAAGTTCTTAGTATAGGTTTAGAATCTAAATTGGTGATTCTTCCAGTCGGTTCATTTGGATTTGGGTCTGCTCATTTTGTTAAATGACTCATTACTTATTTACTTTTACTTTTGGCTTGCACGTGAATTCCTTTGTCCTGTGCGTTTTCATATTTTAGTATATATTGCAATGCTCACTGGACTTTGTCATATATTCTTATTCATCGAAAAGAAACCACGATCGCTCGCTTCGTTCACTCCCTTTGGTTTTTAATTCCAGGACGAGTCGCCCATTTAGACACTAACCTTAACATAGTAAAACTATACACAATCGTCTCGGTTTAATAAAAATAAAATCAATACTAGAGTAAGTGTTATGAGTACACACGAACGCATCAGTTTCAACATATGCGGTAGTCTGCTGAGAAAATGGCGCTATGACGCGATGACGTCACACATATAATTAGCACTAGTTTGTTTTTTGTTTGTTTGAAAGGCACGTAGGCAGGTCAGTTGTTAAACGTTTTTGAATTATTCTGTCATGTAATTTGCCTGCATTCAAGTGCATGCATGTCTGTTTTTCTGCATATTTACATGATTTACGTCGTGTATTTAGAGTACCGAAGTAAACGGAAATCAGCGTACTTTTTTTGCAGTCAGGAGGTTTGTCAATCGCAAAAATAATGCTGGAGATTATTACCTTGGCTTGATAAGGAAAAAAACTGAAGATGTTCAGTCTAATTATACGGAGCCTGCGTTTGGGTAAATACAAATGAATTCTCATATCACCCTATTAACGGGTTATTGAACATTTAAAATTTCGAAGCTCAGTCCTATGCCTTTGTCAGCACGTGCGTTAAGCATTGCTTCCATTAGTTGTGTAAGAAATTAGAACATGTGACACTGATTGGGCATGATCTCCGCCGTTCACTAAATGGGTGTGGTTATAGTGTCAATCAAGGGATTACAGTTTGTGGCGGTTGCCTTTTAACACCACGAGGCGGGGCACGAAATTATCGTCGCGACCAATTAACACTGATTGGCAGTGATCTGTTTCGGTAAGCTGCACACATACACACGCAGATGCTGGTCGCTTGCAGTAGGATATATTGCGTAATCAAATGATCGGCTGGTAGCTACTGTCTGGGGCAGTCTTTAGGAGGAATGAGATTAAGTCTGTCGGGAACGTCAAAGCGGGAGAATTGATGTGCTCAGCGTGAGGCGTGAGACAGACCCCTGATATCGGGAGTCTCCCTGCGAAATCAGGAAACATCACATGTCTGCATTATGCATTACACTCTCTGATTTGCTGTTATTAAAATAATAATCAGGGAAAACCATTTTTGTTTATAAACGGTATTTGCAGGCCATCATCACATCTTACATTTTGTAAGATCTGACTTTAATTAGATTGAAAATCCCTTAAATTATAATCAGCAAAAATTATGTAAATCATAGGCCATCAAACAACAAATCATGTAAGTTATTGGTCAACATAAAATCACATAAATTACAGTTCAGTAAAGGACTGGTGGAGACAAGTGACAAAGATCGAGGAGTATCGCAATGAGTTCGCTGACACATGGAGAGCACACAAGGTAGATGCCGTCCTGGGACCAACCATGCCATACGTTGCAGTGCCAACTGGAACTGTGAAATATGTTCTAGGTAATGGTTCACACTATAAAGATCCTATTCTAATGAGGGTGATATTTTATAAATACCCCATGGATGATGATAGTTTTATTTGTCATTCACAATTGATATTTGTTAACCTTGGCAAAAACTCATCTGGGAGATGTGAGAAAAAACGTATCATTGGCAGTAGACTGAAACAGAGTAAAGTTGAACAGGCTGCTGATCATGAAGTTGACACAGATTAGCAACTGTATTTGGTAATCCCCTGGAAAAAGGTGTGAAAATTGCCTTAGAGATAATCTAATTAGTCAGCTTAAGCAGTCAGGTGAGCAGAGATGCATTATGCTTATAAGTGAAATCAGGCTGACACTTTATGCATATACACATTAAAAATTTTACAAAAGATTAAGAAGAAAAGGTTTGGTGTTTGAATATTTTATTCATTAAAATGGATTATGCTTATAACTGTTAATCAATTAACTTGAATCAGCTGTATAAATAAACAAATGTGTTTGATCATAGATAATATACCTTTTTATGTGTTGGTATTCCAGTTTGTCATTTTCCATTGGATGGGATAATAATTATTCTATCTCAACTCTCCAAATGATAAGAATATTTTTTCATCAAAACAACTGTAACTTTTATGTTTTCTAACTCAAGCGAATTAATTAAACCAAGATACAAATTGAATTATCAGAATATTGAATATTAAATAAATCTCAATCTATATTCAACAATAATCCCAATTCTATATCCTCTAATATTTTCAACATTCTCCAACCGTCATGTCATAATAACAACCTGTTAATATGTTCAAGTACACCAATTCAAAGAAATTGATCAAGCATAACTTAAATACAGATTTAGGTAAAACCAGGGGGCGTAACTGAATATAACTGAAATAACATAATGAAGCATTAATCTCCCTTGAATTAATGATTTAACCGACCCTGTTGCATTACCATCAGAAACATTTAATAATAAGAATTTCTCATTCCAGTCATTTAAGATAGATATCCAAAGGGTCACTTAATGTTCATGACCCAATTTTAACAATGTGACACACATTTCCTTTAAAGAAGATTATTATAATTTATTGATAATTGTTTATACGTCATGTTCAAATATTGCTGAATTTAAAATATAGACAATTAAACATTTGAAAATTATTTCCATGCTGAGAGCATGCTAAGAAGTATTACATATAATATTGCCACATAGATGGACAACAGCTGATGACACTGTTGTCATACGTTTCATACTGGTGATGTGATCGTTTCAAATAGACAGTTTTATGATTTGAAAAATGTAGAGGTTAGTAATCCATAAGGACTCTTAATTATTTTTTTAGGCTTGTTATTTTTTTGTTTTGCCAACTAAAATCTTTTTGTATATTAGTAAAAATGTTATTTATTTAAAAATATAACCATCAATATTGAATTACGTCTTGAAAAACAAAACAAAAAACATGAATTACAAGGGTAATAAAATTTCAATGAAACATGTTGCTAAACTGAAAGTACATGAACAAAAGGCTAATTTTTAGTTAACCATGCTGAATATATAGCTTACTGGCTTTTAGTGAAACCTTATGTGAATCATCAATACCAAAAGGAAATGAGCATATCATTGGCTTGTACCAGTCTGACCATTCATTTTCGCACTATTTCACAGCATTAGCTCACTGGAGTTCATCAAAACTTTATGGAAACTATCAAAACGAGATGTGCACGTTTTGGTCTGACCAATTAACACAGAGTTATGACCCCTGAATAGTATCTAGTTTCCACGCTGTTTCTAGATATGAAGAATCATACAACTATAACTCATACAACATTTAAATGCAAAAGCCTGCGATTTATTCCTTAGATGGTGCTGAATCATATTGTTTCCACTGAACTGACCAAACTTCAGTGCATATCATCAGGGTTTTTTTATTGCACAATTTTTTTCTTTCATCAAGATGATAACCACAAAATTATTTATTATAAAATTTATAACTGATTTCTTCTCATTTTCTTTATATGCAAACTCTCTTCTCATTTTCTTTATATGCAGACTTTACCCCTTCATCAAACGAGCACCGAGCAGCGGCGGTATATACTGTATGTGACAAAGTCTTGTTTCATTGTTTCAATTAAAATTGTGCGCTGTCATCCTGATTACAACTCCATCCCAATTATTTTATTCTGTTCTACTGCAGGTGGTGTTAGCTATACCACTCTGTATAACCTCGTAAATTACCCAGCAGGCTGTGTGCCTGTTACCAGGGTAACGGCAGAAGATCAGAAAAAGATGGCGGACTATCCATGCAAAACAACTACTGAGAAGATGATTAAAAAGGTAAGACAATGGAATAACAATTTGTGAAATTCCATGCATTGTTCTTGATCATGAGATAATAGACATTTAAATGTAATATTAATTTTCTAAGTTTATCTAAAAGTATAGACAATGGTAATTAGTAAAATAGTCAACAAAATACTGATTACTGTGTACAAGGGATGTCACGATAAAGATATTTATATTTTATGTAAATATTGAATATTAGATATTTAATAGACTGGGGTATTTTTGTGTACACTGTTTAGTAGTAAGACCTTCAGGAACTGTGAGGTTGGACAAGGTTTAATCACGCGAGTTGGTCCTTTTGCCGACTGACCATTCCAAGGCAGTAATTGTTGTTTTCTCTTTTTTTTTTGTGAAATGTCTTCTCTCTTCTGTTTTTGTCATATTTACATTTACTCTGTATGCCTTTGTCTAATGGAAGTTTAAATTTAAATATTTGTGGTTATACTCATTGGCATTTTCTTATTTTTCTGTCTTATGTACTGCAAACAAAAACACAACCAAGCTTGTCTCCAACAAACACTTTTACCTGTAAATTGTTATAATTTATTTTATTTTAATGGCCATTGGGTGAATGGAGTCAAGACACTCACAAAACATAAACCGATATTGGTATGCACAATTCATTAAAAGTCTTGAGACGAAATAAAGAAATTAAATTTAATGCAATTTTTTTTTTCTTGAATGTACTCAAGTACCAATTAAAACACAAATTAAACAGTCAAAAAAAAATAAAGTCATAAATTTTAGAAATCCTATCAATATGTGAAGTTTGATGATAAAATCTCATTGGTTACATTTTGTGTATAACAAATTTGGGTCTTGTGAAAGGTTGTAACTTTTTTCTCATTGTAAATCTGATTAAGCTCTCAAATAAATGTACATTTAACCTTTAGAAACAAAATGTATATGGACAGAAAACTTAGTCTCATTTTAATCTGTTCAAGGACCAGAAAAAAAATTGAACGACTTTTGCCAGCTACTGTTCTTGTTGTCCACCATGTTGGAAATGATAAGGCCAAACTATACAGAGGAGAAACGTAACCATTACCAATGCACTTGGTTTCAGTATTACTAATTAGCTTTTGATAATACTAGCCATTAAATATAATATCAATTAAATAATAAATCTTGTTCTTTTTTTAAAAATTTTTTTTATTATAATGACCATTTCTTATACATATATTATTTGGAAAAACAACTTAATTTGGTACCAGTTTTTATACCTGATATGTATGACATATAGAGGCCATCATACATGTGAACTTTCTCTGAGGCCAAAGTGGGAGATTGGTTATTTTATTATAAACAAAGAAGGAATTTATCTGTTTCCAAGAAGGGAGACTTCCAAAAATGTGAACAAAAACACCCCTCATTGTCATAAGATTTTGAGCCTCCTTCCAAACATGGGAGAGTTTACATGTATGGGCCATATTGTAGTCACATCTATCTGTTGGTTTGTCTGTTAGAAGAGATTTTTCCATCTATTTATCACCCACTATTGGTGAGATTTTAATGATCCTTAAAAAGCCCAATAAGTAATAAGCCTAGGTGCGCATATTGTTGGCACGTCATCACTAGCTTAATTTTAACTGAGTTGTGTCCCTTGTTATCTTTAAGTTACTGTGGCAACGCAGTTTCTGAGATAACCATCATCTTCAAGTCAATTCTGTACATGTATTTCTGTGTTTACTATAAAGATTCTTGACATCATTGACCATTCATTACACTAACATAAAATGAAGGAACAAGTTTGTTTAACTTTGTATGTTTTTGCAGTACTGCAGTTCTGATACAGCTGGTCTGCCAGTGGCAGTCCAATGTGTGGCCCTACCATTCCAGGAAGAGCTAGTACTGCGTGTCATGCGGGACCTCGAGACCGGTCTATCAAAGAAATAAACACAACCAATCAGATGACAAATAAAAATAATTAAAACAATCATACTTTGCCGTAGGTCTGTTGTCCATGTCTCCATATAAATTAAGATTACAACCTTTTAGCAAAGGACTGAAATAAAAAAAAAAACAGTAGTAGTTTGTCCAGAGCCGTTTCACTTGGAATATACTTGAATGGAACTTTTTTAATCATTCAAAGTGTCTCTTATGAGATAAGATTAAAATTTGGCTTATGCCAAGCACTGATACAATGCAACAGTAGTGTTTGTCCCGGGTCATTTCACTTGGAATATACTTGAATGGAACTATTTTAACCATTCAAAGTGTCTCTTATGAGATAAGATTAAAATTCGGCTTATGCCAAGTACTGATACAATGCAACAGTAGTGTTTGTCCAGAGTCATTTCACTTGGAATATGCTATATAGATGGCTATTCTCCTAGCACTGAGCTAGGTTTTTACTTTCATTGGTAATAGCCAGGGTTTACTACCTGCTGTACAGTTTAAGAATATATTAGTTGAGACCATGGTTTACCTGGTCAGGCAAAGGACTTTGGTTTGGAAAGTCCCAGGTAAAAGTTTCATGCTGGACACATTTTAGTCTCTTGGCCAGGCTATGTACTATTCATAGCTCTTGCAGGTACATGTAGCACCTGACTTCTACCCAGAAAGTACTTAACAAGGACTGTAATGAAAGGAGAGCTTAATTGTTCTTTATGTGATAACAAAACTAAATGTCTTGTTGCTAAGTGATTCAAGCTACTTTTCAAATCTTAAATTGTTGCAAACTTGGAATTGCTTCTGAATGGTGATTGCATATTTGTGTGTATTAAGAAAGATCATTATGCATGTCATTTTGTTTCTTGAATACCAAGAATATAAAGCTTGTATTCAAATTGGAAGGAATAGGATTTTCATTTTTGAAGATTTGTGTGTGTGTGCTTTTCTATGTTTTTTCTTTTGATTTGCTAAATTCCATGTTATTATGAATGTTCTTTTGTTTTTGATATGCATTGTTTAATCATAGGGATTAGGGTATGGTTGTATATATCTAAATTAAATTAGGATATCTTTTTTATTCTAGCAAGACTGGTTTTCAGCTGTGTGCTTAAAATGTAACATTACATGGCAATATTTTATGTGTATGAGCATAATATGTATGTTGTAGCCAATTAAAGACATTTTTTATACAATTGGCATTTTTTGGCAACTAGTTTAGCAAGCGTATCTCTTGCATCCATAATGGACACATAGAAGCAAAATAAGAATTATTACTAAAGCATTTTGACAATGTATTTATAAAAATCACAAATCTGCTGGATTTTCAGTGCTTGTGAATATAGCACAATAATTGAACAACAAATTAACAATATTTACATAACAATAACATTTGCACACACAAAAATGGTCTGTACAACACCATTTACAACCTTTGCAGTAAACTCTTGTACAAGATGTTATTTGTGAAATAGAAGTAATGATCCAAGCATTATTAGCCAATGAGGGACCAAGTTTTTATTTTAAATTCTTTTACAACATTCTAAGAATAATGTTGTTTTCTTTCTTTTCTTAGTGTGATGTGCAGGTTTTTAGTAGGATCTTTTTTTATTTTCTTTATTTACAATTTGTTTTTACTTTATTATACGCCGGTCGAAGGGATCACTCATGGCATTGGGCGGGCGGCGTCCAGATGTTTGTCCGGAGTATATCTCCAATACTATTAAATTTATTGACTTGAAACTTCGTAGGTGGATATATCTCATTGAGACAAAGTGCAGTGCACAAGAACTGTCACTCTGCACATCATGATGTTGGAGTTATTGCCCTTTGTTTAATTTTCTTGTCCGGAGCATAACTCCTACATCATCAAAGCTATTGTCTTGAAATTTGATACATAAATAGGTCTTATTGAGACAAAGTGCAGAGCACAGAAACCGTAACTCTGTACTTCATGATTTTGGAGTTGTGCCCCTTTGTTTAATTTTCTTGTTCGGAGCAAAACTCCTCTGCTATCAAAGGTATTGGTTTGAAATTTCGCTGGTGGATAGATCTTATTTAGACTGAGTGCAGTGCATATGAACCGTCACTGTACATGTCATGATTTTGGAGTTATTACCCTTAGTTCAATTTTCGAACTTTATTGTATTCAATTATCCAGATTTCTGTTTTTCTTGCAATAACCCAGAGTGCAGTCCAAAACTTATTAATATAATATATAAACTTAAAATATTTCACTTATCCATATACATGTCTATTTTGCGTGATACTTTTAACTGCATATCAGAGATTGATTATATATTATTTTATTTCTAGACTATTTATATATAAAGTTCATATAATGATTTCTATTGAAAGTGTTGAGATTTATCTATCCGTCCTGGGTGTTCCAAGCTCAAGGTCAAAACTTCCTTACATGAAAATGATTATATAAAGCTGTCCAAGAAATGTTTATTTACATGTTTATTGCTGACATGAATTGAATAAGACTAACAATATTGAACATTTATTTTGCAGGCTCTGTCAAATTCATCTACCGTATTCACTCGTGTAATGGTCGCACCCGTGTAATGGCCGCACCCCCAAAATGACCGCAAAATTTGAAGAAAAAATCCTAATTCAATGTAATGGCCGCACCCCCAAAATGACCGCAAACACGGCTTATTATCCGTCAGTAAACACTTAAACAAACTTTCAACTTCAGTCTGCTAAATACACCAAGCTGTAATTTACTTGGCGTTTCTGTGTAGACTTGGCTCATTACACAGGTCAAGTGACTGACTCTGAGATAAGCTGTTGTCAAGGTGATATCGATCGGAACAGTTTGACAGTGAGGGAGTGAACGATGTGTTTTTATAAGCAGCTGCCGATTACATTTCTCCATGCACTGTTCCCTGATATATCGTGTACTGTCATACCAGACTTGGTGACGTAGATCAAAGAAATTAATTTCATGCCGCCACGAGCTACAGGATAGCAGTGCGACTGAGACTAGATACATTCGCAACGTGTCAAAAATACAGTCACAGTTTACCAATTAACCCTTTTGTTGAGACAGCATGACTGGTCGACGCTCCTGTTCATTTTCACCTAGTCAAGGAGATTGTCGCCTCGTATCAAAGCTGTGTTGTTTTATCGGCTATACTATGAAATTCTTTGATCTGCATGGTAGTGTGCACATGACAGCTGGGTGAAATTGTTTGATGATGCAAACATTCAGAAATAGGATACAAGAGATAAAAGAAGGGAGTCATTTATAAATTATGGAATATGTTCACATTGGTTAGACAAAAGCATAGAACGGCGCTATCTCGTTCATATCGTCTGTCAACTTCCTACTTAGAGAGCTAATCTAGACGCATGACGTCCCAAAAATCGGCAGAATCGTTCTATAAAAAATGTTCCAAGGCCTTACACCTATAGAATGGCCGCACCCTCAACTCCTTAACGATAAAATCGGGTAAAAAAGTGCGGCGATTACACGAGTGAATACGGTAATTTTTGGCTGTCTAAGGTATTTTTAGCCTAACATTCGTTACAAATGCAAAGAAAATAGAATATATAAACTACAACATATGAAAGGTGGTATCCAACAGTTTGAACAAAAAATATTTTAATAAAAAATCATAATAAACTTTTGTTGCCTGAAAAGAACTTCAATAAACCTCATTTTGCATGATCTAATCAGGCAACAATAGTTTATTATGATTTTTTATTAAAATATTTTTTGTTATCCAACAGTTTGAACCAAAAATATTTTAATAAAAAGTCATAATAAACCATTGTTGCCTGAACAGATCTCGCAAAATGCGGTTTATTGATGTTCTAGACCTGTCTGACAATTGAACCATAACGTCACAATCGTCATTTCAAACATGTATTTCTTATCTGAGCCATGAGGCACAGCTAGTATATTTACTTATTTATAGAAAGAATGAACATATAAGTGTTGATTAACGAGTTTTACTGCCCAAAAATTAAGATACTGTTGAAAATCATCAAAGCGTAGACTGATGCATGATTTGTTCTGCAGGAATTATGTACAAATACCCCAAACAAAGGTCAGATATCCTTACATATATTAGGAATAGGCAAACTATCGGACACCACCTTTAAACGATTGTTGTACATTTATGTTAAAACATTATTTGAGTCTAAACAAATTTAAATGCCAGATATCAGCAGGATTAGATATATATTTATTAATTTATTTTCAGAAACATTTATGTGAAATTTGTCTTAATAAATTGATAATTAAAAATATACTTCCTCATTACTGCATCTGATTAAAAAGATAGTGGCCTGCTAAAGTTGTATTTTTCTTACACCTGTTTATTGTACTGGGGAAAAATGTATTGTACTCATGTTTTATATATTGGGCTGACACATTATGCATATAACCATGAATTTTTTACAAAGATAACAAAGAAAAGGTTTGGTGTTTGAATATTTTATTAAATAACACGGAATATGCATATAACCGTTAATCGATTAACAGGAATCAACTGTGTATATATATACATGTAATCATGTTTATATATGCATATCATGTGTAACATACCATAACATTAAGGTTGCTGGGTAATAAACCTAAAGCTAACCTTAAAGCGACTTGGTCACAGTTGGTTAATATGCAATATTAATTTGATTTGTTTAAAAGACATCTCTTATTACGTTTGATCAATAGATGGACACACAGTCCTTTAAAAAAGTGCCTTTAAAGGTAGGTTGAAAGAAGCAAAAACATCATTACACTTTGCAAATATGTTTTCTCCATTTTTAACCCAACCACCTTGTATATCTTGACATAATGTTTTAATAATTTAAACACATAATGCACCCTTAATTACACGTATAACATAAAAAATCTGTCAGAAAGAATGTTGAGAATGGGTTTAAAGTCTGACTCTGTTTTCCGGACTAAAGATTTATCCCACAACCTTGTCTAAGGATTGGCATTTTTATTGTACTCAGTGCAAGACACTAATTGGAACTGTGATATGTGCCTTATGTACAAAATAGTCAAACTATTGACTGATTGTCTGGTTTCATAAAAAATTTATATATGTGGATTTAAAGTGTTAAAAGATAAGTGGAGAGTGTTACATTTATTCTATCATATTGGAAAATGAGTCTGAATTTACAAGTCTGCCCAAACATTTATGTGCTATAAACTCACTTTCTTGTTTTTACTATTTATAATGCTTACTTTTGCTTGGATGCTTTTTATGCATTTTAATATGAATTAAACAATCTTCAACATACTTCATGCATGTGAAATGTGTTCTGCACTCAGCCATTCATTTATGTGTATTATAATACATTGCAGGACTACAGCTTAGCATCATTGCCTAGCAATAAAGGCAAGAGGCATTCAGAAATTATCTGATAACTTCAGATGGTAAGCTTCCACCTAGTCAAAAACATTGGGTGTTTCCACACTCCTCATGCTGGTATTCTGTGTGCTACAGTAATTAATGCCATCTTGAAAAGCATGTGATCATTATGGAGATCTTGCATTACATACATTATTTATGGAAACTACGTAGAAATGTTCCATAAGATTTTAATGTAGTAAGATAAAAAATATTTATTTTATTTTATTTAATATTCCTTGCACTGTATTATTTGAATAAAACTCTAATCTAGTTTTTTCCGAAATGTATTAAATTATTATAATCTTGTTTGTCAAGCCCACTGATGATTGTCATTTTTGGTGTCGGCGGTTACTCAGAAATGAAAGGAACATAACATTTGATGTAGAGGTTGGTGTTTCAACAGCCGTATGTTGTACCTGTCATATCCCTATATCATGTTATGTTACATGTAATAATGTACAATGTATATGAATGAAGTGTTTGGTGTGTGACTAAATTAAATAGACAATTCATATTTTGTTGTTTATTGAACACCATTTGCACCGGAAAGAAAAATGAGTTCATCCAAACATTACCAAATGAACATGCTGAAATTGTTACTATGGCAGACTTTATTATGAATGAAGTGAAATAAACAAAAATTCAATAAAATTGGGCTCGAACAATGTATTTTGTTAAATGCATGGTAAGTTAGAGAGGGCAGCATAAAATCTTTACAACTTTGTCACTTTGGTCTTATTTCTATTTTGGAATTTAATAGTTCTGTTCCAAATGAATGAGAATTAATCCAGGGGTACATTGTAGGGATCCGGGACAGTTTTCTGTCCTTTTCATACTTCAGCATTATGAAATATCGTTCTCTTCCTTTGCTCTCAACTCCTGTAGAGGCTTGACATAAACTAGTGCGGTCTGATATATATAAAACGCCTCCTTATGAATATGTATGGTCTAATACCAACACAAGGTCTGATAATTTTGATAACCACATTTCCTTAGTTCTATCACTATGTATCCATGACGATTACGCATTAAGTAAGCTTGAAAATATAAATTAGTGAGGTCTGATAAAATAATGCGTAAGATCTGATGATCTGATTGAAAAAGGTTTCTTACAAATATTGATGCACAGTCTTTCATAAACACAAAAGGTCTGAAAATTCCACCAAAAGCTTTTTAAAGATAAGAATATCACTGACAAGATTTAAGACTGACCTGAGACATAGTAGATAAACAATTTTGATGCTTGAGTAGAATGCAAAATCGAATAAAGCCCATAAAGTGCAAGCAATGGTACTCTTAAGGCAATCAAACTTCTATGACAACAGTTTGCCAAGTATGAGTAAGAATGGCAAATAAACTAGTAGATGAATGACAGTCTGTACACAACAGAGTGTATGTTGGATCAAAATTCACTGAACAGGCAATGAAAACTTTACTTTTGAAGAATGAGAGAAGTTGATGCGGCAGAGGAATGAATCAAGTAACAAAGCAAGAAGTAAGAATAAGGCAACTATATTTTTGGTAACGACTTAATGAAAGAATTACTAGTTGATATTTCAGTGCAGAAAGCTTAATGACTAAACATAATAGAACTTTGGTGGGAAATATGAATGGAGAAACTAAGTTTTAGGAAACCTTTTGAATGCTTGAGAAGCTTGAGACATAGAATGGTTAGAATGAAATATATTTATTTGCAATTTTCCCTCGATTAGACATTTCATTTTCGCTTTCCTTCATGGGCAACTTGCTTGTAACTGTCAGTGGTGTGCAAATGTACCCTGGCTGTTGTTAGTGGCAAACTCTGCTTGTCTCCTGGTGGTGGTGGGTGGGCCAACACTCTGCTGGTGGCCTGGTGGGGAACACATGTTGGTTGCATGATAAGGGTGGTGCAACACTGTTGTTTTCCAGGTGGTGGTGGGCAAGGCACACTCAGCTGGTAGCCTGATGGTGGGGGTGCTCAATACTTATCTACTTCATACACATTCTGGGCTAAAATAAAATGAGAACAAAAATACATACTTTTGTTAAATTAACAGTACTCATAATTGGAAATAATGTTAAGGTATTTTGATCAAACACTGACTATAAAATCCAAAATATGTTTACTATTGGTAAGTGTAATATAGCCTTTTAGGAAACTGAACATGTAAACCTGCATGAAATATATTAATTCATGATACTGATACATCATTCCAATACAAGTGAAAATATTTAGTGTTTGGAGATAGTTTTGCCAAAAGTTTTCAAATTTTCTTGTGTCATTTTGAAATTATCTAGCTATTAGCACAGACAATGATTACAAACAGAAATCCAGAAACTTTTAACTATACTGACAAAAGAAAATTGCGAAAGTGAGTTTAACTACAAAATTGATAATTGATTATTCTGGCAGTTTCTGATCTATTTTAATGTACACAGGGGAACTTATGAGGTGCGCAGGGACTGAACCCAGCCGGTCCATTATCCAGACACAGACAAGTCAGGTGTAATGCTGTCCCCATAGCCTTGAGCGTTAGGAGGGAAGCCACTACCACCAACTTTAAAGTCTTTGATTTGACCTGGCAGGGGTTTGAACCCACAACCTCCCGATCTGCAAGCCGACGCTCTACCACTCAAGCTATTGCAGCCGGTATTACTGAAATAAGACTACAAGTTGATTAACAAAAAATCATAAACAAAATATCTCACCCGTTTAAAAATGTGTAAAAGCCTTTTCTATGAAGAACATGGGTGCACAAAAAAAAACATCCTTCATCAGCATAGGAAAGAGAACCTGATTACCTCTGCAACAACAGATCAAAGATATTAGATACAAGGAATATATAAGTGTTTATAGTAGATATAATATATATAACAAAAGTTAGTGGTGTGCCAATAACTGAACGTCAATGTGTTGACAAAGTAGCTCTAAAATATGCCATAAAGTAACACATTCAGGCCAGGGTTTAATGATTGCATACTAGGATGTAGTCTGTAAATGCAACCAGGCAGAGTCGTCAAGTTTAAGTCAGAAAGAAGTTGTGTTTTTAAGAAAATATTGTGACAGAGCAATGTTTTGCAACATTTAATTAAAACTTCTACTCCACTTATGATGCACAAGACCCCAACCAGACATCAGTTGCCTGCAGACTGTTCACAGTACAGTAGTTTAGCCATTCATTGTCCATAACTGTACAAACTTTTATTTACCCTGCAAGCTGTTAAATTGTTAACGATCCTGCAAATAATTTTGTAAAGATAAGTTCATCATTATAACCATTTATGCCTAGGTGGTGGTAACAATTAAAGTCAGTAATCAGAATGATACAAGCATCATCTTGCTGAATAAGATACACTGTACTGATTGTTAGGTAAATATGAGGTACATGTAAGTGAAATGTACAGAAAAATGTAATTACAAGAATCTAGCTTAAATAAGCAAGCATGCTGAAAGTGTATTTGTATCCAATATCCAACTATTGCAGATACTAATTCCAGCCTTTAAGTTTTCAATGGAAACTTGTGAAAATGTATAAGTTTCTATGCGAAGTCCCATACTGAAACATTAATGATTACCTGGGTGTAGAAAGCCAGACTTCATAAAAAAAGTACCCATCAATCATTCCAAGGTACCTTTAAACTATATAAAAATAAGCAATAATAGTAAAAATAATGTAATCTTTTTATTGCAGGCTTAGGATCATATTTTACTTCATAAATTGAGAAATGCATTGACGAAGAGTGAATTGACTTTTGAAAAAAAGACCAGTGGCAATACAGGCCTAGTGATATTTTGATCACTTCGTCACCTCCTGTGCACTATTTTCCTCTATTATAGAATCAATCGCATTGGGGTTATAGTGCACATTTCACTGCACAGATTTTAAAGTGAATTTTCTTGGTTCTCTGCCTATTCAAAAATAGATATTTCTTTCTACAGTTACAAGCTATAAATTTGTCCAAAACCCCACTAAACATTCACTTCCCCTTAGGCTTGGACAGCCATGTGGTCACATCCACAAGAAAGGCTTTTCATCCTAAACAATGATTTCAGTGGTGAGAAATAATTGTTTTAAAATGAATTAAGTTAATATAGTAATTTAAAAAACATAAATAAATAAATATAAATGAGGAAAACCACACACCTCGAGTTAAAACTATTACTTGCCATATGTAAATCTTCTGTTTTTCCTTTTTACTTTTATCCATGGCAAATAGTGGTGATACTTGTATATACTTCCTCTGCCGTTGTTGCTGATGATGATAATAATCAGGTTGATGGCCATGGCCATGACATAATTAAGGGGGTTTACTGGTGATAATATTCGAAAACTTTCATTAAATATGTCATATTTAAACTTCTTTCTCCTTTCTGCACATGTATGAATCCTTTTGATTTCCGTTCACCAGAAACCTTTATCTGAGGAATGGCCTATTTTATGATTTTCGTTATATTTACCCTTTTCCTTTTTTTAATGGTTGTTTCTTTTGGTTTATCGTCCTTCTAACGGTATTTCAGTTATTTGGAGACGGTGTCCACTTGATAACTAAAATACTGTTGGTTGGACAATACAAACAAGCACATGTATGTGAAGTGTCGATAGTGTAGTTCTATGAGTCAAGTACCTATGGAATTCACTTCAATTGAACTATATTGACATTACAAGGCTGATACTTCAATCAAGGGAAATGACTAGAAAAGCTTTTTTCAGTGAGCACTGTTGAGGTTATTCCCCTTTGACCTTTCTCTAATGAATTAAAACTCAACTGTCATATACATGCACAAAATCTATACCTTGATCCTCGCAATTTTTAGATTGGTTTTTGTTTCTGTGGGTAAACTAGCAAATGAGCTTACGGTTCTTTTTATGTAAATTGCATATAAGAAAAACAAGTATGTCTATATATGATTGTTAAAGATCACCATGGCTGTGAGTATAGGCTGTAGTTATAATAAACCGACAACAAGTTGACAAACTTTGGTAAAACGTTAGCATGCGTCATGTGCGCCAGTGGCGGATCCACGATTTCTGGTTGGTGGGGGTGGGGGTGGGGGCGTTAGTTTTTGATCATGTTTTGTCAACCAGAGCTATCAACACCGATAAATGCTTGCTAAAATCATTTATTTTCATATTTTCCTGAGTTGTTTTGCTATATTTGGGAGACGTTTTGAATGTTCGATGTTTCAATACTATATATAAACAATAACTGCATGGTGGGCAAACATAAGCAATGATGGTTTCAGAAGTTCAAAACAAAGACAAGTCATATTTTTATTCTGACAAAGGGTCATTGAGAAGCATTCGCCGAGGATACATCCTTGCATAACTGTCTATGATTTGACCAATATAGTTTAATGTCACGTCGACAGAACAGTAGCATCAGAGCGATAAAATGCTGCTGTCCCATCGTGCTGCTGTGAGAATTTTTAAAAAAATCTCAGAGGCGAGTTTCGCTACTGGCTGCTGTCATGGACGCTAGAAAAAAAGGTATATCTTTGTAATGTTTGGATCCATGCGTTTACACGCTTGACTTAATGTTTCACTGATAGTTACGTGTTCATGATCACTGTTTTGCCATCGTTTTGTCCACAATTTGATTTCTTGGTAGAAGCTGTCCGAGTCAGGCATGTCATCACGGTAAAACTAAAAAAGAGCGGCAATGTTGTCCTTGGTGAGTTCGTGCATGTTGCCAGGAAGCAAACACAATGCACGACACGCCTGCTCCGTCAAAGTGTTAAGACGTAGTTCTTACTGCTGCGATAGTGAGTCCACAAAAGAATTAAAAAAAATCGCACGCCTTAAGTTCTTGTGGGTATTGTCTGTCGGCACATTATTTCGTTGTGTCTGCCGCCCACACCTGCCTGGCATATGCAGACCACCTGAGCCAGCTACGTCTGACATTTGTGAAACCGGGAATTTT
This sequence comes from Sinonovacula constricta, assembly GCA_007844125.1. NCBI lineage: Eukaryota > Metazoa > Mollusca > Bivalvia > Cardiida > Solecurtidae > Sinonovacula > Sinonovacula constricta. Next base: position 828,085 of record CM017567.1, on the reverse strand, counting down.
AGGGGGAGGCGCGCTCCCCCTCCCCCTGGATCCGCTAGTGTGTGCAGCCCTATAATTAATATTTCTCTTAGAACATTGCAGTCTTTAAGATCTGTTGTCGTCTAAAATGTATGTTGTTTTGTTGCACTATCTGCTCTAATATGTCGGGTTTGTGTGCCATATAAATGTGATAATGAGTATTTTTTCCACCTAATTAAAGTTTAAAAATGTTAGGAAACAAAAGATTTGGTTTGATTTTTCGAACCTACACGAATATGGACTTTTGTAATGCCCAGCTATTACAGAGGGAGGACATAGGTAGATTCCTTGGCGCAGGTGAGCTGAAAAGACGTCCTCACCTCTCGCAACGACTGGCACTTGAACACACGTGGGTTATCGTCTTCGCGCGATTAAATGTTTGTTAAAGATGCCCTCAACCATTCTACGCGAATTTCACGTCCGTCTCAAGTATAAATGTAAAGCCTGTGCCATCGTTAACAGTATAATATTTCGGGTTCCTCTCAGTCTTTCCTTCTCGGCAGAAAGTATCCACGACTCGCATCACGAACAATAAGGGACACCACACCACATCGTTTGACAGATACCGACCTCATTTGGAACAACGGAGCGACGGCAATCACATGACTCAATCTAAAACAACAACAACAAAGGCGATTCCGGGTAGTCAAAGATCTGCTTATTTACGTAGATATTTCACTTGGTTCAAACTGCTTAGGGTGTTGTGTGTTAGAAAAAAAAGCTGATACTGGCAGGACTTTATCTTGCACTACACTGAAACTTAAAGTGCATTCGTCGGCGCATCCTCCTACGCAGAGTTACTGTTCTTTACTCTCCCCTGCCATGAATGTCGAGATTCTTGACGTTGCAACGATAAACATGTTTAGTATTTTTGAAGTTTTATTTCTTATTGTACACTTGGCGTTAAAATTAAATATATGTTGTTTTGGTCTGAAAACTCCATATTAATTGATTCAATTTACAATAACTATGGAATTATTTTATGTACATTTTACGCAAGGCAGAGAAGTACATAATTTAAACAAGAGACACACTGTATTTAAAACTTACACTAACATTTTGTTCGTTGGAAGAAGAATGCGCCATAAAAAGTTCATCAAAAAGCAATAGGTGTAGCTTAGGAATATTTAATCCCATAAACTTTCATTTGTCAATTTAACTGTCCACATCTAGTTGATATACACTACACAGCTTATTGCATTTTTAGTAGAAATAACAAGACATTTATCTTTGTTGTTTTAACGACGTCATAGCACCGACACGTTTATTGTCGCGGGCTTTTCCCGTCATACGACCAAAAGATGATTCGTGAACTATCCGAGGCGTTCCGATTGGAGTGAAATGGTAATAGAATTACACATTTGACATTTTCCTGTCCTTGTTTTTCGCTCGTATCCAAGAACAACACGACCTTTCAAATTAGCACCAATTTAAAATCCCATTTAAACGGAGGATGACTCTGTACAATGTGTCAATGCATGTAGTCTCATTCATTCATCAATATAAGTCCCGTGACTGTCATTAGCACCAGACGCATATTAACTGGCATGGCGACACAGTTTAATTTGCAGATTCTGTTAATGTGACGGCGAACGAATAGAAAAATCGACCGCTTCAGAAAATAACTTCTTGATTAATTTTTCATGGTATTTGAGGGATGGAGAGAAAATTCTCAGAATCATGGATTTGATTGATAGTTATTGTGACGATTCGAAGCTGTTGGGTTGCAAGTATGGAACCAAGAAACTATTCCGAGTTGTATAGCACATTTAGAGAGACATTTTAATAAATGGAATATAGGAAAAGTATTGTCCTTTAAAAGGCTTAATTTTGGGGGTGTATCTTTAGGACCATAAAGACCGTCAGTAAAGTGTTAAAATGTCTGTTAAGAGAAGAGGCGTTTGATTCTACAATTTACTCCTGGTAGATATTTCTATATTGTCAGCAGAAAAAAAAACCCATATATTCATATTTTACATTATCTGTGACAATTTTTAACCAAACAAACCAAACAAACGAGCGGAATTAATCAGTAATGAAAATAAATAATTAGTACTCATGTAGTGTCCAGTTGGGCTGTAGCTACCCATTCGTTACTATTCGGTGGTATCCGGGCAAGTCCGGAATACTATTTCATAGAAATTGCCGAGAAGTTTGAAGAAAATCAACAACAACGCAGCAAAGCTATTCGGGTAATGTGGAGGACTTTCTTCTTTATTAATTAAAGGTTTCACTCAATACAAGCTGTTAGGGACCTTTTTTGTTTGGTTTATAATTAAAAGGAAAGTATAGGCCTACCGATAAAACTCCGACCGAATTACTTTGTCTTGTAGACATACGAAACCATGCTTTGAAAGTGAACAAACGAGGGGAGGAGGTTGTGTTCTACAATAGCTTTCTGAAGAGAATGCCAATAAAAAAATGTTACTGGATTTTGCCAATTGTCCGGAAGACCTACATGTAAATGGCCAAAAATACGACACTGTCCTCAGTGGTTGTACTTGTAAATTTTATATGCGATACACCTTAAAGTGTGCATGTATGTTTATAAGATGGTTGAGCTCGATTGAAGTACTGAAAATACTATGGATGTTAGGGGGGAGACACGGACATGTCTATCTTTTTACAAAATCCATACTCTTCAAGTTCAGCGTGGAGACTGGGACTATAACAATGACGTCGGCATTTGGACAAGTCTGTCGAAATAATGAAAGAACGAGCTTTATCATTGGTCTGAAATCTTCATCGGATTATGAAGCGACCAATGAAATATCATCACCGGACACAGCGAAAGATGGACTAAATATCCCACGATGAATGGAGAGTAACGGAAGGGATCGGTTGTGGGTGTCCGACGATGTACCCGATGGGACTCATGGGGTTATGTTTGATATGTTCTGTATACAATATTTCACTCTGAAAGCAAAAGCCCAAACATAACCCTCCAGTAACCAAATAAATTTACATAACCCTAACAGCAGCTTCAACTTAAACATTATACCCCACCCTTCCCCACTGCGGACTCGTAAGAATGGACGTGCAGACAAAGGGACGGGCGGATATGAGGGCATATCAAGAATAACATGGAAAAAGAATATGCACTCTTTCACTTGACATTTTCCTCTCCAATTTTTGCTCGTATTGTAGAACATAACCTTTTTAAATTAGCACCAATTTATTAACCCATTTAGATGGATGTCGACTCGGTACAATGCGTCAATGCATGTAATCGCATTCATTTATCAATATAAGTCACGTGAAGTCATTGCACCCATACAAGTATTAACCAGCATGGCGACACCGTTTAATTTGCAGATTCTGTAACAGCGAACAAAACCAAAAAAAAAAACGGCTCCATAAAAAAATCTAGATTAATGTTTCGTTGTGTTTAAAGCGCAGGGAGAAGAAACTAATCAGAATCAAGATACTAAGCTGGTGGGGAGCATGGCTGGAACCAAATCATCATCATCATCATCATCATCATCATCATCATCACCATCATCATTATTAACAAGAACATCAACAAAACATCGTCCTCATATATAAACTCATCTTCCTCATCATCCATCCACTATCAACATATACATCATCATCATCATCTACAGCATCATCAAAATCATTATCATCATCATCATCATCATCTACATCATCATCATCATCTACATCATTAACAACATCATCATCATCGAAGACACTATCCGCGACACTGCAAAACATGATTCTATTTAACTAGTTTTGCCACCAGTAAAAATGATGATGTGAACAAAATAACAACAAAACGCAATGTAGTTTGAATTTTCATTTTATTTTATCATCACCACTTCCTTCGTAATTTTGTAAATATGAGCGAGTATATAAACTATTTACAAAACAACAAAAATACAATTTCAATATGCACCAAGTAATGTATTACAAGAATGTGACGAGCGTTACTATAAAATGCAATGCGAATTACATATTGCTTTGCTATGTAACTTACATCTTCCAACACAGTAAGCTGTTTGTTTTGTACAATATAACTTAAATAGGTTTCACACGTCATTATTTTCCTAAATTTAGACTTGAATTTCCAATTATAAATTGCCAAAAACGTTTTTTATAAATAAATAAGTATAAAGTTTAAGCATATTTTAATTTTGAAATACATATTTTTCGCAAAAAAGTAGGCATGGATTTTTAATTTAATCCTATACTTTTAATTATACAACAAGACATATTTATTACAGTTTAACATATAAGAACCTTCTTTGAAAAACGTGTGTAAAAACATTCAAAGCTCCTTCTCGTATTGTGAAATATTTGAGACATTCTCAAATGTTTTCCATTATAGGTCTGCAAAATAACAATGTATTTACAATGTGTATGATCAACCACTTACATAAATAATACTTTTCAGTGAGATTCCTTGTTACATGTCGCACAGTTTTCTTGTTGTACCTCTCTTTCCCGCCCAAATACCATTTATCCACTCCTATTTTGCTTTCGCTCTTTCTTTCCGTGATTTTTGTCAGAAATATTTCATATTATCATGGTATTTTTCCATTTTATCTTAAATTACATTCTTCACCATTTTTTCTCTGACGAGGTTTCTTTGATGTCTCGCCGCCACACCCATTTATACACAAATACAAATAAACGAGACAAAAGTTCATCGTTCTATCCTCTTCTTCTCCGCATCTTCTGTTCATCAACACTATTATTTATATATTCTTCCACCAACACTCATTACATATTTTAACATTTCCCTTCTCCACATAGATAAATTATATACAGTTTTATATTTATTAATTAAACATATTATACAATATATACAAATAAAGTCCCTGAGCAGTTTTTGCTACAACAATAAAAGTGTGACGGACAGTACCGATAACCGTATTTGCCCGTAAAACAGCCTAACATTACACTGTAAAACATTTTTGCCATGGATTAATTTTCATGACATTAAAGTTATAAAACCTGAACTTATTAAACATTTTTTGTCAAGTTAGCTACGCTAAAAAGGCATTTAAGACATGTTCGCATGGTAGCTATAATTTGTATTTTAAAAACACTGATACTACACGTCTGAAACTTTAAACAACTATGGATTTACTGAGACAATAATGTGTTTGCAAGTAGTTAAATTCAACAGACTTCACCAACGCCGTTGAATGACTTTCAATTAATTCACTGGTTTCAAAACTTTTATTTCAAAATTTATTGCTTTCCTACATTTCTGGATGAACGTACATGAATAGCTTGTGCAAGCATAGCACAGCACTCGGAACACCTCGGCCATGTCCGCACCAGAGGACTTATTCAGATAGATCCGAGTATTTACGAATGCATACTCAGCCAGTTCCAAAGCGAATTCCACAGCAGATCCTTCTGCAATCCATCTGTCAGTTTTTAAACAACACCATACACCACATTATAAACAATCCGCAAAATGACTTGGTTTTCTAGCCCAATCAAACAATAATGACATAATAAACAGGTCTTAACTTTTAGCCTGCTACATTCACTTCTTAATAACTCAAATTAAGATCTTGGTTTTGATCTAAACCTTAAATGTGGTCTCCGACAGTTTAGACCAGATTGTTTTCTCCCATAGAAACAAATAAATTGTTGTCAGGAAAGATCTCGCAGAATACTGATAACTGATGTCCTACATGTGAAAAGTGAATCGTAACACCTCACTTGTGTCATTACAAATTGAGCTTTCCTGTTTCACGCTGCATGGTTATCTATTTTTAAACTAAGAAAACCACGTGACCCGTAACTTTATATAATCCTTCGGCTAACCCGCTCTGACATCAAAATCTATTTTTAGCAGAAATAACATCCATGCTTATTCATAGTTTTAGAAGAAATGAGCATAAAGAGTGATTTAGTTAACGATTTATACTGTCTTACAACTTAGACTGTGTTCAAAATCGTCTTTTGTTATACTTAGGATTGGCTTTTTGCAGAAATTATGCCCCAATTCTCCCAACCCAGGTTCACGTGTATTTAATGAAGACAAGCTGTCAGATACCACCTTTAATGATAGGGTCAGATGCCTTATTGCTAGAGACTCAGGGCAAAAAATGTAGATTCTGATCAGACAACTCCCAGCAGGAACTGGCTGATTTGGATCTACACTCTTTTCCTTAACCTAATAAATGCATGATTAAAGGGCTAATGATTTCAAGAGTCAAAGGGAAAATTGGCATAAGTTTGAATTATAATTTGCATTGATCGGTATAAAATGATACTTAAAGATATACTTGCAATGTACAAAAAAAAATACACGACTTACAAATAAATGTCTACCTCTGAATTGAAATTAGTCTTATTATGAATTATAATAAAGATATAAGATTTAATCTCTGGTCAACCTTTTCTAGCTCTTTGTCTAAATGGAAATGTCATCATTGCAAACGTTTCTTAGTCAGAACTTAATAAATAAAACTTAGGTTTTACAGCTTAACGACAATAGCTCGAGGATTGTTATATGTTAAGTGAATATACACTTGGTATAAATATGCACGATTAAAGGAGGACCAAACTGTTAAAGAGCGAGATTGGTGGCACACACCTCTGTATTGTACCAATATAAGTATAAATGGCATATACCAGTTTCGTATTGCCTGCAGTTTGCCAAAAAGTGCAATATTTCCCTCACTACAAATATCATCCGTATTTCCAGACCAACTTCACCACTATACGGAAACGTAAATTCTCCTTATATTGTCCACAGTCATCACGTTTACTGTCTGTAAAACCCTTCTGTATCTTACAGAGTATATTGTCTCTTTAACGCCTTCTATCTTCTTAAGGAAGAACATGTTTAACCCTCATACTGTCACGTCTTTTATTAGTTTATGTATAATACATATAGTGCGTTTCATTTTCAAACTGCATTAAACATGTTCTATCCTTCAAAGGCGATACTCTTGGAGTTGATACATAAATATTTGGCCGTTTTACGCACTCTCGCCATTGGTCTTGTGAGCAATTTCTCCAGCGTGGTCACATGTCCGAATGGACCGTTTTCATGCCATTGTCTCTGTGTCGCACTTCCGTTTGAACCAATCCAGCGGCATTTGGCTGTCTTATACATCTTGCGACTTTGGTTGTCCTTCTGCATGACAATTGACTATTGAATAATCATCAAAGTTTATGTTATTCATTTATCGATTGACATTTTTGACCAGTTGATATGCATGCAGTGGCATTATTTATTATGCAGATATTTGCAATTGAAAGCGTATATGTCGACGTTAATGTTGTCATCATATGTTTGTTTAAACCACCCCCCTCCATGGTTTCGCAACCTCTTGGTAAAGGGTTTTCAGAAGACCACCATCTGGCTCTGAAACACACACACAACACCCAGTTACGTTTGGGCACATATCTTACAACACTGTACACCAATCGGAACACCACGGACACTTCCCTGAACAATCTGTGTTAATTCTCGTACCAGAGGTTGACATTTACTTTAACATCTAGAATATTGGAACTGTTCACGATACATCACGTCAAACCATCCTTTGCGACCTTTGAGAACCTAACTTTCCCGTCCCGTCATGCGTTTAAAAACAATTTAGTCTCACTTCCTTGAGAAGAACGTTCACTATCCGTGCACCTGTTTGTTGACGTTTCACAACCTTGAACTTTAGCCTCGTTTTGCTTATTTGCAAGTCTCGCGAGATGCTCGTGGTATTGATAAGCCTCATATTGAGCATAGAAATCATTCCGACGACGTAGAATATACATGGCGAAGATAACCAAAGCTAGCAAGACGCAGACACCGGCCACTGGTACAGCAATGAAGATGGGATTGAGTCGGGAGCCATCGTTAGAGGCGGTGTTAGGGCAGGGTGACTTGTTGTCGTCGTCATCATCGTTGTCATCAGAACCTTGGCGGTTATATGGTCCTTGGTCGTCTTCATCGTCGTCAATGGGAAGGTCTGCGTAGTCAGGAGACTCGGGGACTGAAGAGAAATTATTAATGATTATGTTAATACGGGCGATAAATCGTGGTCAAATAAACTTTGATTATATATTTGTTTTTAAACAACAATAATATACCCAAAACGAATGTATACATTTAGGAATAAATGTTGCCTGTTTATATTTGTGCAGGAAAATGATGTTTACTTGTTGCAGAGTCATAACTGAAATGTTTTAATCAAAACATATTAAAAAAACAACACGCTTATAAGCTTATAGTTTAAAAACACGGCCTGTGTGTAAGGAAACCCATACCTTTGAACAAGGAGATATGAATGTGAAAATATGAAAAGTTAGTTAACTATTTCTTGCTTCTATGTGCAAAGGCAGGTATGAAAGAACCAGCAATACAAAGGTTACAGCATAATTTTACAGTAAACCTTTGTTCATAAAGTGTACAATGTATGTTCCGACTACCCCAGTAACAATTATAATGAACAGAAAATGATACACTAAGATAAGGTAGAGAGAATGTAATGCTGCCCCTCCGTTTGAAGAGTATTAAAATAAGACATATACTGCTTTATAACTAGGGGTTATACAGGCACGAAGGCACTTTTTTATCATTATTTCTCTATCCTTTATACAAGCTTTAGGAAGAACATGTTTTCATCATTTTTCTTAATTTTCTTTTTTATGTTGAACTGTGCCTAACTTGGCAACAAATTCGATACCTGGTTTATTCAAAATTGTAAAAAATCAAAACTACTTGGTAAAATGATCTTATTATAGTAAGATCAACCAAACACTATTTAGATAATGTATAGAAACTCTGAAATAAATCGTATGGCTATCTAGAGCATTGTGACTTTAATAAGCATAATAAACAGAACACGGCAAAGTCTTTAACAATTTCGGGTATGTTAATAGTTTGTTACATATTTCGGACAGTTTTTGTGAATTAGCCAATCATTTATACCTTTAACACTTCAACGCAGCACAAGTTGATTAGGCGTAATAGATCAAAATCAGCCAGCTCCCTGTTTTACTGAGCAGACACTACATTTTTTTTTTCTGAACTGCCTCGTAAGCTGATGTTTTTCTGTTTGCACTTAGTCATTAAAAAATTAGAAATTATAATTAATTTCGTTTATATTCAATATCCAGAAACGATCATAATTTACTAACCTTGTTCCGTCGGTCTCATCGGAATGATGTCCCTGTTGCAGAAATCCTCACCCTTGCAGCAGTACAGGAATGGCCATCTCTTACGGTGACCGGCGGAAATCTTCGAGGGTTTCCGATTTTCGCATAACAACGGAGATTTCTCGTTGATGCATCCGCGCGTTACCACGGAACTCTTGGTCTCAACGTAACAAAGATACTCCGCCTCGCACGTCCGACGTCTCTCAGCCTGGCAGTCTAAAGTTGTGCATTCGCACGTCACCTTTCCTGGAAATAGAAATGTTTTTTTTTTTTGTTAAAAACCTACCATGAAATAAGTTACAGCTATGTTGCATCTAGCAGGCAGTAAAATTATTTGTTATGCTGAATAAAATATAAGTATATTGATATACTTGACACGTTTGTTACTCTGTAAATAAACAACTTGATAACGTTTCAACATATAATTTATCACAAATTTGAGTAGTTGAAATAATATCCATTGCACATCTACAAGTATAACTTAGTAAAATCAGGGACAACATGCATGTGAACTTTGTCTGAGACTAAAGTGGGAGATTTTCACTTGAAATTATCTGTTTCCAAGTAGGGAGATTTTTAAAAAATGTGCAAACAACCCCACATTTTCAAATAATTTTGAAATTGTGTGAAAAGTGTAAGTCTCCATACAAAAGTAGGAGAGTTCACATGTATGCGACAAGGGGTAGGGGTCGGCTCTGGCGGTAAAATGCAAAGTCTTAACAAATATAACGTCAAAACTTAAAATATGTACTTCATGTAGTATGCATTTGAAACAAGTTTTAAAAAGAAATCACAAAGATAAAGACACAATTTGATAAATAAAACTGAAATATGTAAATGTTTATGTTTTGTTGCAAAAAAAAAAACCCCAAAGGTTTTAAACTTAGGCCAATCACCCGTAACATTTACTCAAAGGAATAAAAGTATTACGATGTTTCACGACAATTGCCGAATGTTTGTTTCAGAGACTTAGCTTGTTCTGCCTGTAAGCTGAAAAGTATCTCAATGTGATGTCGTTGCTAAATGATTTAAGATAGGGGTGAAACTGAACACTAGATCAAGGTTATGTGTGAAGATATTAAACTAGCTCGTGCGTCTCAAAGTGGTAATATAATATAACCATTACCATATTACTAATATTGTGTTACAAATAGATTTAAGTGTTGATAAAGATGCAATTTTCTTCTTACAGTGTGTGGTAAAATGAATTTGAAATGCCACAGTGGAATACTTGTTATATAAACCCTCTTTGAAATGAGTTTTCTAAATTAAGATTTAACTCACTCGTTTGTATTTAATTAAGACCACTTAGAATTTTCTTTTGACGCCTCAATGCCAATTACTAGATATAAATTATCACGTTGATAACTCTTAGCCTGCTAAATACAAACTGACACATCTTAGGCAAATAGTACAGATCCTGGAGCCGAGATTATAAGCATAGATCTTCGGTCTGATTAAAATCTCAACCATCTCATTGGTTAAAATTTGACTCATATCTAAAATCCGACCAATCAGATGCTTGAAAACTACCTCAGGCTCAAGTTCAAAGTTAAATAACCACGGGCCCAGATCAGTCAGCTCCCTGCTGCAACTATGGCAATGAAAATGGCTAATAACGGTTATAAAACAAGAGGAGAAATGTGAAAATCAGTGAAGAGATAGCATATACATTGGAAACTGAAACAAACAGTCGGAGATACTGATAGACATCAAACAATTTTAGGTTAACTGTGCATTTATTTATAATTACATTTATGTAAGATGCGGATGTAATAAATTTCGCGAATAAACAATGAATAATGGAATTTAGACACATAATACACAAACATACATATTTTGACCCAAATCAATCTTGGTTTTGTAAATAAAACATTTTGCAATTTATGAGTGCTGTCTGAGAATATTCGCGAGTGTTTGTTAGAGTGCACAAGTGCACGTTTTTGCGTGATGTGTGTCCGTGTCTGTGTGCACGGGCATGCATGTGGTTGCAGTAATTGGAAAAACAACACTGCAATAGATGTGCGATGTTTATGTTTGTCTTCTATCTCCAATGTGTAAATTGCATTTATATTACAGATACCATATTGGTCAATATGTTAACGTCAAGCGTTCATCGGACGGCGTGGTGGGTGGGAGGGGGAAGGACTTAGTAAAACATTGTGTGTAATTATGTTTTGGATACAAGAAATGTGGTATAACTGCTATGTTTAGCCATTGAAAATTGCATTTTCTTTGAAAACATAATTTTATATTATAAATACGATATGGAAACACAAACGACTCTTTGTTAATCAGATCAACATCTGTGAATATACAAATTAACAGGTATGTGTACATGTGTGCAAAGTTTATAGGTAGCACGTATGGGTGACATACCTCGCGGTCGCCATCAAGTACCCAAACCACTCGCCCAACCCAGTCACCCTGTATTGTTTACAGTTTAAGGGGAACGATATAATCCCCATGTTTGACTCTGTACCGTCATATCCCGTTTATACAACTGTCAATTAACTTCACCCAAACCGTGTTATCACACCGGGATATTTTCACCGGGTCCTGCACTTTAACTTCATTCGGAATGACTCGGCGTTTTCCGCGTAGACAAAGAAAAGTATTTTCTCAAAACAAAACTACATAAGTATTTCTATGTTCCTTTATATATAGAACTATTTGTAAATGGCTTAAATGGTTTAAAATATTATCTAAGAATCAAATCATCTTGGCTTTTGATTTCATTCATTTTGCTCTTTATCAATTTTTTGTACTTAAATAAAAAAAGATGTGTGATATCCTGTTTTTATGTTTGAAATGTATTATCAGTAAACATATTAATCTAATCAGTAAACAACACACGTCATTGTTTAAGTTATTTAATGATGGATTCGCTCAAGTTAATACAACTGCGCTACTAAGCTCATGTCACTAACGAAAGACAGTTTTACTAGATTATTGAACTTAAATACCACAAACTGTTTCAAAGTAGGGGTTAGGTTGGGGTAATATGTTTCATATTCGTTTATATAGTCTTGTAATATATTAAGACCTCATGTTCGCGCGCCTGTAGGCCTACACCCTAACATCCACATCCTTCCTGGCTGCCCATTCAGACAAACCTGTCCACGGTGTTGGAATGCTCTCTCTTTACCTTCATACAATATTTATTGCACCATTCCTGTTTCTCCACCGTATGGTGATGCATTCTATAATTCTAGCATTAGGTTTCGCTTTTCGGTGTCGGGTTTCGGCCTCGGGTAATTTACGCGCCGTCGGGAGTGGGTAACTGGAATTTAATGGCGAGGTCACATGACCCGAGCTTGTAAATAAAAACAACCTGATATTGTGTGGCATAGAATGAAACCACTAGCATGGAATGAAACCACGCCGCAAAAAGGGTGGCTCATATCGTACCCAATGTACGCTAATAAATAAATGAGACACGAGACAGAAAATGTCAGAAAACACACACATTGACGACAGTTACTTTTCAGAATTTCTATTTATGTCAACATGACTTAATGTGATGTGAAATGTTACTGAAAGATACTGAATGCACCCTATGTAGACATGTATATTTACAAACTGATTAATTAGTACACTCATTTGCTTTAAAGCAAGTCATAAAAAGTATTCAAAACATCACATCGCAAACATTTATACAATCCATGTATTATCATACCATTCTCTCTAAAATAGTTTTTAATCATACGTGAACATAGTCATTTAGATTGCAGAGAACCATGTATATTCGGTATGTTATACGTAACTCAGACGAGTAAAGAAGAATTCATACACCGTAGAAGCCCCGATAGGGCCGAAGGACTTCATGTGGTGAGGTCTTCAAACTGACCTGCGGTGCGCCTGTGGTTCGACAGAGACATTTGTCTGGGTTCATCCTCCACCAAAAATAGCGGAACGTCGCTATACTACACATAATTGATTGCCGCGATGTATTGAAAAAAGACCGTAGAAGAATAGTATATTTCTTCATCAACTCAAAGCCTGCTTAGTACAAATTGGCCAGTTCTAGTGACTCAGGTGTAGTTCCAGAACAATCATGGAACTGTTTGATCTGGATATGAACGATTTATGTAGGATTCTCAAACGACAGACTGAGTTAACATTGCATGGATATAAGCTGACACGATGTTAAGATTTTATGCTAATTAAGAAATGTAGTATGATACGGTTAAAACAACTGAGATGACGTGAAAACATGTATATATTGGGCAATTTAACTATGGCATACTGACAAAGACTTGGTGTTATCAATGGGACCATGTGTATACTGGATCTGATAGTACACTTAATCCTTTTCATGCTACTGCATGTTAAAAACGCATACCCATTCTTCTAATATGTTTCTTCAGGGTTTTCCCTTGAAATTTTTCTTAGGGGGTCACAGTGGCCCCCTAGGTTTATGATTTGGGGGTCATTGGTAAATTTTAGGGGTCACATTATATAATCACTTTACTAATAGTATTGCACCTTAAAACAGAACTAAATTGTTCATTTATGTTTTATACTATTAAAACAAAACAAAATCACATATTGTACATTTCAGACTTTAAAATGTGAAAGCATTTTCTCTATCTGCCACACTCTCTGACATATATTTCTATTAGAACATATAGCAATATAATCATTGTTGACAATGAACACCAGAACATTTAACAAGATTTGTTTAACTTCAAATAAGTTCAAAGTTCAATTCTTTAACATGTTCACTTACATGTACCAATTTCAATATTCAGTAAAATTTCCATACATGAAATTATAAAAATGAGTTGGTCCTTAGACCTAAAGGCTTAACAAGTTAAACATGTAACTGTTTATAACTGTTCATATTATAAGTCAAAACTTAGGTATTCGTACTCATATTAGTTCAACCTACATGTCTTTCCTACATAACGTTAAATTTGACCTTGTAGTGTTTTTAATATATTGCCTTAGAAGGTTTGGTTTCTAAAGCCAAACATATATTTGCTTAAAATTAATACGCAATGTATGACTTAACTACGTTCTAAAATTACTATTGCGACGCTTTAAAGAAATGCTGAACGTGAAACAGCGTCTAACTACACAGAATTGCTGGTTCCCAGTCATCTAAACGCAGTACATGTATCGTTTTGGTGGACCGGATAGCAGTATTTAGACAACAAATAATGGACGCTTATTTTCAAAATACTTTGTCTAACTGAAGCAAATTGATACTTAAATGCTTTTTGCAACAGTTTGACGAGCTGACAAAGATCAATGTCATTGGAGACAATAAAGTATGGCTGTGGATTAATTCATTTTGTGCGTCCAGTGTGTCGCAATGTAAGTTCATTTTGCGGGTCATCTGTCGAAAATATGTGCCAAAACGCACAAATTTGTGCGTCAGGAAAAACCCTGTTTCTTACATGTACCTGCAAAGGCGCATAGACAGACCGCTAGAGATTCAGTAGCAGATAGTTATAACACTGCTGCCTGACGGAACTAAATGAGCTAGGTCTACATTATTTGACTATGCCTGATTAATTTGTGCCTATCACGATACATGTTATAGTAGAAAACAGACAGGAAGTGTAGACGATATGAACAAATAATTCAGTTTTATTGGGCTTTTTCCAGAAAAATTTTGTAGTCTAATCAAACAATAGTCATCCATTTACGAACAACTGTAACCAACCTGAAGAATCAAGTACGCGACTAGATCTACTTGGCAAAATATGGATAACTTGCTCCATGTCAAATATCACTATGTTATTATAAATAGTCCGGGATATAAAAGAGTCCCATCGCATACCAGTCCAAGTTGAGGGACAACGTGTGTGATCAAATCAACTTATATATTATTCATACTTACAAGCGCGTGCTGCTGGCAATTGATGTGACATCAGTGTAAGCATGTCATCAATATAGAACTTTAACCACCTTCTTAGTAATGACATACAATATTCAGACATACATGCATCTGTATAATGCATATGCTATATTTATTGGAAATATTCAAATAAATACAATATTTAGACATATCCAAATAATACATATGCAATATTTATCAGATATACTCAAATAATACCTATTCAATATTCATAAGTCTATTTACAAATTGTCCTCGGATTGTATATCGTTCTTTTTGCCTTAATTGTATTTGACGTTATATGTAAAAAGGGAATAACGACTGTCACATAAAAAATATAGACATAGACTGGTTTTGCAAGTCATGTCTGTTCTTCTTTTTTATTTCCATAACAATTGTTTACGTTAAATCCAGTTAACCTCCGGTGCGCCATTGGTTCTACCGAGACTGGCAGGTCTAGGGTCTTCACTAATAACTGGACGTCGCAAATATGGCAATAATGGGGTACATTGGTGAAATAGAAATTGTCTCCTCTGATAGATAATATCCGAGGTATTCCTAACAGTAGGTAGGTCCTTTTAGTTGAAATTCGTGGACTTTATCGCCGGTTCTTTTGTAGACATTGCAACAACAGAAAGTAAATTTCTTACTTTTGCACGAATATAAGCTTTAAATCCATTTGCATACTTATAGATATTTGTTATTTAAAAAAGAAAATGGAAGATTTTGTTGATGATTGGTAACCTGTGTATCACAAAAAAGGCAGATAAGTCATCATACACTCCAAATAGCACAGGCATAAAAACCGAGTAAAACAAATGAAAGGACCTACTTGCAGTGACAGACTATTCAGAGGAGACTAATCACTAATTTCTCTCATTGTGTCGGTACGATGTAACAAAAATCCTGTTTTTTTTATCAATAAGAAAACTGATTAATAGCCACGTAGTTTTAATGCATATAGTTAAACAATGTTTTATTTTAAGTACTTGTATTGTTATCTACCATATATTCTTTGTTTATTTCTACTTGTCAGCAGTTGGGAGCAGTAACTAAGTTTTGGAACTTATGGCTTAACCCAGACTGTCCATGTTTCTGATGTATTGGATGTGAAGTTAGCAAGACAATTTGTATCAACTGGTTGATATGGACAGGTCTTTATTCTTTTCTGTTAGGCTATAGAAGCGCGGAGGAATTGAAGTGATATCAATGGAGTAAATTAATGTTGGCATTTATATGAAAGAAGAACAGAACACGCAATGAAGGCATAAATACTAATCATCGAAATAATTATTTTTGTTTGTTTTAAATGCATAATTATTGTTGTTTATTTGTTTTAAATGCACCGCAGCGACCAATTATGATCATAATAGCGACGTAGAGCTCTTTTGGCGGAGGAAGACCCCTAAAGAAATGTCTGTGCAGAACCAACGGCGCACCGGTGGTAAGCTGGTTAACCTTTCCACAGTATGTCTTTCGCCAAGAACGGGATTCGAACCGACACGGTGAGAGGCTAAGCGGTGAGAGGAGTTACAAGTCGGCGACTCTACCACCACGCCATAGGCGTCCCATATAAATTATAGATAATCCATCACGTGGTAATATTTCTAATCCGTAAAACATCGTAAAATCCAAACTGAAACCAGTGGGTTGTCTTTCATACCAATAAGAATGTTGTTTATACCAAATTCACACAATACATATATTTTTGTATATTTTTGTGTTGTCTGAAGGTGAAATTAAGAGATGAATGTGTAAAACTTTTCGCATTTCTACATGCAAAAATGTGTTTTAAGCTGACAAAAACCAACCCCATTTCTAGATAATTATTAAGTCGAACCAAATAATTAGTTTTGACTTTTTTTATCATATATCTTCCGTTCGGACTTCTCTTTGCCGTTTCCAATCACATCAGGCCCCCTTTGTACTTCGCTGTGGTTATTTGTGGGTGTTTGTAGTTATTCATTATAGTGAACGGATGGGGACACGTTTCCGTATGTTTCTTTGCATATCTGGTACGGGTCCCATCGGCAGATGGCGGTGATAAGCGGCGAGCAGTCATTGAGAATTAAGTATTTGACTTTTACGACCGTCTTAACTACCGAAAATGTCTCCGTGAACTTTCCATGAGCTTTTTGTCTCGTCACTTAAGTCAGTAATCAGCGCTGACCATCTTTCATGACAGATACTCGTCACGTGATAACGTTACAAGTAAAGCTAGTCCCCACTCGTCCACCTTTAGTTGCGCTTTTTGTGTTGGTTTCGGAACTCTATCTGTTGTCGTCGAAGTTTTATTGAATTACAGAGGGTAGTTTCAAAGGAAGTGTAAAAAGATTGAAAATGAAGATTAGGTAGACCTTGTGAAAATATCCTTCGCAGATCTGTCAACTAAATAACGATTTGCCAACAAAGGTAATTACAAAGTAGTAAACTGGTTGACAGTTTGGGCATGAAATTCGTCATACGGCAAGAGTAAACATTAGCTGGGTCTGTCATTGTGAACGTGTAATTACAACTCCCGTGGACAACTCGCATCAATAAAACGCATTCAGCAGGTAAAATAAACTCCACACAAGAGTTCACGCTCACTTTCGAAGGTTTAATAACATCCTATAGAAATAGGAAAATAGCAACCTTAGAGACGAAAGGTTTGACTAGTGTGCCATTTCAAGTCATGTTGGTTTATACTCACGTACCTATCTTTGAATTAGGTGCTTATTTGCTTCGAAAATTGGTCTTTGCAAACATAAATAACACCAACAACTACTTCTACATTGTACCGCTACTTTTTAATAAATGGCGTATTTTATCTAATTTTCTCGCTTCTTCTTTGCCTTTTTCTTTTTTGTTCTTTTTTTCTTCTTCTTCTTTCTTTTGTTGTTCAAGCCATTTTCTTCTTCTTGTTGTTAATCTTAATATTCTTCTACTTTCTTATGTTCATCTTCTCCCCCCTCTGCTTCTCTCCCCTCCACGCTTTCTTTTACTACATAAACAAAAACTGATGCTGCTGTCACTACTACTACAACAACAACAACATCAACTACTACTACTACAACAAAAAACAACGACAACTACTACTACTACTACAACTACAACTACTTCTCAACTGCTTCATTTTCTACAATCACGTCATCTTCTCCTTTATCCCTATACGACTTGTTGCCCCTATATTTAATAAAAGCTAAACGTGTACACACACATATATATACACACATTTCAGATCAGCAAGATCATAAGCCTAATGTCCAAACATATATAAGCTTTGTTTTGCATTGTCGTTCCTATCTAGATATACAAACCTGGGAACTTTTGTTCAGTAAATATGCACTTTGCTCTGTAGCCTGTTCATGAAAACATAGACTGTCATGCAAGAATGGATAAAGCATAGGCAAATAGTGTTAATTCAGATCAGCCAGTCCCGCTGGGAGCTTTCTAATCTAATCATGCGCTGTACCACTTGCTGCTGAGTTTTTACCAATGTAGTAAAAGGCATACGTTAATGCGTATGTAAAAGAAGACTACAAGAATTAGTATGAGGTAGTAATACAGTGCAGCATGATAAGGTTTAATAAACCATTGTTGCAATATGTTCGGGTTACATGTTTCATATATAACCATCGCCCCGGGGAATCGATCTAATCCGAGTTGCACTGCTGTAGAATCTTGTTGATGAGTCATAAATAATGCCATTCATATGCCATGCGGCGAGATAATACAAGTGTTATAGTGGTGCGCGTATGACGAAATATGATTTTAATGACTCGGAAAACTGTTGTCTTACATAGGCAGTCATTTATTATCAGGATTCCCCGAGGTGCAGAAAGCACAACTGGATAACAAACCACTTGAAGATAACGTGAAATACTTCATGATATTACCGTAGTCTCTTGCTGGCGATGTTGTGAAGAACTACCTTAACTATACATTAACATGAAGTCCTTATCTGGCGTCAGTTTGCTCATTACTTATACAAACTTCTTAATTATGCTCTAAAAACTTCACGAATATGCAACAAGATGCATTTAAAGACACTATTATTAATAAATAGCAGCAAATATTGTACATTCAGATTAGACATAGTGACTGATCTTGATTTGCGCTATTTGTGTAAGCCAAACCAATTCATGCTTAGCAGGACAGGAGTTTACAGACAGTCGCCTCCCGACAGCGCAGGCTGTCAAATGCTGTCAAATCCAACGAAGCTCTGACGAGAAACACGACCGGCTGTATAGATATACTAGCAGAACACGGGTTTAAACAGCGGTTTTATTTCCAAGAATCGTATAGTTTTTTGTCGGTTAGAAGGAACGGGTGTTTTAAAAGGCCCGAATCTACGAAACATGATAAGATTTTGTTAATAAAATCTCCGCGTCGTGATAAGAAATCGGTATCACAAGTAAAGATCTAAACTCTGGTTCCCGTTCCTAATTGTGTATTGTATTGTATTGAATCGTTATAAAAGAACTGCAAAGAACCATATCGGTTACCACGCTTTCCAGCCAAACCGGCGCACCAACGAGTGGCCTACGTAGAAAATAATTTTCCTTTACAATTTCTGGCTATTGTTCATACTACTTTGACAAAAATTGAAACTGTCCTTTTTACAATCGTTCTTTTTTCGCCACTGATAAGATTTTTGGCTAATTCTATCCGATACTATACAGTTCTATTTCACCGGCGTCCGCAAAACGCTCTTTTGTAAATGGGGATTATTTGATAAGGTTTATTATTAGCGTGTCAAAAATACGAGTAACTCCGCAATAACTAACCGGCATTTGATCATAATAAAGGGTGACAGGTGTGTTCCGTGTGAGTTTGAAACTAAAGGAAAGTGACAGTCAATTATACATAGTTATTTTGTCAGAGTCACATGAACAAATATAATAAAATACCCAACAATTTCACAAAGCGGATCAATCCCTTTTAAACCCTCAGCTAGTTTAATTGGTCTGATTATGCCATTTATAAAGTTCTGTACTAATTCACCCTCTTTTGTTTAGAGGTACATGTTTCTGTTTTTTCGCCGCTAGATAAAATCATAGTTCAGGGTAGAGGAATGGGGATTAAGGTAATTGGTGTTATTAGGATAATATGGCATGTGTCGATGTTAGATAGAGTCGTCCTTGGCGCCAGAAACTAGATACAATGTGGCTGACTCGGAACAAAAAAAAAAGGAAAAGTGTAAAGGCGATGTTCATGGGAACATTTCAGTGACTCTGAATACAAAGTTTACGAATAGAGTTAAAAGATTGTTCATGGGACGTTAAGCACCGCCCCCCCCCACCCCCCACCCACCCCCAAAAACAACCCTAAAAAAAAGAACCATACAAAAACAACTAATATTGCTCTTTGAACATTTGTCAAAGATTTGTTATGGAAAAATACCAATTTGATCGCCGTTTACAAACACGTGTCCGCAGTATGTATGGAAACGAGTGGGAAATAAATCTTTCCACTTACATTTTTCATAAGCACGAGAAAAAGTCAAATTAATTCCCTTTTTAGGAAAAAATGCACGGACAATAGAAAGGAGGTGTTTTTTGTAAGCGTTATAAATGCACAAGGGACTAAAGGAAAAGATAACTATACAAAAACAAAGGAAAGAAACTATTCGATTTGTTCGCTAGAAGAATGCAGAAATCGCAATAATAGTGTTATTAGAACAATATTGCGCGTGTCGATGTAAGACAGAATCAAACGCAAAAAACTACATTCACTGTATCCGAATTTAAATAAAAACGAGCAAAATGTCTAAAAGCGGTGTTTATGGGACATTTCAATAGGACTCAATAGACCATCTAAGGATGATTAAAATATTGTTCATTGTACGGTTAACCAACCGTAGTAAAATATAAAAAATGCAATAAACGCTATATCTATTCAACCGATAATTGCTTGTATGATAATTTTCAAGTGTTTGTCGTGCAGAATTACCAATGCTTATTGCCATTTGCAAGCATGTCAATAAATTATGCGGGGAGACAATCTGTCATTAAACATGACACTTGTTGTGGTTTTTTTCATAAATACGGAAAAACAACCCCAGATTAATCTTCTGTATGTAAGGAGACAATATAAAGACAGATGAAAGGGAAATGTAGTTTTTGTAAGCATTACATATATGTGGGAAAAAAAATCACAAATAGATGTACAAAATAGTCAACGAATATAAGCTTTATGGTATGCGCGTAAATATGCACTAACGAGTTTATAGAAACATGCAGAAATTGTATAAATCGGTATTATTATGATAATATGGCACGTGTCGATGTACGATAAAACAGTCGTTGGCGCCAGAAACTATAAACAACGTGGCCGAATTGAAAAAAAGAGAACAACTGTAAAAGCGATCTCCATGAGAATCTTTCAGTGACTTAGACTAGCCAGTTGAGGATGTTGCTGCAGCGTTAAAGAACAACAAACAAACATATGCAGGGGAGACTTAACGACTTAGCAGGCTTATATTTCATTTTAGAGCATTGTCACGAAGTTGCTACAACTTATTTCTTGTGCATACCACTGGTAATAAGCACTTAATTTTAATATGCTCGTGAATATATCTAGTTGGCTGAAGAAGTGTCGTTACATGTAAATAGTGCGTTGTTTGAAGTTTTCGTCATGTATTAAATGTATGCAATACTACGAGTTCACTTGAATTAAACAACCTTTCTACGTTTTTGTTTTCCAAACTCTTATTCAAAAAGATAACTTTTGGTCTTTCCTACATGCCGAACCCGAACTGAACAGACATCATACGCAAATAGCGTAGGTCTAGACCCCCACCTCCCGCATGTCGTCATTATATAAGTAAATAACTTGGAATTGTAAAATGTTTCAGAGCTAGAAATATGCTGATATTTTCCGTAAGCAGTGGTAATCTGTTCTTAAAACGTATGAGTATAACTAAGGCCAAATCGCTTTAATCGTATGTTTCTTGCACTTTCTCTAAAACGAACTGTTTCACCGTTACACTGCAAAGGAGTATCAACAACATATGCCATATTTGAGACTTGTGGCAACCAATCAAATGGCCAAGCAGAATAACTTCCATTTTGTTTAAAAACTCTGCTCTGTTTTATGAAAATAGCACCACGGGCTCAGGGCTGTTGGCAAAAATCGAGGCGCCGATGCGAATACGGGAGTCAATTAGGTAATGAAAGAAATATTGACTACAATGTCATTGAATACTATGGCGGCCCGCACCAACAATGGCGTCAATATACACTCACAGACTCTAGAAAACTGACTTCACACAGGCAGTCAGTATTCTTCCTGTATTGTTCTATGATTGATTAGAGAATTCCAGTCAATTAATCATCGTTGTCGTCATTGTGAATGTATACCAACATGCAACAAAAAACACTTGGTTCTTGCTGGGTGTTGTTGATATGGCAAAGTACTGTTTTACCTTAAGACGAATATAAAATATATTTCAGCAAACTGGAAGGTTCGTGTATTGAATTATAGTTTCAAAAAGTTGAATCCGTTTTTTATTTTTAACACAACACAAATGGTAGAAAGATTCGACCTGAAGTTAAAGATTCTGGGACAGGTCAACTTTAAAGGTGGTATTCGAAAGTTTGATCCAAATCTGTTTCTTCAAGTAAACAAATATGTCATTGGTACCTGAAAAGGTCTTGCAAAATGCGGTTCATTGATGCCAAAGCTCTTTGCGAACAGTCACGGACATGTTTCCAATCCGAGATAGCTATTGTTAAACTTAGAAAACCACATGACTACTTGCTATTATACATTCATGCGGGAAATCCGCTCTGACGGCGATAGCCATTTTTTAGCAGAGACCACTATTACGCAATTTGTAGAGTGGGAAACATTGGACATTTAAAGTATTTTTTTCGCGATTAGTACAGAGTATAATATACATGTAGATAATGTTTAAAATCGCCTTTATAACGACTAAAGTATGGCTTTATGAATAAAGTATGAGCAAAGTCACCAAAGCAGTGGTCAGATATTGGTACGTGTATTTAATAGGCAAACTGTCTGAAACCTCCTTCAAGGCTGGTTACAATCTTTTATTACTTTGTCATTAAATTTCAGGCGATTTTAGAAACAAAGAGCCGGCGATTTAAGATATACACGAGTGGATATTCTTTTTGACGGAACGTATCTTTTTTAAGAATGATGAGTCATTATGCGGTTAAAAAAGTCACAAATCAGCCTTTTATAATGCAAAAAGTCATAATCCAATAATAAAAATGAAGAAATCGAGTGGGCCAACACAAGAATGAACAAAAAAAAAAGACTTCATCTCGAAATAAAACGAATTGAAAAGATGCATCCGGTGCGTGGTATCTGTGCTTTATTTTAAAAAGACATAAAAAATTGTATGCTGAAATCTTAAAGGGATTTGATCGCGGGGGCCCCGACTGTTACATTCGACAAAATCAAAGCACGTGCAGCCTTTTTCTACAGACGAAACAATTAATCCCCACCGCATTAGCAAAATCCATTTTCCGACATACAGTTTATGGAGCGGTAGATCTAAATCACGTTAATGTTATCCGACATCTTAATGGTTGGTATGGCAACAGGCGGAGTTCCGCTTCTCGTACTTCTTCGGTTATTTTCGTCATTCTACACCGTGACGTGTTTATTACCGAAAATTCCCGATATGTTCTATCAGATACCATCGTGACTTTCCGTCAACTATGGGTGTTAATTGGCGAGGTGTTCCGAATAGGCACGACTATCAGATTGGTGTTTTATTTACGAAATATAATCGTCGTTCACTGCAGAACAGTGGTAAAGAGACTATTTACGCTGTCGACAGACGTACTGACATGATTACGTAACCACGAATAAGACAACTGCCACGCTTTACCGAACTAATGAAAGATGAATCTTGCCATGGAGTGAGGATACCCGGCCTATTATTGCTCTGTCTGACATAAATGCACTGGCGCCTATTGGAAAACTGTGCGTCTACCAGTTCAGATAAAGATCTATGTACATGTATGTCTTTTTGAAATATAAAATTTGCGTTTTTCTAATGTTAATTAAAATATAAGTATATTATGAACAAGTATAAGTGCTGTCTTATATAGGATATTTGCTGGAAACGTAGCAGGCTATTTTTTGTTTCTTGTTTTTAGCACGTGCGCAATCTTGTTTCAGAGCAAATGTCTTCACTTAAAAAGCAACAACAACAAACTTACTTATATTATTCGCCTCGCAGTGGGGAAATCAGCTCACGTTGGCGTAAAACAATAATTAATGTCATTTTATGATAGGCTTAGAGAATGCCCTCGCTGTTTTAAGCTTAACAAGCATTTTAGAAGTAAATTTATCAACCATCCATGCCAATGTCAGCTGCTCTTTGCTTGAAGGACAGAAAATGTGAAGACTCGAGCAGCGATGACATATGCGTTATGTCATTCCGACTGTTTGTACAACATTAAAGCGGAACACAACTCTCAAATTAATTGTCTTATGCCATGCCAAATTAATATTTAAATAAACGACCCACAACCAAGAACCGTATAACTCAGCGACTAGTCTCGTAATTGCCCTCGTTTGCATAGATATGCCTTATTAAATCATCATTCATCGCATACCGTTTGGCGTTTCATGCGGTTTTTGTTCCTCATAATAATTGTTCCACTTATTATTCTACTGCACGAGACACTATTTGAGACCCATATAGCCCGAACAGCAACATTTTACTAGTAAGAGACTGCACGGGAAAACAATGCGAGTGTCCATATTTTGAGTCCTATGTTAAGTCGGTAAGGAAATTAACAAAAAAAGACACAATTATAACGAATTAACAACATACTAGCAAATCGCACGAGAAAAATACGGCATTTCAGGAAGGAAGACATTCATAAAGTCAGATTGTAATACAAATATCGAGTTAACGTCTTGTTACAAATACAATTTAGATGACCATATTTAAAGTGGTATCCTTTAGATTGCTTCTATCAAATACATGTAACAATATCTTACCCCAGTTTCGGGGAATTTACGATTAATTAACAGTTGCATAAATTCATATTTAGTTCTAAAAGGTCGACTTTGGACATTACCTGAATTACAAGACGGTACAAATCGTGATAAAATATTCTTATATTCTGTTAGACCCTTACCCTGATTTACCCTTAAAGGTGGTACCTGAGAGTTTGCCTACATGTTATATATGTAACACTATTTGTTAGTAAGAACGACTGGAATTCCTGCCAAAAATAGACATCGACGTCACAGCGGATGACGTGGATGAGCTAAAAATAGCTAACTGAGCAGCGTGGCTCAGATAGGAAATACATGTTTGAAATGACTATTATGGTTTTATGGTTTACTTTTTCGACAGGTGAAGATCACCAATAAACAACATTTTATGAGATCTGCTCAGATAACAATGGTTTACTAAGATGTATAATGAAAATATTTTTGGTCCAAACAGCCTGATACCATCTTTAAGAACAGAGAAACCGTACATGCTGGTTAAAACACGTATTTGATAATGGAAGACTACGATGGGGGCCGAGACATGCCGATGACTTTCGTATTCATTGAGAATCTAAGACTTGCTGTGTTTTCCTTCTCCACTTAAAGAGGATCTAATTTGTTCGCTGTGGTTATGTCATGCAAATACTGTCTAACACTCGGAAAATACAAACCTATCGTAAAACATATCATAGGAAGGTTTTGCACATATACACAGATTTTTTTATTTTATACATGGAAATGACAGAAAAACCAAAGACAAAGAAAAGGAAGAAACTAAAAGGGGAATACAACGACAGGATTGTATTTATGAAGGCAGCCAAACACATGCGTATAATGAACCTCAGCTTAAAACACAGTCTAGATTATATAGGCATATTAAGCATGATAGAAATGTAAATTTAATACGATTAAAAAAAAGAGGAAATCACAGATAAGTACAATTTAACTCAAAAAAGATACATTGCATTAAAATCTTGGAAAGTTTGTTATCGAAGCATTTTAAAAACTAGTATGAAAACTAGCAAACATCAGATTATTGTAAATATTAATTAAAATTACATTATATATTATACACATTATCTCAGTGTTGCCATTAAACAAGATTTTAGCTGTTTAACATGCCCATGTAGGAAAAAAATAATAATGATATCTTACATTGTAGACATTTTGTAAGATAATATTACGGTCTGATTTCATTGGCGTGCTAAGAGGATGTCATGGACGAAAAGTTTATATTTTGTATATATCTGTATTACAGCTTCTGTCTTGTTTTAATATACTTTTAAAAAAACCCATAAAAACAAAATTAGTATGCATGTTGTGTTTTTGCATCTTAACGCGTTTCATTTGAAAAAAAAAATGAATCGCATACTTTGTGATCACATATCGGCGATGTAAATATTATCCCTATACTCGACAGCATTAAGCCATTACATGGCGCTGTACTATGATACCATAAACTTGAAAGGATGTCCATTATCTGTATAGCTACAAGCAACTAGATAAACAGTGTTAAAGTTAATTTGTTTATGATACTACTAGATTACGGAGAAATTTATGAGAGATAATTATTCAGGGTCAACAGCCTAATATATAACGACTGTGGATAGCCGAACAAAACTTGCAGTTGACCTGCAGTAAGCCCCTGGTTCTACCCAGACCAATATCCGGGGTTTTCCTCGAACAATAATTGTGTAACTGCAAGGTAACAACAAATAAATAAAATTAAGTTTACTTTTCAAATATTTGGCCGAAGACATACCAGGATTGAAATTTACCATGTAGTATGTTAAACAATTTATCATAAAACATCGACATCTTGTATAGATGTAGAATTTTAACCCATTCTCAAATGATTTACAACTTAAACCTAATAGCTTCCCATTTTCTATGGATTACTAACCCACATTTGTCTTGGCGCGCAGCCGTTCTCTTGTGTCAATTTAAAATGTCTGAATGTGCAAAAATATCTAGATAGGATTAAGAGTGAAATATAAACAACTTCACGCTTAATGCATGGCGGTCTATTAAGATATGAGGTCCACATAACTGCACCTGCACATAGTTTTGTTTCTAACTTTCGTTTATTGACAGAAAAATAAAGGAGAACTGTTGAATGGGTATTAATTTATGACAGTAGGATTTTCTGTCGTTGATATAGTGAGGACGAAAAAAGTGAACACATGCAATATTTACAAAAATAGTTAGGAATTATTGTATTGATGCATTTATGTTTTGAGAATATTTTAAGATATTTTCTCAACATGCATTGTTATAAAGCCATTTTTTCTTTTAATGCAAATTTGATTACATTATTTAACTACTGAAAACGAGAAAATGAATTTTATTTTGTACTTCTAGTTTAAATGAAACTTGAAATCGAGAACAGGTCGCTTTTGTAAGCAGATTTGCTCCTCTTGACGTTGAGTGAAGGCTGAGAAAGTGAAAGAGAGCTTTCCATATATATATGTTTGCTTTAACAATGTAAATCGAATTTTACATACAAGGATATATCTATCAGAACTAAATGTTCCTTTAGATTAAACAGGCGGACTCTCTTTAGAGACTCACGGCTATTTAGATTAATAATACCGCAGCGATACGGCAAACTAAAGAGCCGAGAAAAAACCTGCAAAATGAGCACACTCGGCACAAAGAAAACAGCTAAAGGAAACCTTTTCAATGTCAAAAAAGGGCAAACTGATAATTTGCTTAAAAGTCAACAATCGCGTGCCTTTGTCAACAAAAGCGAGCGAGAGATGTAAACAAGTTGTCTAATATCAATTGAGCGTTGTTTACCCACTAGAATTGATACAAGTTTTATGTCTGCAGCGACATTGTTGCAGGCGGGAGTAATCACAGGTTCTACCCTTATCTTGCTAGATTTTGTAAATAACCCATGCTTATGTTTAGTCATCTTAACATGCAAATTAATGTGTCTATATATAATTCCTGACAGTCGAATGTAAATAGTGCAGAATGCTAGTCAGACAGCGAGCTGGCTGATCTGGATCTACTCAATTTGCCATAGCATGATCAATGTGAACTTAAAAGATTTGGAGTAATTGAAAAACAAGACAGCAGACTCGGCGTCGTTGGGAAGGAACGCAAATCAAACAGCGTCCAAGCTGTATGACAAACAATGTTTTAGTTACAATTTCATTTTCCGTGTCAACGTTTATGTATTGTTTAGAAACCTTCGATGGTATGTGCTGTTCATTTTGTTTACGATTTAACATGGTTAATGTATGCAAAATATGTACAGACAATTCGGACATGTAAGTAAAATATTGATACATTGAGAAACCTGTTATGGCCTGTTTGTAATAAAAGTAGTGAGTGTTGAGTTTACGATTAAACACGTTTTTGTGAAGTGTTTTAAAAGAATATAATCAAATACGTCATAGAATAAATAAAGATTGAAACATAAAAATGCCTGGTTGTCAGCATATGGACCTAGTCTGACAAATTGATGAAACTTTAAATAAGTATTCAGACACAGAATGGATGAAAAAGTAGACAGAAGAAATAAGATGTAGCTGAAGATAAATGTTGCCTTAATTTTAACCATTGTTTTCACTTTACCATCGAAAGGTACATACTATATTTTAAACATAAATGAGCAGTTGACTAAAATACCATCAATTTATAACATGTGATATATAACATTGGAAAATGAATTGAACAAGTTCTCTGACCACTTGCTGCACTTGCTGCAAGATGAAATCCCCGCCCCTCCCCCCCCCCCCCCCCCCATAATTAAGGCCTTTTGGCGGAAGTTCAAGAAAAAAAATATTTATATGTATTACCATTTTTCCCTATATGTTTGCTTCTACAGTAAGTTAGACATAGGTTAGACCTTAAAAAGTTAAATTTTGAACGTAAAAATGATCTTAATCAGTGCGGTATATTTATAATTATTTAAATCAAATGGTGGCTTATTATACAGAGAATAGCAATGGGCAAAAGCTATGATAATAAAAATTACATTGCATTCATTTGTCACTGGTATTTTTGTTAACATATTTAGCTGAACGTTATTATACCATTAACCATATCTAAATCAAACGTTTGAGTGTACACGTTTGTTAGTAATTTTGTTAAACATTAACATCAAAACCTTTTATGTTTTTATACTAAAAATATCCTGAAGATAGTGCAGCAAAGTGCACTAGCATTAATGAGAAAACCAGTGGAATTATTACTTCCTGTGTTACAAACTTGGACAACGTTGGCAAGTTTTTACATTATTAAATGCAATGGATGATATTTAGTGTGATAACGAATAACGTATCCTCCCTTTAAAACAAATTCTAAATTCCATTAAAAGGTATAGTGTGAACACTTTTTTAAATCAGTATTTATCTGTAGTCTCGCGTTCACGCTGTATGCCTATTGTCAGAACGGCCTTTGCAATGCCGTGAAGAAACGTTTTCCGCATTGTGATGACATGACAAGTAATCAAGGTACGATACACACACATCTATAAGATTGAACATTTCAATTTGATTTCCAAATTGCGTCAACGTAGATTAGACAGATTTCGACAAATTGCTTCGCATTTTTTATTAAGTCCCGACTCTTTGAAATGAATGACACAGAGCAAAAAAATGATTAACGACGACGAGGGCACGCCTTGTACCTTAGACCGTGAACGAGGTATATTAATTCATTCGACTATATGGACCGCTGTTAAGTTTTGTCATTAAGTTTCAAAATTGTTGTTTGTATTTGTATATTGCATTTGTATATTCTTTTGTGTGTAAAATGGAACACTGTTCGAATTCATTTCAATGAAATTGCTTTTCGTCTGCAACATAGTTTGTGTAATTTAAAATAAGGTCACAGAAGTAGATATTACTAAAACTAATTTGTGTTTAATATTTAAAATGAAAACTGATAGTATGCCCTACGGTGCAGAAGTTCTTGACTCAATGCTAGCTGAATTTAAATTTAGACAAGCATACAAATGGTAAGTACTAAAAAAACATATATATTTGATAAACATAAATATTAAATTGGATTTGTCTTGAAGTTTTGTCTTGCCCATATATAGCTATATGCTGGTGTTGCAAAAAAGAATTGAGGGTCCGTACAGCTTATGTCTTATTTTGTTTTCAATACTGAAGTCTTGATAGAAGACTCAAAGTATTTTATAACTTTACTTGAAGTTGTTTTATGTTTTATGACTAATGAGACAGAACAGATGATAATTTAGGAAAATAAATTTGTCACATATAAATCTGACATATGACAAAATTGTGCAAACAATGACAGAAATAAATGACTTGTAAACTGAACATTTGCTAAAATAAAAAACAACACATGAATAATATTAATAAGGTGGTAGATACTGCGATGTTTAACAAACGAGTTTTAAAATCGAATAAAACAGTATGTTTTTATGTTCACTTATCTTTGCTATTTTCCCCATGACCACAGCTAAAACATTTCATAATGTCACACCCTAATTTATAATATAACAGTTTGTAACATTTGAATAAACCGTTTTGTTTTTAAAGCGACTTCTCTTCAGTTTTGAGTTGATATATGACACATAGAACCTCACGATTTATATGTATATAAGTTATTGCATCACAGCCGAGCCACTCAGCGTATTGCTATGATGGACGTAAATAACCACATGCGTAGTTTAAATGTATATAATGGGTTGTTGAGCTAAAATGGCTAAAAGTAGATAAAAATCGTCATGACGTTTTGATTCTACCAACCTAATCACACTATTATCTTTTGAAAGACAACATGTTCATACATTATTTAGTGATCATAGGTTAATATTTTTTTTACATTATTCACTTTTGAGTGTGTGTGTTGTTGTTGCAGTTTTGTGTGTGTGTGTGTGTGTGTGTGTGTGTGTGTGTGTGTGTGTGTGTGTGCGTGTGTGTGTGTGTGTGTGTGTGTGTGTGTGTGTGTGTGTGTGTGTGTGTGTTTCTTGCTTTGTTTTGTTATTGTTGTTTGTAAAAAACTGAATTACTATGTTACCTTAAATGTGTAGGATTTCTTAATGAAATTTGTTACCGAACACCTGTCTAATGACTTGTTCATAATTGATCACGTTCTTGGGTGTGCGTGTATTTTTTCTGCTTGACTTTTTACTGCTTATTTAAAATTCTGAAAATAACTTTAAACATCAATCAATCATTTTTCCCTCTGTATATCTGTTTCTACAAATGTTAACAAGAAAATAAAGACTGTACCCTAAATTCATCTAAGGCTATGTAATCTGCGTTCACTACTGAAGCGTTACTAAGTTACAAATCATAATTATTTCGCTTACAAAACGCTAAGATTAAATCACAATATTTTCTTTTCTTTTTTCACCAAATCCCCAGCCCACTCCTCTCGTCTGTGTACCTCTTGCCTTTCAAACCACCTACGATTATCTAAGTTAATAAAGCGTCAACGTCGTAAGCAAAGGGAACGTGCCACTGTGTCTACTCAAATGTGGAAAATCGTACCTTTTCTCCCTTTTCTTCATTTTTTACGACTGTTTAATTGCACGGGGCATCCGAACCTGAGTGCTACGCTGCACACGCGATTAGTAGTTCAGGCTACAATGTAATGATTGTATTTATAAGCCTGCTAAGCGCGACTTGAAACGTAGGAAATAAGTGCATTTCCGAATCCGCCAGTTCCCATTGGAAACTGTCCGATCAGTCCCATTCAGTGCACCTGTAAGCAGAAAAGTAAGAACTTTCCACGGGGCAGCGATAGAGATCGCAAGATAGGTTGTGTAGGACCATGTATTCAAATGAATTTCAACAACTACATTCATATCACCCAGCCTCTCACGACTTCGAATTTCGATCGGGGCGAAAACGTTTGTGCAGGAAAGCATACTGTCGTATCTGCGGCAAACCAGATATTTTTGTGACCAATAATTGTCAAAATTTCAAAACAAAATTAAACTCTGCCTTTTTATTGATTTTTGTGATACGAATCCTATGTTTTTAATTCCCAGTTACGAACGACGTTATAATTGCAAAATGAAGATATATAACATTTACGAATCTCAGAAAAGTGTTTTCACGAGGTTCTCTTAGTATTAAATAACCATCTGTTTAGCGTGGTTCAGAAGGGAAGCACTTGCTTAAATGACGAGTAGGTTGTAACGATTCACATTTCATACTGATGAAGACCATCAGTCAACAAAAGTCAAAGAATATTTTTTCAGGTAATACTAATTTAGTTGATTGTCTGAGAAAGGGAATGGTCCAAACTGTCGAATACTATCTTTAACAATCATTTAATAAATCCCTTTCCATACACATCTTGACAAACGTTCCTAAAATCCTGTATTTCTCTAACTTGCTTGTTACATCTCTATAGAAACTTTTTGACCGTCCCTCTGTCTCCACGATGGTTAATGAGAAAGACACAGACTGTCTGTTTGTTATTGTTTTGTTTTATCGCGCGCCGCGTCGATTTACTAATTAGTTTCTAATTGCCACCAACGGAATCGCGTCTCCATATACCAGACAGAAACCAAGGCCGTAATACGCAGCTTGCGTGTGTTGGGTAGGAAAACGTAATATTGGCTCCGAGATATTTGTCTGTTTAACAGAACCAGTGAAATGCAACACGAGAAAGCAAAGTAGAAAACCTTGTACTGATAATACAGATAACAAAGCTTATCCAGTCCTGTGATGACACAACATAGGCCTGAAACAAAGCAAATAAATCATTCGCGCCATATATTCGTTTAAAAAATGTGGAACAATATTACAAATAACATCTACAATACATTCTATATAATTATTGGCATGGATTTTATATTCGAAGGATGAATATCACTTTGTAAATATATACTATCCTCGTATTTTACATATTGTCAGTGCAAAAACCAAATACTCTGCTAAACTTGCCACGTGCATATATTTCATATGCATTTATTTGTTCAACTATTCGATCTATAATAATCAAATATATTAATGAAATAAGTAACTGTGGAATAAATGGGAAAAGTAAATGCACATAGAAATATAAGCACTCAGTAAGTTTATCTGAGGTATATGGTTTTGCCCTGACAATATGTAATATGCGAAAATAGTATCTATTTAGAATCTCTTGTTATTACTTGTTGGCATTTTAAACTTTTTCTATCTTCTTTCTGACAGTAAAGCGGCATAGCCTACTCCAGGATGCGGGTTTATTTGTTTAAACTTTATTTTTCTCCATTCCAAAAATACATATACTCCAGAAGCAACACTATTCCTGACTGTTTAGCGATACGACTTGTCGCGGATTTGTTTGTTTACACTGTAATTGGGTAAATATCGACACGTGAGTTTGTTTATGCTTGTGTTGTTAAACAGGTGTCAAAACGTATAGGCAGTCCTAGCTGATATTATATGCGCAAGTTAAAAAACTGGTAGAGATACGGAATGAGAGAAAAACAAGATGAAGAAAAGAGCACGTGAGAGGGTGAGTTATAATGATAGAAGACAGATTTGAGAAATGGGTAAAAAAAGGATTAAGCGATTTTTGTTTGTTTTGCTTTAAAAATACAACGCAGCGACCAACTATTGTTATCATTATAGCAACGTCCAGCTATTCTGGTGATGGGAGGATGAAAGTGAATGAGAGAGAGAGAGAGAGAAAGAGAGAGAGAGAGAGAGAGAAAGAGAGAGTGAGAGAGACAGACAGACAGACAGACAGACAGACAGACAGACAGACAGACAGAGAAAGATACAGAGAGACAGACATACAGACAGATAGGACGTGACGTTATGTGTATTCTTGTACACAGTTCGTGTGTATAACATTCAATACGACATAAGAATATGAATATAAAGTAACATAGTTATATAGTATATATTTGTATATATTTGAGTTATATTCGGTTCTGTTTTTATTTATGCTAAACGGCAGTAAAAAGACCTGTGGTAAAGTACCATCCCTTCCATAATTACACAATACTTTACAGGCCATAACCATGCAAAACCCTTTCCAATACGCCAACCCTCTTGACATTAACTACCTAGGTTACAGAATCACGCAGTAATTACAATTACAAAAGTGTTCCTTCAGGTCTTTAAAAACTAATTTATGAACTTGAATTGAAACCTCGAAGTGTAACCATCTGTGGATATTGACTTTATGGTCGTATATATCAACAGCATCTTAGATCTTCCTCAACATCAATATATGGTAAATTCTTACGGTGTGTGGAAATTACGGTGTCGTAAATTATTTTGCAACAAGGGGAATCGCTTTATCCTGTTTATAATAAATGTATTCACCACGCCTCATTCCGGACTTGTTGCGAGGTGAAAATAATGCAAAACAACAAAATTGCCGACAAATTGATGCATTTACTAAAATGGCAAAACAAAGTGTGCAAAAAGCCATAAAATTAAGTAGTGCGACGTCAGTGTGATAAAAACATAAATTTGAAGCACGCTGGTGAAAATCCACAACATCTGAAATGAAGTTTCGTGTGGTTTTATGAAACACTGTTTTTATCCAGATTTATCATTCAAAGCCGTTTGTATTTTTAACCAAAATTTCTTCACCTTATTACCATACGGCCACGTGTTTTACGTTCAGCTTGACTTCCGGCCTGTTTTCATTATGGCTACTAATTGAAACGCAAAAAAAAATACTTTGAACGTCATCAAATGTTTTCTCTTGACCGGTAAAGGTTTTTTGATAACCCCGCCCCCACCCTCCACACCCCCACCCCCAACTATTCATCATGAAATCTTGATACGATAAAACTGACATACTTGACTAACTGATTAACTCAAGTGTCCATACCATAAGGCCTTAGACTATATCAAAGCAAATATAATACATGTAATCTATGGACTCGACCCAGAATAAATTTTCAAAAAGGAACACGAATATAAGATTCTTAAAAAAAATCTACAATTTAAAAGGCCTAGTTCCTGCCTTGTTATCAATTAGACCAGCAATTGTGTGTCGGCCTTAATGAGGATGATAACAACCAAATGGGTTTGCCTATTTCGAGGTAGTCGTACGCAGGCTTTAAAAGCATCTTTATTACATTAGAACCCATCTGGGAGAAGTGGATGGGCCATAAGCATCAGGAGCACTTCAGACGTACAAGCATGTAGTTTTCTCACTGCAATACTATGGCGAACAAAGACATCAGGGTGTTTCGACATAATATACATACAATTGTTTGCTTTTCGGAGACTTATAAAGCTGAAAATCAAGTTATTCGCTCATTTTGATTCATCATTATCATCATCATCATCATTATCATCATCCTTATCCTCCTCCTCATCATCACCATTATCATCATCAACAACATCATTATCCGCAACATCATTATCAATATCACCATCATTATTTTCACAATCATCATCATTATCATCATTGTCGTCATCATCACCATTATCATTTATATTCATCACCATCATTACGATGCTACTGACGATGCTAGTTATGGTGAAAGTGCTGATAATGCACATAATGACTGTCATGTCTTTGGCTGCTTTATGTTTGTTTTATTGCTGTCGATGAATTATCTCTATATTTTTGGTATACACAAATAGACAAAAAAACAACATACAGTTTCTCATGAAATAAGCCATTTCTCCAGCCAATTAGCTCGGCTCGGCTCTAAGAGCGCCGTAAATGCGTGGAGCGGCCTACCCCGCTGGGAGCATATACGGAACGTAGCACGTTTATTAAACCACGCAATCGTGTCCGTCTTATTTTCCTCCCCACCAAAAATATCTTCAGCAGTTTATCTTCCACGCCAGTTTTCAGGCTTTCGGCTCTGGTTTTCTTTAAGTGCAGTTTCCCTTCTCTTATAATCTCAACATACACTGCTTTCTTAATGTGTTTTATCAAAACTTTTCCCTACCTGCTTATTATGTAACCAAAACATCACCGCGAGAATCCCGCTGGAACGTGAAAGATACTTTAACCGCGTTGTTTAGAAAGCTTTCCGATTAGGACAGAAACACGACCATTGTAATAAACAAATACAATTCTGCTTCAGTAAGTCATGACATTTTCCCACAGTTTTTTTCGAAGGAAACAAAAGCTTAAAAGCATTCTTAAGTTCAACACTGTTTTCATCTTACATGCTACATGGTAAGAAGGAACAGACTTTTTATGTTTTATGAAGCGAAAATGACAAAAGCCAGACATTCACGAATAAACAAAAAAGCCATGGGTTTGTTTTAGCAAGACTGTATTCAGATTCATATTGTCAATTAAATTGTCAGCTTTACACTTCCTTGTTGATTGGACTGATTACTTGTATCGCAATCTGTACATGTACATAGCATTAATGTTAAAGAATGAACTTAATGAACTCTGACTTGTTGTTCAAGCAACAAAATAAAGTAACGATGCCTGAAAACTTCCCGCGAAGTGTTGTTTTTGAAGCCCTACATCTATGTGGAAAGTGAAGCATGACACCACACCTGTCATTATCAACATGCACTTTCTATCCGAGTTACGTTGCGCAGTTAGCTACTTTTAAACGAGACAACCACGTGACCACTTATTACTGACATCACATTATATCATCATTTGCTTTTGTCGCTCTGACGTCGATGTCTATTTTAGCAGCAATTCTCATCGTGTTATTTACGGACTTTGAAAGGATTAACATTTAGGCGAGCTAGTGTTTAAATCGATTTTAGTAAGATGGAAATACGAGTTAATAAATAAAATTACGCCCAAAATCTCCTAAAACATTTGTAACATATTGTTACATTTACTGCTATAGGCAAACTGTCGGGCACCACCTTTAAAGTTCTGTTATCCAAAGACAGATGCGTTTAAAAAGAAAATAGCACAGATTTTGGGTCAGCAGACTTAAAAAACGACCTTTGTTTTTGATCCTAGACCAATTCCGACATGCTTAGTTTAACAAGTCTGTGTCGATCTCAAGTTGGCTACACAGTTTGTGTTTTGTGTTACACATCAGGTAAGCATTCAGGTCAATCGTTCGGAATTTATCGGTTTACTCCGTCAACATACGCCAATTCTAAACGTAAAAGAAACATTGTATTTATCATATAATTTTCTCCTGACAAACTTATTCATTTCGACGGACTTTTCTTAATTTAAATAAGGATATACATGGATTCTATTTGCAAATCCTGAATGACAATGCTGCAATTATATATTAATATCAAAGGAATTTGCTAATTAAACTGAATATAAAGTGGAAATTTCATTCTAAGAATCTAAATTGGCTACATCTGCAATACATTTTATAATTTTCTCCTAGCCTGTTCCATCAAATTAATGGTACAATATAGATAAGTCTGACTAGTAACTTGTATTTTTTGAGTTGTTCAATGAGTTAATGTAAGACTGTTTAATGTATTTCAATAATAGAAAACATTTCCGTATTAGAATATTACTATAACTTTACGTCGTAAAGTCCACAGACTAACTACATACAACCATAACATTTACGTCTTTCTGGCTCAACTTTAATTTCATGAATAGGAAGGCCTGCTGAAATAAACTTTTATGTGTACACTTCTCTAACTAAAAGTAACACATAAACAAGCCGAGTCAATTTAGATGCGGAATAATAAACGAGGACGATGGATTATAAAAGAAAATGACAGGATATGTTACGGTTGAAATGGACCCTTCGAAAGCTGAACCACATGCCTGCCAATAAAAGCAAAGAGGAAACTATAAAACCTGGGGAAAATGGAGTTAAAATCCTACAAATCTTGTCTATGAGTAAGTAAGTTATATGCTCAGCTAATGGATCGGGCGTACTTGTATTCGCAGAATCCGTTGTCATCAATATCGGTACCGGGCCAGTTTTATACCGCGTTATAGACATCGCGGCGGCACAGCGCTGTCCATTCATGGCCGAACTACCTTAACCACTGGACATTAATGCTCCAAACGTCCTGCCACAAAAGCGAGCAGGACGTCTGAATGTCGGCCAATATATTACCAGAGGCCACACCACTCTATCATGCAATAATGGCAAAATCTCCGGCCCAACCTTATGTAATGGCAAAGTCTCGTTAACCGGGGAAATAAATATCGGATTAAAGGCCGCGAGGAAATACTCATACATCAAGACTAATAAAGGGAGAGAGGGGCATTTTATGATTAGAAATGTTTTGGACGTTAGAAGCAATAGAGAATGGCATGCCTTTTAAGAAGCATGACGTTCTAATGATACAAAACAACACGATCCACTTACAGAAAGTGATATATTTCAAGCATTAAAATATAACACACACATACAAAAGCAACAACAAAACAACAACAAAAACAACAACAACGTGTTAAGTTTGTCTGAGAAAAGGCAACTGGCCCTATTTTCGCTAAACAGCAAAAATGAACTTAAGTACGATATAAACCAGTTTAAGCAATTCTTTAGCAAAAAACTACTGCACACTCCTCCATAACAAGTTAATCAACTAATCACAAAACATCATCATATAAAAATAAAAGGGCATTAACGTTTAAATGCTACTTGCCTTTAAGTGATGTGTTTTTGTTTGATTTGCATATAAAAAAACTAAATTGCCAGCAAAATGTAATCCTTCATCCCTCGCGGCAAGTAATGTTATCATTTTTGCCATTCATTAAGAGCCGCTATCTGCACGAGATAAGTCACAATTATGCAAATTCGAAATACGCAATCCCTAAGGCAAAACATTCTTTACAAAAACAATGCCAACACACGTAACTGTTCCAGACTAAGACCAGTGGAAGTAGCACTTAACGTTTTATAACCATGAGTCCGGATCAATTTCAAGGATGCTGAGGTGAAACAAAACAACTAAATCACATAAAAATAGCAAAAAGCACACAAAAAAGCCCCGAGTTCAACCGAGGAAAGAGACGGCTTCCTCTTTCCATCTTATTTAATCAAGAAAGTTGTGCATCTTGCATACAATTGTGTGTTTTTTTCCCTGCAGAAATTCTGCTGTACATCGTCTCAGTGACATCCGTTAACATCCTTTAACATTATATATAGTCCAGATTCTCCCGTTGAGAGGGAGGCTGTGGTGACGGATCTCATATATTTATACGTGGTCCTCAACAGAGGAGGATTGCAGTGAGTAAACTTCCACTTATCAACATATATGAAAACTTCAACACTTTCATTTATTTAAGACAAATACTGAGTTTCAAATAGTTATAGAGATTCGTAGAACTACTTTTTGTAGCGCTATAAATAACTGAACTTTGTTAGGCCGGTTTCATTAGCGTTATGCTGTATTACTGTTAGCAGTGAAAACACGAATGATGAGGTCTATGCAGACAATGTAGACCCAGATAAACAACATTCCCGTGGGAGCAGTCTGATTAGGAACTACACTATTGCCGCTATGTTTTATATTACATATTGTAAACTATACATGTTCATGCAAGCCGGTAACTCAGAATTCGGTTAAGATATTAAAATGTACCATACATTGTGTTCAGCTATCATAATGCTTGTTGGCACGAAATGTCCTGTCTCTGTCAGGAGGCATATAAAAATTAACAACAGCAATTGTACAACCTTTATTGTTTTGGTCAGTTAGAATTAAAATTTACTAATTGCAGTTTTAACAGCCTAAACACTGGTCTTTAAAAAGTGTTTTAAAAATCTGTTTCGCAAGAAATCTGCTTCTTTAGTAAGTTCTTGGATAGTACTTTCAACAAAATGGTCAAGGTTTTCCAATAAAGTCATAAAATGGCGAACACTTTTATGAACGACATGTCTAAACCTCATCTGCACCACAAGCAAACATTGACATTTTTGCCCTTACCTCTTACATAATAAAACTACTGTCTTGTTTCTAAGAATAAGAAAAATAAGGATCCCAATGGTCATCATGACCATTGTCATACAACTTTGAAGACGCAAAGTAACCATGAACTAATAACTACGAGGTTATATAAGATAGAATGGAATATCTTGATCATGGGATAGTGTTTTAATGATATATGATAGAATGGAATATCTTGATCATGGGATAGTGTTTTAATGATATAAGATAGAATGGAATATCTTGATCATGGGATACGGATCAATGATATAAGATAGAATGGAATATCTTGATCATGGGATAGTGTTTTAATGATATATGATAGAATGGAATATCTTGATCATGGGATAGTGTTTTAATGATATAAGATAGAATGGAATATCTTGATCATGGGATACGGATCAATGATATAAGATAGAATGGAATATCTTGATCATGGGATAGTGTTTTAATGATATAAGATAGAATGGAATATCTTGATCATGGGATAGTGTTTCAATGATATAAGATAGAATGGAATATCTTGATCATGGGGTAGTGTTTCAATGATATATGATAGAATGGAATATCTTGATCATGGGATAGTGTTTCAATGATATATGATAGAATGGAATATCTTGATCATGGGCCAGTGTTTCAATGATATAAGATAGAATGGAATATCTTGATCATGGGATAGTGTTTTTATATAACATAGAATGGAATATCTTGATCATGTGATAGTGTTTCAATGATATAAGACAGAATAGAATATCTTGATCATAAGATAGTGTTTTAATGATATAAGATAGAATGGAATATCTTGATCATGGGATAGTGTTTTAATGATATAAGATAGAATGGAATATCTTGATCATGGGATAGTGTTTTATTGATATAAGATAGAATGGAATATCTTGATCATGGGATAGTGTTTTTATATAACATAGAATGGAATATCTTGATCATGTGATAGTGTTTCAATGATATAAGATAGAATAGAATATCTTGATCATAAGATAGTGTTTTAATGATATAAGATAGAATGGAATATCTTGATCATGGCATAGTGTTTCTATGATATAAGATAGAATGGAATATCTTGATCATGGGATAGTGTTTCAATGATATAAGATAGAATAGAATATCTTGATCATAAGATAGTGTTTTAATGATATAAGATAGAATGGAAT
Source organism: Sinonovacula constricta (assembly GCA_007844125.1). Classification (NCBI taxonomy): domain Eukaryota; kingdom Metazoa; phylum Mollusca; class Bivalvia; order Cardiida; family Solecurtidae; genus Sinonovacula; species Sinonovacula constricta. Next base: position 787,196 of record CM017567.1, on the reverse strand, counting down.
ATCTTGATCATGGGATAGTGTTTTAATGATATAAGATAGAATAGAATATCTTGATCATGAGATAGTGTTTCAATGATATAAGATAGAATAGAATATCTTGATCATAAGATAGTGTTTTAATGATATAAGATAGAATGGAATATCTTGATCATGGGATAGTGTTTTAATGATATAAGATAGAATGGAATATCTTGATCATGGGATAGTGTTTCAATGATATAAGATAGAATAGAATATCTTGATCATAAGATAGTGTTTTAATGATATAAGATAGAATGGAATATCTTGATCATGGGATAGTGTTTTAATGATATAAGATAGAATAGAATATCTTGATCATGGGATAGTGTTTCAATGACATAAGATAGAATGGAATATCTTGATCATAAGATAGTGTTTTAATGATATAAGATAGAATAGAATATCTTGATCATGGGATAGTGTTTCAATGATATAAGATAGAATGGAATATCTTGATCATGGCATAGTGTTTCTATGATATAAGATAGAATGGAATATCTTGATCATGGGATAGTGTTTCAATGATATAAGATAGAATGGAATATCTTGATCATGGCATAGTGTTTCTATGATATAAGATAGAATGGAATATCTTGATCATGGGATAGTGTTTCAATGACATAAGATAGAATGGAATATCTTGATCATAAGATAGTGTTTTAATGATATAAGATAGAATAGAATATCTTGATCATGGGATAGTGTTTCAATGATATAAGATAGAATGGAATATCTTGATCATGGGATAGTGTTTCAATGATATAAAATAGAATGGAATATCTTCATCATGGGATAGTGTTTCAATAATGATATAAGATAGAATGGAATATCTTGATCATGGCATAGTGTTTCTATGATATAAGATAGAATGGAATATCTTGATCATGGGATAGTGTTTCAATGATATAAGATAGAATGGAATATCTTGATCATGGCATAGTGTTTCTATGATATAAGATAGAATGGAATATCTTGATCATGGGTTAGTGTTTCAATGTAATACGAGGATCATCGGTGATTTTTTTTTTCTATTCGGAGCTCAATTTTCTACTTATACGGCAACACAATTGCAATATCCAAATCACGACCATACAGAACATAAAGTACCGGAAGTCTTTTTTTTCCTGGTACTACAAATATATGACTGAGTTATCCTTAACTTATTAAATGTAAATCAAAATATAAACACACTTCCCAGAGTACATGTTGCTATAAACCAGCTATTGGAAGCTGCAGCCAAGATCTTGCGTAGAAAATTAGCCTCCCAATCTCTTCTTCGGGAATCGGATTAAAAGATCCTTTATATCAAAACATCCATGATAAGCTAATTTTGGTTTTTAGAACGGTTGGCGCTCAGTACGGTTGCCCAATTTTATGAAGAGGAAAAAAACCTTTGGCGCTATCTGGTTTATTTAGAAGAATCTTTTGTAAAAATGATAACATATGAGCCTTCACAGGCGGGTCTCCCATTAAGAACGGGTCATATCCCTAAGAAATCCGAGTAGAATACGGAAATATGTCTCCACTACAAGAGGAAGTTTCCTGTAGAGAGGAAATGAAAAAGCCAAAGGATATTATCCGACGTCTAAACTCTTTCCTTCGGATTTACACCAATTCACGTCGTCGTCGTGATCATCGTTATCATCTTTCTCATTATGATGATCATAATCCTCGTCATCAGCAGCAGTATCAACAGCTTTAATCATCAACACCTCACTCATCCTCGTCGTCATCATCATCATTGTCGTCGTCATCATCATCATAGTCGGCGCCATCGTCGTCATGTTGTTGTTGTTTTGTTTTTCTTTGTAATTATCCCCTGGTAATAGTTGTGCATATTAAATGAATAGTTGTGCCAATGTTTTAAACGTCTCATAAATCAGCCATCTCTTTTCTTCCGTTTTATAAAAAGCAATAACGCAGTTATATACACACGGTTTATGAAGCAAAACTTGGTATGCTTTCTTATTTCATTCCTAAATTACTGGTGTTTTGCAGAAGCACAATCCTCAACGTTTTACATAATGTAATTTACTGCGCTGGGAACACAATTTACACTACAATGTTATTGTTCATACTGCAAGTAGTAATTAGCGTTAGACAGAGTTATTTAGATATCAAAGGCAATTGCCCAAATCGCGAATGTTGCGCAAAAATAATTCACAAAGGCAAACCAGGTACAAACATCCACTCAGTACTTTTTTGATCTAAGCGAATTAAACACAGGAGGGAAATTAGCATTCTGTCTTTTGCTCATAAAAGCAAATTATTTTCTTAAACAATAATTAATAATGGCTTCAAATATGACATTAATTTAATAAACTATAGGAAAATAAGTTGTCTTTCAAAGAAATACTTTGTCTACAAGTCACTGGAATCAAAGCAATTGCAACAGTATTCATTTTTTTATCCATTTGAAGATTTACAACCAGGTCGAGTTTCAAATTACGCATGCGCGAATCTTCGTCACGTGAATACGTCCGTCATAAGCAGTATACTGTTAGTGACGAAAGAATTGAAATAAATACGAAGTGACGGTCTTCTGAACTTCAGCACTGACCAGGTCGCTTAAAACAATAAAACATGAGGTGAATAGCATGACAGACATTTATCATATTGTCGTTGCAGCAAAACTGATTGTTGTTCAATAGGCGACGACTCATTTATCAGATGAACAAGAATGTGATATACAGGTACGTTGATGCATGTTCATTCATGCTAAGGCATATTAATTGTTGTCTTTTTTGTCAGTAGTGATTGTCTGTATAAGTGTAAAAGGTCCTAGCGATTGTTTACAGAAATATAACAGGTCTAAGGTTGTTTGTAGAAGGGCAATACGTCTAAGTATGATTGCAGAGATGTCAAAAGGGTTCAGCTTGTTTGTAAAAACGTAAAACGTCTAAGCTTGTTTGTAGAAACGTAAAGTTTTCAGCTTGTTAGTAGAGATGCAAAAATTCTTAGCTTGTTTGGGGAAATGTAAAAGAACTAATCTTGTTTGTAGAAATGTACAAGAATTAAGTTTGTTTGTAGAAATGTAAATTGTCGAAGCTTGCTTGTAGAAATGTTAATGGCCTAAGGCTGTCTTAAGACGTGTAAAAGGTTCTAAGCTTGTTTGTAGACATGGTAAAGGTTCTAAGCTTGTTTGTAGAAATGTAAAAGGTTCTAAACTTGTTTGTAGAAATGTAAAAGGTTCTAAGCTAGTTTGTAGAAATGTAAAAGGTTCTAAGCTTGTTTGTAGAAATGTAAAAGGTTCTTAGCTTGTTTATAGAAATGTTAACGGTCAAAGCTTGTTTGTAGAAGTGTAAAAGTTCAAAGCTTGTTTGTAGAAATGTAAAAGGACTAAGCTTGTTTGTAGAAATGTAAAAGGTTCTTAGCTTGTTTGTAGAAATGTAAAAGCTTCTTAGCTTGTTTGTAGAAATGTAAAAGATTCTAAGCTGTTTTGTAGAAATGTAAAAGGTTCTTAGCTTGTTTGTAGAAATGTAAAAGGTTCTAAGTTTGTTTGTAGAAATGTAAAAGGTTCTTAGCTTGTTTGTAGAAATGTAAAAGGTTCTAAGCTTTTTTGTAGAAATGTAAAAGGTTCTTAGCTTGTTTGTAGAAATGTAAAAGGTTCTTAGCTTGTTTGTAGAAATGTAAAAGGTTCTAAGCTTGTTTGTAGAAATGTAAAAGGTCTAAACTTGTTTGTAGAAAAGTAAAAGGTTCTAAGCTTCTTTGTAGAAATGTAAAAGGTTCTAAGTTTGTTTGTAGAAATGTAAAAGGTTCAAGTTTGTTTATAGAAATGTTTACGGTCAAAGCTTGTTTGTAGAAATGTAAAAGGTCTAAGCTTTATTTATGGAAATGTAAACGTTCTAAGCGCATTTGTAGAAATGTGAAAAGTCTAGGCTTGTTTACGAAATCTTAAATGCATAAGAAATGTTAATCAACTATAGCTGTTCCCCAATTTGAAAAAAACACTACATTAATTCAACGTTTGCAAAATGCTTAATTAAAATTGATTTTATGTCTGCTGACGCTTTTTTCTTGTAAGATCTCCAGTAAGGACTTAATAATTATATAACGTAAAAATCAAAAATCCGCCTATTTTGTTTGTTTGCTTTTTACGACTTTATTTACGTTTGATCAAATATCTATTTCACAGAAAGTCGTTAAATTGTCTCAAGTCACAGTTCGGAAACGGTATCTCTGAAGAAATAAAGCAAATTTAAACACACTAAACAGGTAATTGGTCCATATAACAGAATAGGTAAGTGATTTAACAAATGTATGAAAACAGTAAATTACTTCGTGATGCATCTTTAAGTTTCTTCGCAATCTGCTGCGACAAGGAATGAGTGCATTCGGAACGTCTCGGGTAATTCCGCCAAATTTACGTGATCTTGTTTAAGCGGACTTCAGTTTAAAATCCGATGACTTCTGATAAAAGTGAATGGGTGATTATAGATTTAACCACACTTCTGAATTGGTTCGATCTTTATCCTTTTGTAAATTCCAAAACTTCGACAGCAAATGACCCCGTGACCAAAGAATGGTAACGTCTATTATTTTTATTGTTAGAAGAATCCTTAATTGAATAAGAATTTTTAAACAATCCATCATCGCCGAAATTTAAAAATTATAGAATACTCTTTGAAAGCATTAGTATATTGGATATTAAACAGAACGTAACCTTATTATTTTTAAACAATAGGCACTTCCCATGAAATTTCATAAGTCATTTTTAATCAATAGTTCGGTATGTTATACCTATAATTCTGCTGAATTTCAGGAATTGTTTGCGCATACAATATTTATTTACTTAAAGAGAAGATATCAAACAAAATGGTGTGCTAAAAGTATTTATAAACACAAGTTTATGTTGCGAGATATACTTCCGGTGTGCATTTGCATCTACCTCCTGTTATGACGAAGGAATCATCCCATGGTTTCCGAAAGTGAGTGAATCGCGGAGAGTGACGGAATTAACCGTAGAGCTCACGACTAGTTCCGAAGCTTACAAAGTAATGCAGAGTTCTTCAAACCCATTATAACGTCGGCAGTTGTATTTGTAGCGAGACGATCGCTTGCATTCTCCGATGCCACACGCGTGATTTATGCTCGTTTTCATGCTCCGAACGGCCTGGTTTCTTCATCATAGTGGCAGAAAAAAAGGTCTCAACTATGTTCGGCTGATGGGCCCCATTTACCATAGGAAATGATAGGAAGCCGAACCTACCTTCCATTGAAACTGTTATAGCTCAACATTTTACAAAGGTTTCCTGAGGGACAGTTCTTTTAGAACGTTATATCCGAAAGCAATATCAATGATATCAAATGTGACTAGGCACGGCGATATTAAAGTTCATAATAAACAGTTTTTATGGCCTGTCATTTCAAATATCAATCCAAAAATTGAGATTATATTAAGCATGTAATAAGCATATATGTTGCTCCTTTGAACAAATTTCACGGACGATCGTTTCAAATGTTGTTATGTAAAGCAATTTTACTTCTAGGCATATAATATTTGCCTGCCTTTTGTCAATATCAGCTCACCAATTAGATTGGCGAACAAATGCGGCGACGCTTTAGAAAATAATAGAAACGTATCATCCTATGTTATGGGCATAACTAGATGCAGACTGCATTATAGCCAGTTTCTCCTGGCGGCATAAAAAAGTTTCATTATTATATTTAAAAAGACCATAAAATCAAACACAGAGCCGAGCATAAGAACCGGACCAATTGCATCATGCAGTAAGATACACAACAATGCAAAATATAATCCATAAATTATAAAAACAACGAGGTCACAGTTTGTCTTTTTATTTTTACTAATTTATTTTTCTACTTAAAACTTTGTTATAACAAAGAATAATTGAAAAAAAAATCTGTTTATATTTGAACATACTGTCGTTTCAAACTTGTTTTAGGGAGGAAAATTAACCATTCTTTTTAATTGATTTACGGTTTTTAGTTAAAGAACCTAGTACAATTCGGAACCTCGCATGCGGTAATATAAGTACGGCGTATACGTCACACATTAGTAATACACTGAAGTAATTACTTTTAAAACAAAAGAATTGTAGTTCGTATGGTTCAATGTGTGATGTACCTATGCAAAGCTGTGACCTTAACCTCGATGTTTCTTCAAACTTAAATAAGGCACATTCATTGTACTGCATTTATTATAGTATAATGCACCTTCTTAGACGTCTCCTGACAAGCACCTTGCTGGGGGAAGTGTATAAATGTTATTGATCAGCAAAACGAAAACTGGACGATTTGAGTCCATCTACTTGTACAATCTGTCCTTCGTTTAAATATTGCTCAGGCTAAAGTTTTGTCTGCTAATATCATTAACATCTTAGAGCAATATACAGGTCACTTAACCTTATCAGTTATGATGTATAAGACAGGGACGGATCCAGAAAGTTTTGGTGGTTGGGTTATGGATCAAGATTCAATCAACTTTACCGCAGTAAATGCTAAATATATATAAATATACACACAGTAAAAGACACTAACGACATAAGCAGTCAACTGAAAAAAAAAACTTTAACAGCTCAGTACTTTTAAGCTTACATGTATGTGTTTTCACAACTTTTATCTTTTATCTTTTATCTGGCTGGTCGGTGTGTGTGTGTGGGGGGGGGGGATGTAGGGGGAATGCATCATACCCCAGCCTCACCCCTGGGGATCCATCCCTGGTATAAGATACTGGAATTCTAAGATTGTGTTCCAGTTGGAAGTATCCTGGGAGTCAATATTTGAGCTTGAGCAAACTCTCAGCTGAGAATTGTGTCTCAGCTGATCACCTTACTCTTAACTCTTTTCCCCAGAAGTCGTCATGCAAATGTACCTCTATCACACTGTAACATATTAAATTTTACAACACTTATGCAAGAAGGTCGAGATCAAGTTTAACCATTATCATACTACATGTACATATATAAGCCGCCACAATCCTGGTTATGTGCGTAAAATACAAATACACCAAAATTAAAAAATACATTAAAATTTAGCAAAACATATTGCTAGAGGCCCTGCAGCAAACAATGCAGATCCTGATCGAATAGTTCCCGTCGGGATTTAAACTTTTTGCCCAAGTCTGATTAATGCGCGCTTTTCGGGTTTGAAGTTATATGCTCTACAGATGTAGAGTGGTTGTGTTTTATCCAACAAGTGACACAGAAGATAATGGCCTGTTTATCAGAAACAGATCCACAAGTTATTCAGCAGAGAAAGAAACAGGCCCTGGTTAAATATGAAACAATGACTAACAAAGGAGTACCACAGAAATATTTAACAAACCTAAACTTCTCAGTATCTGAAAGATTTGCGTTCGTGACCCACATCTGCCAGTATGTATCTTAGTTAGGTCGCTTACTAAAATTATCACGTTTTAAAATCTGTATACAGATATACTTATGTTCTCTCTCAAACAAATGTTTATATATCACAGAGATATAAACGCATTTAGACAGTATTTTACCATTGGTTCCAATATTATTTGCTTTTTCAATAAAGTAAATATATGCATAAGTCAAATCCGGGAATAAATATGCATGTTTTTACATTAATATCTGCAGGAATTACCATTTTTGATGCCCAATTGGCTGTTTTCTAATAGTCCTAAAATAACTGGCACAAGAAGTATATCACGCGTACACTGAAAGATGGAAAGAAATTTCCACAATTACGGTAAAAAAGACATTTCTTCTAAAGTGAAGGCAGCACTATATATAATTCGGTTTTAACCATCTCTAAATTAGGAATTCAGCCTAATACAGTCAAAAAACAAAAAAAAAATAAAGAGACAAGAAACACACAAACAAACAAGCCAGACAACAGTTGCACGAGTTAGTATAAAAGTCCAAACTATCACCAGGTCGATATTTACACTGTATTTCGCTAATTACATCGCCAGCATGTGACCTTTGTATTTAAAACTAGCAAGATGCATGTTCCCTGCGAATATAATCTGTTTGATGCAACAGCCTGTGGACCCAATGAAAGATAACAAAAAATCTTTCGCTCACTGGAAAGAAAGGGAATCGATACAATTATGCGTGTTCAACGACTGGAAAAAGTCAACATCTGTTTGATAGGGGTATATATTTTCAGACCATCTTCTCGTTCGCTCATTTACAGCTAATAACAACAAAACTTTAAAATTTACCGAAATTAATAAATTCAAATATAAATGCATTTTTAGTTTGAATGACAACACTCTTTATCCAATCGAGAACTCATCGAATAAATGCAACTTTCAATATTATGTTATAACTCACAAATCAACAAATAAACACACAGTCTTCTGTATTTTAGCCATACGAGAAATAAATGATTTATGGTTATGTTTTTTTTCTCATGTTTTATTTCTTTTATAAAAGCAATGCAGAAAGGAAAAAATCTTATTAACTTCTACTTCGTTTATCTAAGCCGAGACCTGCCGTCTTCTTCATATACCCATGTCTAATGGAGCAAGTCATGCTAATTCGACAGTGTTCCTACATGAAAAAGTGTATTTGAGTAAAATACAGCGCAAAGTTATTGCATTTTAATTTATAACCCTTTTCGGCCAGACTGTATTTTATTGTCGCTTGATGTATTTAAGACAACATAAACTACATACTTTGTAATTATTTATGTGAGCCGTGAGGACGAGCTATGCTGCTTGTGAATGCTTTGTATGAAAGATGACAGGACAAAAAATGAGTCCATTGTTTGCGGGGATTGTCTAAACTGCTTTGTTTTACCTGCACACCCTGTCAAGAACGAGCGGCGTAATACAGACCGAAGCAGAATTGTAGTTTACACGAGCTTATATAAGCATACTTCGACAACAAATCTATTGACGAGTTTTACCTCTAAGATATTTACAGTATTTTAAAGCAGGACGAATTTGAACAAAACATCATCAGCGGAAACACGTTTCAATACGTTGATTCAGAGATCTTTCCAGGTATCTGATTGGTCAATTCTTAGATAAAATATCACAACCGGCCAATCACAGGTTAGACTAGCCAAAACATATTCATGCACTGAAGCTCACAGTTTAGTTCGAAACAACTCTCGGTGTTTCTGACAAGTTTTCAAATATGTAAATCTTTCAATTCGTTGTTGAATGAAACATTAGGTTCAATGAACTAATATTATAAGAAGGTACATGTATATGCAGCTGAGTAAATACAATCTTTTACTTTCATAAATTAAATTTTCTTTCTTCTGAAGTGAAAATATAAATATTTTGCACAGAACATCACGAACACATTTTTAACAGCATCTGCTATCTACTTTTACACGCTTTTTTCAGTGCTTTTTATTGGATATCTCGGAATGCAACCGAGTTCCTTTAATCTGGTACTTTCGTTGCAGATGTCCCATTAGGCATTATGTAAAAATTATGTAAAAACGAGTTTTTGTTAAGGTGGTATCCCACAGTTTGGACTATTTTCTCTCTGCCTCCCACCCTCTGTCTCTCTCATTCTCTTTATTTCTCTCTCTCTCTCTCTCTCTCTCTCTCTCTCCCTCTCTCTCTCTCTCTCTCTCTCTCTCTCTCTCTCTCTCTCTCTCTCTCTCTCTCTCTCTATATATATATATATATATATATATATATATATATATATATATATAAAACCTAATACCCGATTTGTCATTACAAAAATATATATTTTCTATCCGAGTCACGACGCGCAGTTAAGCTTTTTTTAAACTGAGAAAACCACGTGACGACTCTCTTTTGAAATCTGGCTACATTAGCATTAGGTAATCAATTCTATCGTCGATGTATATTTTAGCTATACTCACCAGCTTGCCTATTTATAGATTTAGAAATAATGGACTATCAAATCTACATAATTTACCATTTGTAATGCTAAAAAACATTCCTTATTTAAATAAACGTATAAGCTTATGCAGAAATTAAGTAAGATGTTGGGACATGTATTAAATATGGGCAATCTGTAGGATTTCGGGGGGAAACATTGTTTCACTTTTTATCACAAATGTCTTTGGTTGACTGCCATACACTCGTTGATTTTTTAAGTCTGCTCGTATTGTGATTTGCTTTGTTCGTTTTAGAAGTATTCGAAAAAGTAAATTAATATTTAACACCGGCAGCTGTCATACCAACTTATACATGTCGCAAGCACTTCATCATGACAGACTTCAACGAGGTACAGTTGTTTCTACAAGGGGTGGGGGTGTTAGGTTTAAGGTACGTGCAATTCTTATCCTTTGTCAGGCTAAATTTGTTGATAACCAATACCAAAATGTTCATTATGTGCTAACACAGTCAAGCATTGGTCATTAGTATTGATATATTTACAGACCCAGTGGCAAATAGTGCAGATCCTGATGTTTGTTTACAACTGAATGATCTGGATCTGCCCTATTTATCCAAGCCTTACCAATACATGTGTACATCTCTAACATTTAAACCCTACAAAACACTCCATTTCCTATCGTTTATGTACATTTTATATAATATACTTAATTTGCTTTGTTTGATGGTGGTGTAATTGTTATAACAATAAAGCACACCACTACACGATCTGATTCTTTAGCCTCTTGCTTCATTATTCCCACAACATCTCCAAAACATGCTCCTTACAGCTTGCAGATAACCCCCTTTTAACGATCCCATTTGATCCATGGACCCAGAACAGAGCGGCTCAGAGGCTATGTACAAAAGAAACCATTTCTGGGCTTTTAGCAACAGTGCATCAAAGCACGAATTGATCAGTCATAAGTAAATAGTGTAGATTCAGATCAGTTCTCGCAGTGAGCTGTTGAGTCAGAATCGGCACTATTTGCTGCTTAATTTCTGGCACAATATCTCTATTACCTTTGCATTTATTTGAAAGATAAGAAAGAAAAAATGTGTTGGGGTTATTAACAGAATGTAGCGTGATAAGGGTTTGAAAAAACAATCCATGACTTTTAACGTATTGTATCCTTAGGGCATCCTTTGATGTTGGAGTCTAGCGCTGATTGCGCCAGTATGTCCCCTCGGAGACCTGATATCCACTATTAACATGCTATGCTGATAAATACAATAATAAACAATACAAAATTTCATTTATGTGCGATATGCTACATGCAAAAGCAACGATAAGTACATTCAGTAGATTGCTAGGAAGTATGCAGCAGGTATTGCAGATCCTTCGGAAGCTGGCTGATCCGGATCTACACCGTTTGAATTAGCCTGGCGAAGGCTTGCTTCGTAGGTTTAAATTTTGCTTTCGAACTATCTGCTACGTACAATAAAAGGTTTTCATAGATGATCTAAGCAAAATATGATAAAGCCAACGATAATACGGTTGGCGATATGCATATCGTACACAATGTAAAGACACTGCAAGTGCTGCAGCGAGTTGAGCGAAAAATGTCAGATTTTAGGGAGAGTTAAGACATTTTAAGACGGTGAATGATGTTATGTTATTGACGAAGAGGTTGGTCTGAAGATCATGTTTTGTTCATTTTTATGCCGTTTTAATAAAAGCTACCAGATGAATTGACTTAGGAATGCTGTCGTGTTGTTAAATAGTAAAATAATGACGATAATGATGATGATGATAAAAATAATAATAATAATAATAATAATCATTATAAATAAGGATAATAGTCACAATAATTATCATAATTAATAATCGTAAGTTAATCACATGTCATTGTAATACAATTAATACTAATATTAATATATTAATATTAAATTAATATTTTGTAAACATTAGATAGTTTTAGAACTTTTAACGAATTTTACAATTAAATGAAATGATATGAAATGATAATTAATTGCCCTAAAGGGTAGGGTTTTTTTTAATAACGAGAGGTATATCATATTGAATTTCTAAATAAATACAATAACACATTGTTAAAATGAAACAAAATATAATATAAAATCACTACAATGACTTTACAATAGTAGAAAGAAAGGGATGAAAATGAGATAGTGGAAAGGTAGATTACGGGGGAAAGTACGATGTAATAAGGAGATGAAGGAAGAACATGAAGACGAAATGTGAAATGAAAAGACGAAGAAAAAAGTGTATAGAATAACAAAATGAAAATGTTGAAAACATAAAAGAATACATAAAAACAACGTATATAAATAATGGAGAAAAGTAAATAAATGATAATTATATCTTACCTTCCACATATTGGGACACGACTGTCCACAGGACCAAAGAAGTAAGACAGTGTAACAAATCCATCTTGTTTCCACTTTGAGTATCAAAGTATACGCAGATAACTGTCAATCACTCCATTTACTATCCGCATATGAAGGTCAAGTTCAATTTAGCCCATATAAATAGTTGCTCAAGAAATGAGGAAATATCCTTGGTATAAATTTTCAGAAAATTAGACGTCCATAATTAATACAATTGTCAGTCCATACGAACACTTGTAATATTATCCTTCAAATCATTCAAAGGATCCTGCAAAAATGAAATCCCAATGTATTAAACGATAATAAATATAACACGTTGAAGATGCAAAGAAAATATTGAAATTGAAGCTCCTTAGCAGTGTTTCAATAGTTATTACTATTTTAACGTTTATAAGATTAAGTCGAATCACACAAGTAAGTCTTACAAATATATCTGCTAATATATTACTTTATAAGGATGTATTTCCTTCCACAAAACGTAGATAATTCCCTCCAACAATGCAACAAAAAACAATACCACACTGTCATCAAACACCTTTTCCAACTCGTTGTCGTTGCTTAAGTATCCACAAAAATACAACCCCCTTCACATCTGAATTCCTTACACACATATACAAGAAGCAACTGTAAGTATAGAAGTATACAAACACAGTAAACAAGGTATGGGGCCAAACACTAAACAGACACGTTGTCTTCTAGTTTAGAGAGTTTCCTAGTTCTGCCAGCTACATACTCGTGTGTATAACGTCACAAGGTAGAGTAGAAACTTTATAGTCCGATACAGCGTATCGACGTCAGTAACACTGAACACTGAGGCGTACTGCTGACAGATATACATTGTATTAGCTACAGAGTTTCAACCAATCAGAGCCCGAGTTGATACCCACTGAGTAGTGGTAGCAGCATATTGTGATGTATGTTATTATTAAATCGACATGCTTTACCTACAATAATAACAAATCACTCTATTAAGAGGGATCTCGTATACGCAGTCCTTTTTAGTTGCCTCTTTCATTGATGTGGCTTTGTATTACGTTTCGTTAATTGATGGGTGAAGTTAAAGCGAATGGTGGGATTTTCGTTAGATTTTTCTCCTCGGCTTTTATCTAACGTTTATCTCTTTGTATGTTTTGTCAATAAGATATAATTGAAACAATAAGCTTGTTTTGTATGATTTATTGGTCACGGTTTTGAGTCAAATAAATATATAGGTATGTGGTGTATATTTTGATACCTTTGATCTTTGTTCTCACAATACAACAAAGCTACAATCACCTGGGTTTTATTGTATGTTACGGTGGTAATGGTAAAAGATTTGCCAAATTATAACATGTCACTTGTCCTTTCGTATTACGTTCAAAGGCGGCATTAAAATATGTTAGAACTAAAGAGCTTAGCCGCCATGTTTTATGCACTGACATTTTCTTATGAGAATTACCATACAATGCAGTTAAATAACATACAGCCGTACACAAGTAAAACAAAAAGCCATCTGAATGGAAAGTTTGTATTTCAAGTCTGCTAATTTAAAAATCAAGGACTTACAGTTTTTTTTCACATTTTACACTATATTTACCTTATATAGTTTTCTATTTTACGATGCTTTAGCTCAAGGGGGCGCTCGTGCCAAAGTGGTAGAGTCGACGACTTGTACCTCTGACCGCTTAGCCTCTCGCCGCGTGGGTTCGATTCCTGTTCGGGGCGAAGGGCTTAATGTGGGAAGGTTTTCCAGCTGACCTGCGGTGCGCCAGTGGTTTTATCCAGATATTTATCTGGTGTCTTCTTCAACCAAAACAGCTGGACGTCGCTATAATAATCATAATTGGTCGCTGCGGTATATTTCAAAAACAAAACTAAACTTTAGCTCAAGCTTTCTTGTCGTAAATATGTATAAACCTCTGTCCTACTATAACTTGTATTACGAAACATTACATGACACCATCGAGTTTATACATGTCTTGTTGTATAATTATAAGTATTGGATTCAATTAAAAAGTCATGCCTATATTTTTTTGCGAAAAATAAGTATTAGAAAGTTATGAATACATATTCAAGCGGGTAAAATGATATGACTAGAGTTATACTTAAAGGTGTAATTTTAGGTAGAAAGTGTATAGAACAGAACATAAGATATACCTTTATTTTTGACATTATTCATTGTCATTACATATGCTGAAGACCTTAAAATTCAACCATATAACAACAGTCACTTTGCTTTTAAAACACAAGTTGAAGTAAAACAAGCATACCATAAACAGTAAAGTGTATATGCTGCGTATTGGGAGTAGTTTCGGTAGCTAGTTAAGTGGATTGCTCGGTGTAGCGCGATAAAATAGTCGATGGAAAAGATGCGATAAGAACAAAAGTTTGCTTGAGCATGATACGCTGACTGGGTGATTAGCATTATTCTCAAGGGCGACACTTCAACGACACGGTGTAAGAGCAACAAAAGATAGCGGTGTCTAAATCCGCCGGGCTGCATTGCGGGTCAGAGCACGGGTGAAGTCAACACAGACAAAATAGTCCGGCTATGGTACCCTCTTTTGTCTTAGTTGAATGAGATACAAGCCATACAATACAAGGCGCAGGAAAATGCTATCCTTACATCTGTGGTTCCGCTGCTGTAAAGTTTGTAAACGTAGGCATGCATTTTGGCTGTTTGTATCGTCTTTTGTTTAAATGATAATCATCCCCCTCGAAATGCGGTTCTTTTGTTGTTGGGTTTAAAACGGCGAACTTATGCGTATGTTAATTGTCATACGTGTGTATGTATTGCCAGAGCGATACTATTCGAAAATAGGATGTACTATACTTGAAAGAAGATATACTTGTAATTAAAATCAAGGTGAAGTAAGATTAAGTGTAAAAACATTTTAACAGGTAGACAATGACTCAGCAAAATAAGATAAAAACAAGAAATTATAGGTACAGGTAAATTATACACATTTTGCGGTAACATGCAGTTATCTGCTCTTCCGGGGTTAAAAATACTGAGCAGCTGTAAGTGGCTATGCAAAGGAAGATGCCATGTAATAGCGAAGGACAAACACAACACTAACCGTTGCAGAAAAGATAAATGACCCGACCAGAAAAGAGACGAATTTGTAATGGCATTATACGTGTACCCGGATAATAAAAAATAGTCAAAAGAATCGTGACGTTTAACTAAATAAATGGTAATATATCATTTAGCTTCAAAACGGAAGTTATACGTAGAAAATAAATTCATGTCAAAATCAATTTAAAACGGAGTCTGTCGTGTCTAGATAGTGAGCGGTCTTTAGTTCCTTAACTACACGGTACCCACGAAGACACAGCGGGAATCTCAGATACGCCGCACGCCCGTCTCTTGTCGACATTCGTCTCTCAGACTCATTTCATAGCTCTGGATCTTCACTCAAACATTGTATCCCATCACTCTTATTGAATATACGACATGGAACAGACTTGTTCCAAAAGCCCCGTTTAGAAACAAATCTGAAACTTCAAACAGAAAAACAACTCGGCGCCATCGCCCGTTGCCATGCGCGTAAGACGCACTTAAAAAGTTCCTCTCATATCTAGCGAGCTTATGAAATTAGCCTTTATTTCAGTGATGTTTTTTTCCCGAGATTAAGAAATGTATGGAGCGAAAATCGTTCCAGTCTCCGAATCTACTTGCGCACAGACTCCGTGGCCTCGACTTACTTAAGTAACAAACGCCGTATCGTTCATTAAACGTGGGGATGCATAACTGAGCTAAGTGGCTTTTAAGCGCCAGTAGACGTAGATCGTTTGTTTCTCAGAAGCTCTCATTGATACAAAGCAGAACCGCCTGTTTAAAACGGAGATAATCCCTCGTATTAAGTCAGACCCAATTATACAAAAGTACAATCGCTGATCATATTGTTATGAGCAAGATTACTGACTATTTTGCTTCATTTCTTCCTTATCAATAAGTTTCATCAATAGAAAGCGGCGCCACATTGGATCACGTGATGCAACTAAAACGTCACGCTCTCTTTCTCTGTGACGCTTGCACTGGTAACTAAGTAAATCATCGAATGGCTTTATAGCGTCCATGTGACCGAAATCAAGGGCAAATCATAATTCAGATCCGCATAAGATGAGAAAAATAGACGGAATTATAACCTAATCACGTTTCATTGTATGCCTTCGCCCAATATTTCATCGTTTATTTCAGAAGACCTTAACATTGCAGCCGTTACCAAGCTTTCTCTATATTCAATGGCGACGGGAAAATGCCAACACAATTTATATTTTATTTTTCATTGCATGTTCGCAATATTGAATCATTCTATGTGATGAAATTCAAATTAAACAGAAGGATCCGGTCTGTCCACGGGTAAATAGAGGAAATTATTGGCAATCGGCAGTACAAACAAAATCTTGTGATAAGTCGAGCAATCAGATTAATGACGATGTACAGTAACAATATTCAGTGAAGAAATCCGCAGCGCCGATCATGTATTGGTTTATAAACAGACCTCGGCGCTTGTGTGGGTCCCACACAATAGACCGGCGCCGTTTCGCCTTCTATCTCGTCTGTAGCAACTATATCCTT
Organism: Sinonovacula constricta; assembly: GCA_007844125.1. NCBI lineage: Eukaryota > Metazoa > Mollusca > Bivalvia > Cardiida > Solecurtidae > Sinonovacula > Sinonovacula constricta. The sequence continues at coordinate 770,460 of CM017567.1, read as the reverse complement.
CATTATTGTCGGTTTAATAATGTATCGGGTCTGTTAAAATTCACTACTTGTCTCATAAATTCACGTTTAATATCTAACCCGTCTGTGTGTCCATATTTTGCGCTCAACACGCGTTGTGACTTCATGCACTAAACCGAAAAAGCGATACCTTGCAGTCGCATTTTTACGTTGCCTCCCCGCGCACTTTCGCAAGGGTTTATGTAGTGTATAAAATAAAATCCCATAATGCCAAGTTAAACAAACGCATAAAACATTAATGACGTTTTAGAGCTGAAGCCCATTATTCTAATCTCTCCGGCCCAGAGTCGGGGTAACCTCATTTCTAGATTTTCGTAACAATTCGCTCTCGCCCGTCGACCGGAGTGTAACCTACGTGCATTTAGAAACACAGGGAAAGATAAACCGTCCATTAAAGGCACATTTCTTAAAAGCGTTATCAGCACAACTTAAGACCTTTTCAGCTTACCGGATAAAGGAAGTATACAGAGAACGGAATGTCCCGCACTTTTATCAGGGGCCTGACACACAGTTGTCAACAAAACATGGAGTATATGGAGTTAACGATTAAACTTAAAATAAAACAAAACAAAATACAAATTGAAAGTAGTTAACACTTGCTCTTGTATTGACAAAAGGAAGCAACAACAAAAACAACAACACTAAGAAAATGTGTCAATAACTACTTCATCCCGAGCAATACATGTAATAATAATCATAAAACAACAGTGTAACGACGTTGTCAGATATATTGCTAAGAGGTATGATGATTTAATCCGAATATATATCCGAATCGCTGTATCAAATTAGAATAAATAAATAATTACGATATACAAATATTCTGATTAATTTTTAACATTTCTCTTAAGGTATTATACGAATGAATAAATAGAAAATGTTTTAAAATATATTTTATCCTTCAACAAAGAAAAGACAACAAGCAAAGATGAAGTCGTCTCATTTAATAACGCTGTTCGTACACATGCATTAAACAAACATAAGCATGTTTTGCTAATGTTAATACCGGAATCCTGGTTCTACCTATTCAGTTAGGTATTAAGACGCCTTTTAGCTTAAGCACCCTGTTTTGCATTAACATTGAAACAATAAGATCATATTCATCATCATCATCATCATCATCATCATCATCATCAACAACAACAACAACAACAACAACAACAACAACAACAACAACAACAACAACAACAACAACAACAACAACATTTCAGCATAATTTGTAACCGATATTGTTTTTTATTTCAAATTTACCACGACTGCCGTAGAGATTTTTAACAACAGACAGATCAATTAAAGTGGAAAATAATTCCTTTTCCTTTATAATTACATTGGTAAATTCACATATACAATACACATTTTGTGTACCAAATACCTCCAGCCCTTTGAACGTAACACCTCAGTTAATCTCTTTCTCCGATAATTCCGTTGCAGTTATCTCCCTTTAATAAAAACTCTATTCTGTTTTCTGTGTTAGAGAGCATGTTTTGTGTTGTTGAACTTTTGAATGCAGTAATAAGGTAAACTGTATGTTACAAAAACAACAGGATGTACATAATATGTCGAACCCATACGAGTCTTGCTTTGTTAATAAATGGCACATATTCATATAACAAATCAAAAAATGCTCTCTGACAACTTTTTTATTATTATGCTCTTGAACTCTCTCATTACGCTGCAACATATTATTATAATATATATTTTCATTTTGACATTGAAAACAATAAATGAGCATTTTATTTCTAAACTTTACATTTTAAAAGAATGCCAGTTTAAAAGTGAATATGAAGAAAGGAAACCATGAATAAAGGAAACATAATTTTAATGTTTTTTTCAACAGATTTGCTCTGCCACATGATCAATTATAGAGCATATATTTTCTTTGTTAGCTGTCATCTGATACTACTGCATAAGTTCAGTAAAATATGAATGAAGTTAAAATATAAAACTGTTTTTTAAATGAAAAATCCGATTGATTGGCTTAGAGAGGGGACCAAATCACTCACTCTTTTAATATGATAACATGAGGTTAAAAATGTCTACATGATACTTGTATTTAAACAGTTTTTATAATGGTTGTTTTACATCGAGCACAGCGCAGACTTTTCTTTACTACCATTATTTTTTCCTTTATCACAAGATATCGTTCCGAAAAAAATGTATGCCCTTTAGAATCAACAACATGTTTTTGTCTTTTAAAATGCCTAATTTGAGCGCGAACGGTGTTAGTAGTTTCCTAAAAAACAAAACAAAGAAAACCACAAAAAACACACAACAACAATAAAAAACAACAACAACAACAACAGCGTGTCCTTAACAAACTAACATATTGTATCAGTCAATCCACCCCTCATACCAAAGCGGATGCTGTCAGCATATGTTTTCTTTAAGGTAATTAAAGTCACGTGATGTATCAATGGTCCCTACTATATTGATAATAAATTCGCTGGAAACGATCCGCAGTCAAAGACAATCCGGTGATTTAGAAGAAAGTTTCTTGGCGCATGACGGCAAGGAACATTTTCACCTGACGGTCCGCAATAAAAAAGATCCAGATAAAATCTCGCTCAAAACGTAACTGATGTCTTTCAACGAGACTTGTCATGGTTGCCGCCATTTCGACCCCTCTCAAACAGGTGATCCCCAGATTTATTGGGTATAGCACTTGTATAAAGAACAAAGCGCTTATTTCTGGTATTTTAACTGAATTTCTTTCAGCCAAATGTTGGAACTAATCTGAAGTAGAAACACCGATTTATTTATTTCGCTTGCAGTAAGGATACGTTCTAACTTGTGTTGTTTTTGGATACAAAACTGATATTTGTCTAAACGGCTTTCTTTCATTAAACAAACTACTTTGCACAAATCTAGGACAAGGACGATTATATAAATCTTTCAAATAAACAAGAATACGGCATGTTTTCACTTTTCTTTACATTTCTTTCAGCATGCGTCGGGAATAATTTGCTTTACAATATAATACAACTTTAATTAAGATACGCATTACCTTTTGTTCTTTTTGAATGAAAACAAATATAAATCTTAATAAATCGGACTGAATCCTTGCCTTTAAAAATGCAACCAACTTCGTATTTTGAAGAAAACAAGAAGTTTTAATCAATCTGAACCTGATCTTCACTTTCAATCTTTAAAAAAACATTTTACCTTATTTACAATTACACCAGCTATTTAAAGGAACATAAACGCGTTATTCTATAAATAATAACTAGAAAGATTCAATTTTACCGTTGTTTTCTAACTATCATGTTAACACTGGTTACATCTCATATTTAATAAACAGATCCCCAAAATGTAAACTTAATATGAATTTAGAGTTGTAATTTAACATGACGAGTTTCGCCCGCCATGACAAGGCAACATGCCCGCCGTATAAAATATATGAACAGATTTGTGTCCGCCTTTATTAAATTGGATAGGGAAGAGATTTGGTCCGTCCCACAAACGAAAAATAAATATTGTCACACTTCTCTCAGTGTAAACCTTTACAAAATGTATTACCCCAGAACCGCCATTAAGCATTGCGTAAACCTTTAAGCGATTAAAAAATAAGGAACAATAATGAGCCGTAACTAACATTATGTCCGGACTTATATGATGTTTATAAATTTAAAAAAAATATGATTTTATTCCACATTTGCTTTGACATTTGTACACTTGTATGTTTATAAGAAATACGTAGACTAGAAAGATGCCATGTACAGGTTGTTGTGTCTTAAACATTATTATGGGTTCAAACCATTTATCCCGCTCATTTTTCATGTCAAAAAGACGATCTTATCTGTTCTGTGCACTCTGGCAATGATCACAATTTTCATGGCATGTAGACTTTCTGAGAAATAACTCCCCTCTCTCGGACGATTTGCTTCGTAGCTCTACCGTTCATGAAATCTCAAAGATAACTTGTTATTTATACGTCTTCTTGTCCAATTGTACAATGAATAATAACCGGCGTGCCCTGCTAAAATAAACATCTAGCTATTACGGAGTGAAATTTAGCCTTACACAGAGGCACATAATGACACATTTAGGACAACTACTAATAGAATGACGATGCCTTTAATAAAATCTGCAAGACATATAGAACCACAACAGCAACAACAATTTGCAGACATAAATCTTGACAAAAGTGTGATATCCACATCACAAAGCATGACAGTGTGGGAAATAAGAAAATGCACTACTTCCAATTAACCGTACGTTAAATTAGAAAAAAAAATGAAGTCAATTAATACAGGCCAGATTTGGTTAACATTTTAATGACACATCCGGCTACTTCCAATCGAGTCGCAAAACTTATATCATGCCGAGCACAATAAACATTTTGCATAGAAAAATAATCCCAAAATCTTAAATTATAGATGTAAATGTTAATAATCTCTAGTTTTATATGTGTATCCTTGACCGCTAGCAGAATGTGAAAAATCATACCTGAATTTGTTAAAAGATTTACATGAATGTATTTATTAATTCATAGCCGATATTTCTGATAGATGGTGTTATTCTGAACTGAATAAACATTAAAATCAATGAACAATTTAAATTTTATGCAAATTAACCAATGTGTTGCATCAAGTTTGTGATAGGAGTTAGCCAAGCTATTTAAAAAAGTGTAGCCTTTTTAGTACAAATCGTTGCTATAATATGTATGTATATATATATATTTTTATATATAATATACTATTAATTATATAATATAAAATAACTTCTGTACTCATGACCAAATTACATGCAATAAGCTCTACGTTTTTCATATAAATACACCATTCAATGTAGTTCATTTAAATAATTGTGACGTATAATTTATATCATATTCATTTTCGTTAAACAACATGTCTTAAGGAAAAAAACTAGTTTTTGAGCTGTCAGAAAAAAGATGGACTCTTTGCCATACAGGCCAGCAGTAAACACTAAATGTCTTGATTGTAAAAAAGTTTTAAAAAATCGTAAAATAAATACTGTTAAGAATAAGTTTCCCTAAAACGGGAGACGATAAAAATTCCACTGGAAATCGAGTTTCAGGGCTATGTACGAGAATAAAAATTCTATGTAGCACATTCTATGTAACACAGAGCTCTTTCTAAATGTAACCTAGAAATAGACCACTTTGTTGTGTGTAATAATTTTGTGTAATAATTTTATTTTAAGTAATAACTTTGTTGTAATAATTTTGTTCTGTGTAAAAAAAATTGTAAGAATTTAGTTGTGTGTAAGAATTTTGTTGTGTGTAAGAGTTTAAGAAGACTACGACAAGTACGAAAAAACATAAAAATTACACTCTCTCTTGTAAAGTGACATCTTCCAAACATCAATAAAGTAATAGTTTGCAGACTAAAATATGATCTCCAAAATGGACTTGGCGTCTCATGACTGAACGTTACCAAGCTTTGTGCAAACTTCATCACCAAGTCTTCAATATTTAATGTTTACATTTTCTTTTCTTTTACCAGGAACCCTGGAAACCAAACATTCACCAGTTTGGCAGTGTGAAAGTGTTTTCTTTTACCGAGTCTTATATTTACATGAGAACAGCAATTTTATGACTACAAAAAATAAGGAAAAATTGGAAATGTAATCTACATCATGTAAAGTATACATGTTTCCGAAAAAAGTGATTATAAATTTATTATTCAAATTAATATTTTTGCTAAAAAGAGGGTTTATTGTTTTCTAGCATATATATATATATATATATATATATATATATATATATATATATATATATATATATATATTCTATTTCAATTTCACAAATGTAATTTTAAAAAAATGAAAATTCTAATAGTAATGTGCTAAGTCAGATCTTTTTATTGTGATGGTAATCGCAATTTGTGTTTTCTAAATATCCTAAAATAATATGTTTCAAGCGCGTCATCGGACATAAGACATCCATCAAAAGAACTCAATTAGTTTCTTGTTTTGTCATTCATTTGTAAATAAACTGTCAACACGATCAGACGATAAGTACATAAACGGTTTACCAGGCTCGACAGAACACCATAATCTCAATCTTTAGCAGTTCCTTCCTGGATGCGTTGTGATCCTGAACAAGCAGCGTGTGCTTAAGGTGCAACTGCAGTAAGCAGGGAACATATATGGTAATCATTAAATGCTTAAATAAATTCTGTAAAATATCGCGTAAAACCATAAAGATACCGAATGAAAGAAACATTTAACACTCCCGCTACTGAAAAATATATATTTAGCTTGTGTACGAGTTTGCACATTGTCTTTAATGTCTTTAAAGAAAAAGAGCGTGTTAATATTTTTCCCGAAAAATTGCCCAAGCTTAAAACTAAAAAATTAAAATATCCATACAATCATAAGACGGCGGGTGTTATCTATACTTTGTATGTAAAGTTTTGAAATTTGTATAACAAATTCAAGTCCTTTTGGGCTCAAATGAGCATATTTCATGTCTGATTTAATAACACCTTTGACATGAAGCTTTTTTGAAGGACGCTCCAAATTGTCTCGCACTAAGCTGATCAAAAAGAAATAAGATAACAACGTCGTGTTATTTCTTTTATAAGCAAATGAATTGTCTCATCAATGAGACGATACATAAATAAAGCAGATTTATTATGAAGGTAAGAGTTTTGTACAATGTTGTAAACTTCCTTGTTGCTCTATCCAAGCATACTGACACGAAAATTAGCATTATGCATTTTTGTAAATTGATAAACAATTAACAATCCTTATCGTGTATTTCTCTGAAAGTGTGTTTTTTATACCAATGATATTCAGTTCTAAAAGTTAAAAATAAGAAAATATGACTAGGTCATTTCAGTATTGAAAAATGAACTGCAATTTGAAATGATACAAAACGAGGGTATTTACATGCCATATATTGTTATAGTTACAAATAGAAATGAAACATAACATAAAACATAAAACAAAGCCATAAGTTACCGTGTTAAAACGGTCATTCGGCAAAAAAGGCCATCTGGGGTGCGTTAGTCGGTGCAGAGAGCTACACCCTCGCAATTTCTGATGAGTATCTCAAATACAAGGTGTAGGTCCGAAAGATGTTATTTCTTGTTTCACTTAAGTTTATCTACTTATAATTTATAAATAACTCTCTACTAGAAATAGTTTTGTTTTGCCATTGGATATCTGAAACACCTGAAGTTTAAAAATTATATATTTACATGTTGGCATTCACGGGTCGATCTTAATCGACAGTGAAGCCACAATTAACAAGTTCAAGGAATACCCAAACTTGTGTTAAACACACGCTAACATTTCTTTTCAAATAAAAAAATCCTAAAAAGTACTTTACTGTTCTGTGAATTTTTGTTATCAGTAAAATAATAAACTGAACATATGTCTGTTTGAAAGAAGTACGTTAAACTTCTGTGAAAATCATTGAAAATGATAACGATGTGCCAAAACTTTAGTTAGAAATCTAAAAACAACAACACAAAAACAATTTGTCAAAACAAAACATTAACATAGCCTATTATGCAATGGTATAATAGAGCCAAATAATGTTACATCTGTATATAAACGATATGTGCGCCTTAAAATAATCCCATTTACAGATACTAGGCACTGTATCAGACAAATGCGTTTTATCCATGGGGAAATACAATTTAAAAGGGTTTGCTTTCAAAGCTTAATGCAACATTAAGACAGATATAAAGGTACATTTGTTGGTCATTTAGCAGATTTCGTATTGATAAAAAAACCTTGCATTTTATCATTGCATATGCCTATTGTTGCCATGGAGTTGGTTCTGGTTCTTTGTAGGTTGTTAAACAAATAAAATAAATGATTTCAAAAAAGGAGCAACGTGACGGGTACGTTAAATCTGCTTTGCTTATGATCATTGAGTCAGTCTAAAATGATTAAAATGTCATGTTTACACTTAACAGCACTGTAAAATTACAATTTCATATTAGCTCTCTTAACGGTTACTAATATGCATTATTGTAAATTATTATCTTGCTACATGTTATTTTTTAAATCACTACTAAAATTTAAAGTATTTTAACATAAAAGTTATAGTAAGAATTTCCGATGACTTTATATTATATAGCAAACATCAACAATCCTTTATGTTAACATGTCTTCTAAAACGAATGCCCAAAACGGGGACGTGGTTACTACACTTTTCTACACTTATACCTATATACATATAAACCGGTTTCTCAATAATAGTACTAGTGTAAAATTACATCACAAAAATATGCAGTTAATGTCGTAAAATACGGATGGCATATAGGTAATAGATTCGAATGAAAACAAAGTGGGCATGTAAATGTCTGTAATTTTAAATACGATATTTCGAAGACGGTCTCGGATATAACTTATCTGCATCTTTTGATAAGCGCAATCAGATGCCATGTAAGATACTATCATCCATGTGTATTATTGTATTGGCTCTTGAATCTTCAAAGCTATATTTTCATTTACAAGGAATCGGATCGGAATGCACTAAGAATTATCAAAATTTAGGGGTTAAAATAAAAACTAAAATAGCCCATAATAACAAGATATTATGTTGCTTTATTTAAATAACATTGATGCATACATTTCAGAATGTGGCGATTTTTAGCCCACATGAGCAGTCAGATATTTCAACTTTTAAATGAACAATAAATATTTTTACACACATTCGGTTAGGCCGAAGTGTTTTCTTAACAAGGTTATGTTAAAACGTAAAAATCTATGCCATAAGAAATTATAGAATAAAAGTATTGATATAATAAAGTTAAAGTTTGTGATTTTTTTCGAATGAGTTCAATAGGTAAATAAGAAAAGGTCCCATCAAAACTCTCACAGATATTTAAATTTTATCTACCATTAGACAAAGGCAAACAAGGTAAATGCAAATGTGAAAAAAAACCCACAGAGACGAGACATAACACACATAAGAAAAACCATCAGTTACCGCCTTGGAACGGTCAATCGGCAAAAGGGCCAACTGGGGTGCTTAAACCTGGTTTGTGGAGCGCTCCAAGACGTATATAATGATTTAGAGGGCGCATCATTGTAATACATCTTTGCAATATTTATACATTTGTATATCTGACATTAACTGTTTTGCTGTTAATAACAAAATTCTCTGGTCTGTTTCTTAAAGAAGATTTAATGGATGCTGTTTGCAGGTTGTAAGTCTGCACAAACGTGGGACTGTACTTAAATTATTGTGTTAACAATTGTAGCAAAAACCTTTTTGTCAGTATTTAAGCACATGTATCTTTATTGTTCAATTTGTTCAATTAATGAGGAATATATTTACATAAGCAATTTTTGTCATTTCGTGTCACACAAAAAAAAATAAAAATAAATAGATAAACTGACACTCGAATTATGTGTTGCGAGGCTGAAATGAAGAAACTGATTGTCAACCTATTTACAGAACAGTTTAAAATTTGATCGCCCATAGTTATGAGTGCATAGCAAAGTTTCTGGTGTGTTTCTTAATTGAAATTGCATACCAACTGTGTACCTAGGTAAATAAAGTTGCTCGTTTCTTTATCGATATGACACTTCTTGTCAACATATAAGTGCATTGTTAATAATAATAATAATAATAATAATAATAATAATAATAATAATAATAATAATAATAATAATAATAATAATAATAATAACAATAATAATAGTTATAATAATAACAATAATAATAATCGGATGTTGCTTATATTCTTGTTTAACTTGTTCAAAGTTATAATAAAAACTAGCCTTGTTGCAAACAATATTAGTCCATTTTTTTGTGTTAAATTAAAACACGGACAAATACTTAGTGTCTGTGTGTACATTTCATTGGAAAACAGTTTTATTTAAATTTATTGAAAAGAGAACTGACTGTTGTTGGGTCGATTTACTCAACAAACTAGAAATAAGTATTCTCGGGCAAATATCCGACGATTTTACAATCAACGCAAATATGCTTCAACATATGCACACTGGTGAGTGTGTGTGTGTGTGTGAGAGAGAGTTTGTGTGTGTGTTTATGTGTGTTTGTGTGTGTGTGTGTGTGTGTGTGTGTGGCACTCTGCAAACTAAATATATATTGATATTGTTATTAATGTTGATTGAACTTTTTCAATATTTTGAATATTGTTTAACCTTGTAAAATCCGTAAAATACCCGACTTCCAATTGAATTTTAGCCTGTTTCGTTTACGTTACGGATTTACATTAATGTATTATTTCTATAATCATTATTAATTATCCAGGCCTATTTGATATTAAAACAAAATGGGTTCATTGCTAAATTTTCTTTGAATCAGATTTCCTAATTTCTGATTTGCCTTAGAATGTGGGAGAAATGTGTGATATATTTGTGGTTAAAAATCTTGATCGTCGGAATTTTTACATTTTAATAGGTTACAAGCAAATATACTTTTACATCACACAAATAACAAGTTACTACCAGTACATACAACTTTTTACTGCAGCTAAATTAACTCTCTTGACCAGATAGTACCAAATGGAGTTTCCCACAAATGGTTTCGATGATTCCAGCAGCAATTTATGTGACAATAACATATTTGACAAGAAATTGGAATGGAAAGGCAAATCGACAAGGGACATATCTGTTTGTATGTTTCTGAGACACTGTTCTGGATCTTCTTAGTAGCATCATTGGTTTTAGTTTAAGTCTTGTCATATTTTCCTATTACCCATGTGATTTCTTGTCTTTGGATTTAGCACAAATCAATCATAACATCTACTTGAAATCTACATTTACCAAGAATTATGCAAGTTTTTCTTTGAAAGTGTTTAGGTAGGCAATAAATCATAATAATAATGACACTGTATCATAATGATTTACATGTAATAAAATTAAGAAGGGACGAATGGTGACCCATTCGAGCGGCCGGATATGTGTAGAGCAAATATAAGGGTAGCTACGCGACTAGTTGGCCCAGTGTCAGGATAATGTGACTGGGTGTGGTAGATACACACATACACACAATGCATACACACACACAATGCACACACAAACACACACAATGCACACACACACACACACACACACACACACACACACACACACACACGCATACACACACACACACACACACACACACACACACACACACACACACACACACACATATCAATTTCCGTAAACGGCTCATCAATAATCGCTCGGAAAATCTAGAATGATAAGGAATAATGACATGATGCATTGTAAGGAAATCTCATGAAGGTAATATGAATGTTTGGTCAAATGTTTATTTTTAAATTGCTGTGGCCTCCATATACACATATGATTCAGTTGACCTTTTTTAATTATATGTAAACTCTTAAGAGCGCTAAATGCATGTGATATTATGAAACATCATCTAAGATAACATCGTGAGGGTTGTGTGTTTTTTAATAATTGTGTTCATTATTGCGTATGATCTTTCATGTTGAATCTAAATGTAGATTGTACGAAAAGTAAATCTATTTAGCGTCATTACGGCTATAGCAATCTTTCTCTTCTTAAGTAATAATGTATGAATTTCGGATAATTCTTTTTAGTGTAGTGCAAATGTAATGCTGTAGCCCCATTTGAAGAAGATCAAAATTTGGGTTAAAATTCAAAAGTGGGGGTTAAGGGTTCGGATCCCGGTATGGGCACGCATTCTCTTTTCTTTTTCTTCATACTTTTTCACTATGACAATTTGTCTGTACCACTTAACCAGGAAACATGTTTAGTGTTTTTTGTGTGTAAATTAATTTTAATTATATTATATGTACTAAATTTTATGAAAAAAATATTACCTGGCATATTCAAAGGCTAAAAAAACATAACCATGTTGTGAATCTATTTTTAATTTTGTAGCATCAACCAAAGTTATTCATCGAACATTTTGGGCAACTACGAAATAAGTTTTTCGCTCGGTGATTTTTAATAAAGCATAGTTAGCAGAAAATGGAAACATTAGCCACTAACCCTGTTGGATTTTTAAACAATCAATTACATATTTGATATAGTGTGAATCAAAACCAATCAAGTTACATGCTGGGTTGGTTGGTCTTATGCTTCAGGTTGTTATCAAACGATACTCAGTAGCAAAACACTTTTTCTAAAGAGGATATAACATAATATTTTAAATTTTCTTATTCTAAAAACGAGACACCTCAAATGTCAATTTAAGAAGAAAAATATCCATTAATTTAAACTAGTTGGAGAATTTTCTAATTTCTTACAATTTGGCATATACTTCTAAATTAAAGTATACAACACATCAACTGTGTGTTGTTGTTTTTTAAATTATGTACTTTTTCTATTACACATGCTCCAACTTAATGCATATTTCTTAGAGGGAAATATTATTTGAAATGCAGTCACTAAGACAATGATACTCATGGGTAATAAGAAACGTATTGAACAACACTTTACGATGCTGTCAGGAACACAAGTTACGTTTAGGGGCGAATCTGAGGTGTGGTTATCATAGTTACGGTCTGTCATTATGTCCATTATTGTCCATCTGAAATAGCGCCTTGAATGCGATGCCCGAAGCGATTGTTATTGCATATGTTATTGGCGCCGCTGGTTTTAGTGAAATAAATCCTGAAACGCTTTTCGGTCGCAGGAGGCTAGCCTAGTAAATTGGGCTTCTAAGTCGTGGTCAATTTATACTTATTTTTTCAGATTACTTTTGGTCATGTTGGCTTTATGGGCAGATGTTCATGTACTTGTTTGTGATGACAAGCCTATAGTCAATTTTTATATCAAGGAAGAAATGACAAAGCAAATTTGATATTAAATTACTATATTAAATCTTGCGATTAATATTGATGTAAGCGGTGCATAAACATTTAGAATTTACGACCGGTGTCGCTATTTAAGATTTGGTTATAAAATGGCATGTTTACTTAACGACGAAATGGTGTAACAGAAAGAACAAGCCAGCAACAAACTAGTACAATAATGTTTTATTTTAATAAACAATTAAATCTATGGCGTAACAAAATAATAACAAATATATCAGACAAAATTTGAGAATGCAAAATAAATGTAAGCTTAAATATTGTCCCTTGATGAGGTGTCCTTTTAATAGTCCAATTACTAATCCAACGTCGAATAATCCTGAAGAATTTTCTGTATAATGTCCTCGTAGATATGCACAGTTGAAATAATCCAAAGGTAGAACAATACACGAATGCAATTAATATAATTTCAAAATCCAACACTTTAATATTTATAGCACCGTAGAATGTAATAAATCCACGTAAGTTCCAACACAGATTAATAAAGAAGCTGCAAGTATTTCCCAACTATGTGTCCAAAATTAAACTTAAATCGGCTAACACGGCTGTATATAGACCTAAAGAATTTCTAGAACGCAGAAGTCTCTAGAACATTCACGAAACCCATTTAAAAATAAACAAATAAACGAATTTTCTAGCATGATCCTTTTTTTTTTCTAGCTGTTACACGAATGCTACGTCATGCGAAATACGTCATTAATTAATACTACAACGATTAACAATCCTTTATTCTGACAAGCGTAACCTTAAACGCTAGTGTACTACTGTACATAACAAGAATAGTTTTACGAAAGTATGGTTTCGAGGCGTAATCACTTATTAGCAGTTTCCATGCAGCTTGTTATAGCATGCATATCACTGCATTATATTTCTACGTTACATTTATAGAAGTTTTTAACAAAGTCAATAGAAAAAGGGCACTATAAATGTTAATGATTGCTTCTGTAATTTTTTACTGACTTAATGCAAGAGAACACGTACTTGGTATGTATAGTAGATTTTGGGCAGAAGGTCATAAACAATATACAATTAGATTAAAGATCTAATTCCCGATTTAACATTGGAAGCCGAAACATAATGTTAGTGTATTAAATACTGTCCCTTATCATTTTTTGAAATGTGTACATATGATTATGTATATAAGGATTATTGTTCTGTCTAAAAGCAGAACCAATACATTGAAACATCGACATTTTACATTTATTTAAATGAGTTTTATGTTTAGCTTGATGCTGTTTTCACAAATCACTGTTTCTTTTAGATATTTACTTGATAAATTGAAAAGAATCTGCAACATACTATTGTGAAATACGCAATGATAAAATCGAAGGTTTTCATCTGTTTGAAAAATGGTTATGGTAAATATTTATTTACGTTCATATCTATCTTAATGTTACATCGTGCTTTGAAAGGAAATCCTATTCACTCTTATTTCAGGATGGATAGAAGCATCTGTCTGATAAAGCATCTGGATCCCAAAATGGAATTATTCTAATGGCATAGGCGTCGTTCATGAACATTCGAAAGGTTATCTAATTTAATTATACCATTGGCATGGAGACTCTGTTTACGTGTTTTGTTTAAACAAACTGCGTTGTGATATAAAAGAAATCAGTCACATTGTAATCATTTTCAGTACTGTACGTAAAGGTGTTACTTAATTTCGATTTCACCAAATAGGCATATGCACGGTCTGTCCATTATATTGCTTATAACAAAACAGCCGTAAATGTAAAAACTAAATCTACTTAACAGCCGATTTCGATATGTATGTAAAACTAAAAAAAACTATAATTTTTAAACTCAGGAGTTTCAACTTCTAATGACGTAGAACATTTGATTATCTGGTTTAATACAAGTAATAAAGAGAATCAAAATAGTAACTTTTTTTCTTTAACTCGAAGAGCCTTATCTTAGAGCATGTTGATTGTTATATGTAGTTTAAAACTTTTTGTAAAAAAGAGGCCGGATACACTGAAACACTGCATATCTACCTCTTGACATGTTCAGAACTTAAAATTGCATAGCAAAGAAAGGGATTAATACCTCCGCCAAGATGGTATTCTAAATGATTAACTACTTTCTGTCCGAGACATATTTGTTGGCGAAGTGCTAGGTGACAAAGATAGGATTAATATTGTTTTTAAGTGTCCGTTTCATAGACCTTTTCCTTAAATATTCTGTATAATTGTAGACCCATTGCTCAGACATAACTCTAAGTGAACGTGTTATTGCAATGCAATTAAAACAATTCTAATGACGGATTGATAGCGTCCAAACAAACACATAATTAACTTTAATTGTTTTAGTTCTGCATCAAAATATACTGTCTTCCGTCGAAATTATAAAAGCACTAGTCGGTTCTTTTAAAACACTGTATATAACACTTTTGTTTTTGTTTGGAATTAACGTACTATATTACATATACAGCCAAAGTATAATACGCCATATTTTACGCATAAACAAAACACATTACGTGTTGTGTACGACACGAAATGAATTCATGTCATCACAACCTACCCGGCACAAGTAGCAGATGAATAAGCAAAAATACGACACTAATCTCTACCGAAAAGAGGATCTTTGGAGAATTTAGTATCTTTTATACGTGTACTTTTCTTGAATGTTGACAGCTAAGGTACTTATGAAGAACAGAACTAGATGTTAAAGTCAAAAAGTGTACTTTCTAAAGCCAATTCAAATTCAAAATATAAATGTAGGATAGGGATTGAGTAAATCATGCCATAAGATTAAAGATATATTGCTACTTGTCAGTTTGCTTTATGTTTGATAGTTTCCGGTAAAAGTTATTCTTTTCTATACTTAGGACAAACTCCCAAACTGTATCCCACAAAACAAACAAGCTCACAAAAACGTTAATATATTGTTTGGGCTGAATCTGTCACTTCCACATATAACGCACACAAGGGGATGAATTATCATTCCGAAATGTTCAGTTGTTCATTACCTGATGTTTGTGTTAGTGGAAAAAAAGCAAAACTTCGACCTCGAAAGGACAAAAGGAAAACACTAGAAGGTACTATAAGAAAAGCACAAGTATGGAATTGATTATCCACTAAACAAAGGCTGTTACAGATTTAAAAAATAATTAGTTCCGTTCTTTATTTACCTGTTTTAAATGAATAAATCGACAAAAAATGAGACGAGAGGAAAAAAGAGTTACTGCCTTAGAACGGTCACGAAAGAAGATACTGGGGTGCTTAAATATGGTTTGTGAAACACTTCAACCTCGCAATTTCGATAAAAACTTCTGAAAAGAGAAACATTGTAAATAAAAATCAAGGTGAGACTTCTAACAGAAAGCTCCTGCATCGGATATTAAAAAAATGATCAAAGTATGCAATTTACAGACAATATTACAATAATTAGAATGTTTTTTTTAAATATGTACAATATTTAACGGCAGATAAAAGCCTTGTCGACTTAACAGCTGTTTAAGAGGGAACAGATTGAAATAAAACAAAGTTATGACGTGTGATAAGAACCTATTAATTACGTCAAAGGTTAAAATGCAGTGACGTCATTAGTAAAAACTAAAATGTAGTTTTAAAAAACTGTCGAAAACGATTAAAAACAATTGTTAAATAAACAAAGCAAACAATCTGTTTATCACAATTTGTGTTTGAAGGAAGTTTCTTCTATAGGAAAACACGATTTGACATTTGGTTTCTTAAATTGCAATTTGTATTATGGAGTGTCAATACACATGACTAAAGCAGCTAATGTTTCCTTGTTATTGGAGAAAATAACCTCAGCCCCAGAATGTAAATCATACGATAATGGTGTTCTGTAAAGCCTGATAAATCGTTTATCCCTGTATTGTGAAATGGTTTTGCCAGTGTATTTATTAAATTATATAACAAAATGAAGCTTGGCTTTTTGAACCAGCAAATAGTTGATGCATTTTGACAAGAAGGGACAATTTGGCAATAGGCTCGATAAAAAAAATTCTTATGGATGTTTGTGCGACAACTTACGATATACTTTTGGCATTTTTTTGCACACGTTTAATACTTATTATTATTTATGCCTTTTTTTGACTTATGTACTCCGGTTAGCGCTATGTAGAATTTAACAAGCTTTAATAAGAATCAAACCGTACCGGTTGTGAATTATTCATATTGCGATCAAAGAAAATCATTATGGTATCTAGTTATATATACTCAACGGTGCATATTAGTATGGGTACTTGTGTATGCCACAAATGCAACATGTTTATAGATCATCGTTTAATAAAAATTTCAATTTTGGGGTCATCTAAATTTACTATGAAAAATAATCCATTTAAAACAATGCGTGTGTTACTGTTTAAAATAAATAATTAACAAATCGATAACTTTTAAAATAAATAATTGTACGTTCTTGCTATAATTAGGTGACATTCAAAAATAAGTAAACATTTACGATTGTGCATTTTATATGTTAAATTAGTATGTATTTTTTTTTATTTTCATGTAGCAGACTTATGGAATTGATTATTATCCGCCTTTGTGGAAACAGCACATAGTAAGGGATGTCAGTTTATTTGTGTTTTCTTTGTTTGTTGGCACAATGCATAAAATGCACTACACGACAATGACACATTACTATCGCGCGAACAACAAGTATAACATAACTTTAGTTTTTTGCATATGTAACATGTGCTATTATTTGCTAAGTTATTATTTGGTTAGCATGTTACTAAGCTTAACACAGTCCGATCGTGATCTAGAAGAAAAAAAGATAAAAAAACAACAACAATTTGATTGCCAATGTCTTGTAAATTTATTCCAGGTTACGATACACGATCATTTAAAATGACCCCCATTTATGTTTAGTATGTTAAGCACGAAGCAAAATACACAACTACAATATAATTTTTATTAAATAACGTTTTTCATTATGCAAATTATATTAGTTATAATATTATATTGTATTGTATTGCATTGCATTACATTATATTATATATTACATATCTGTATGGTACATGTAGATATCAATACACGTGGTACAATCATGCAGGATTTGAGAGGGTGTGTGATCATAAATAATTTAGTTCATAAAAACGTTTGCCTTTCTTATTCATATGCAAATGTACAATCTACGAAGAGTAATCAATATATCTTAATTATGGACGTGGTATTGGTGCACATCTAAAATAATACCATAGGAATTTCGGATAATCCTTTTATTTTTTTCTTATTTCAAGCATGGGGCTATGTTGAAATGCAGTAATAAAGCCAATAATACACATGGATTGTAACAGCTTAAACGGTATCAAATGAGGCTTTTAGGAAAACAAGTTACGTCAAAGAGCGATTTCAAGTCATTCCTATTACAATTACGCTCTGTCATTATGTCCATTAGGGTTTCCATTCCGATATCGCTCCCAGAATATGATACACAATGTGATTGTTGTTGGATATCATAGTGGCGTCGCTGGATTCAGCGAAGTAAGTCATGGCCGACTTTTTGGTCGCACGTGGCGCACCTAGATTAAAGAGCTCACGAAACGTGATCAAATAGCACTTATGCTATTTCTTATTTACAGTTGAGAGGAAAGAGCATGTCTTCAATTCTACTATGCAAACCATGTTGCAACTAATGTACGCTATAAAAGATGTCTTAAATGGCAAAGATAATGATAACATTTTACAGATCACCACAGTCGGTTCATATTGCCGACTAACAATTCCAAGAAGGTAATTGTCGGGTTTGCTTTTTTGTTAAATGACTCATCACAGATGTGTTCTTACTTTTTCGTTTGGCTTGCACGAGAATATATTTGTCCTGTGCCTTCCTCAATCTAGTATATGTTGCAATGCTCATAGGACTCTGTCATATATTCATATTAATAGAAACAAATTATTTACAAATTATTTTATAAGTAAAATTCAAACGAATAAGGCAGTCTGTTTTGTTATAGAAGGAATCATCTTAAGCCTAATACATATACTGATAAATTGTCAAATATTCTGAAAAGCAGTAAATCCGTTAATCATTTTCATACAAGAGTGCAGTAACACTGTAACACTGAAGTAGACGCTATAATTAGTCACGTTACGTTTTAAAGAGGCGCTTCTAATTTGTCAGTTGACGCGAATGTTATATAAAATGCAGATTTTATTCAGTTCATGTTTTCGATGCATTGCATTGTATCGGCTACTGTCATTAACTGTTGACCTATACATTATTTTCCAATCGAAGGAACCAAACAGAGAAACAGTAAAGAAATTAAGTCCAAAGATCCTTTATAATATAGGTCAATACATTTTCGAGTCTGTGTAATAATTCACAACCACAATGACTCGGTGTGGTAATTTTACATTAGCAGTTTTCAATTTTATGTGACTTAAAGAAAATGCTACAACACTTATATGTCTATAAAATTTAGGAATTATTAACAAGGAAAGCAAAGCAAAAACATCGAAAAAAATGTTTGTTTTCGTATCATTCGAACAGGGGAACGTGTGTGTAGCTGTAGAACGCTCTGGTGAGATTTAAAACATGACTGTTTATGTGTAGGTTTATAAAACACTGCGATTTTTACATCATAATTTCAACATAACATATGTTATGACAGACGATTACAACCTACAACCTACGTTCTTGATTGAGAATAAACTCGGGTTAATTGTTTAAGTCAGTTTTGTGTGCCATAAGCAAATTGTTTCAAATGTTTTGTACTATCTAAGTTAATTCACGGGTGTTCCTAGTATGAATTTCAATTTATATCTTATTTTAATAAGCCTCTTTTCAGGTAATATATTATATTATTATCACATAACGGTGTTTAAAGCTAAAGGGAGCGTAATAGATTACAAAATTATTACAACAATAAAAACTCTTTTGGATGGACCATTTTTTTATATATATTTATAGCTATTTTCATGTAACGATTTCTTCAGGGAATGATTAGAATGGTAACTTGTGTTTAATTTTATTTTTTTTTTGTCAAAGAAATGCTTTCAGGATGAACCTTTAAAACATTTGGATCTTCTTATATAATATTTTGTTGCAGAATAGTAAAGGAAACTAATATCTGCCGTAGTAATTGTACTTAAAAATTTTCCTCTTGTTAACTTGTTGAAAGCACGAAAAGAAGACAAAGGCAAAAGATGGTTGGTAGAAAAATTCGATCCATTCTCTGCCTTTTATACTTGCAAATAACATTCACATTTTCACTTACCTCTAGCGCTAACGTCAACCTTTCTATTTTAGACATGCCATCGTTATCGACCAATTACCAATATAAACACGAGTAGCTGCAGACTAGAATATGATCATCAAAATGGACTAGGCGTCGCACGCCTGAATGCTACTAAGATACGTGCAAACCCCACCGCTTATGTTCAACCGAACTGTTTAATAGTTAATGTTTGCACTATCTTTTCCCCATGATGGTTAACGACAAATCATTTATTCAGCACAGTGGAAACTATGTATGCTTAATGTATTGGGTATCTAACGTCGGTTAATATGTTATTTTTGTTTAAATTTATGGTTGCATTTACATTTCATTTAAAAAAAACAGTAACAAATGAAAAAAAAAATGACAAAATGAGAGACTACGAGTACAAAGAACAGGAAGCTAGTGGTTTTGTTGAATTACTTACATTGGACAAAAGAACTTGGCCAAAATCATACCGTAACGAAAGTTGGTCACCGGAATACCAGCCCGGGTGAGGTTTGGATACCGTACACAAACGTGTAGTGCATTTTTGAACCTGGCCTCAAGATAAATATATCACACATGCATCCCCGTGACATTTTTGCAATTGTTTGATAAATTATTATTGTGAAGGCATTGATTCATGTTTGAACTATACGAAATGTCCGCAGAGCACACAGTTTTATTATTCATTTTCAAAAATTTCAGTCCAAAATTAAGGAACAAACTCTGATAGAAGTATGCTTACTTTCTCGATTGATATGGATTTAACACAGTGAAACCCTTATTTAATGTCCACAAGTTTATACGTGCATAATTTAATAAGCCTAGAATCAATTAATAGTAAAGGTGAACACAAATGCATGAAATGGTTTCATATTTCGCTGTAATTATATCTTGAATTACTTACAATAAACATTTTTGAAAAATCATGTCATGGTTGTTTCAACATTTTTTAACGGATTTGACATCAAAGTTAAATTAGACGTTCAATTAAGACAGTATGATTTGCATGGTGTCCAACCATTTTTTTTCAATCATTTTATTTGTGAATATTCGCGTAAACAACAATTTTTAAGTTTATATCTGTGTTAATATTTCCACGATTCAAATGTAATTTCAAGTAATATTAGTCATAGATAAAACACATCTGGGCAATAAACGTTTAAATCTGGTTCTCTGAATACTCCCTATAGGATAATCCTAATGGACTAGGCGTCATTGATGCACAGTTTGAAATCCATCCAAATGTGCTTCTGTGTTATTAGATTGCCACAAGCTTGATTTGTTTTTATGTATCTTATCAAAGGGTGTTAGATTAAAAGCCAATATAAAAAGAAGCATGTTTCTTGGATTATATTAACATTTAAATGATTTCTTGCAGGGTCTCAGTGATACCTGAAGATGTATATCAACACACATCTATTAAATATATAATATCAAAGATAACGGCGAAAGAAAAACTAGAAAAGAAATGTTAAATTACTATTTAGGAAACCAAATACCGATTTTGTACTTCTTAATGAAACGGATGCGAATGTTCGTGACTGACTAAAATGTGTTTTTATAATAATACATTTACAACACCTGTAATTTTGATGCATAAAAAACAATCAGGAGTATAAATTGATTGTATATTTTATTTTACCGATCATAGCATGTTTGGTGTCAGTTGTTCTCGAAAACCACATGATTACAATGCCAGTTATTTTCTATTGTTAAAGCTCTTTTATCATAGCCAGAACACTACATCTTGATAGGTTTTGGAGGCTAAAAATACACAAAATTAACTTTTTATTTCCATTATCTTCTTTAGTAAATAACCAATTTTTTTCTAACGTTTCCTCCAGTATTCAAACACGCTTCGATCTCGAGGCCGACGTCTTAACTAGACTATGAACTCTACATAATGATACGGTTATAGCGATTTTATTTGTAATATGGCTTAAAACACGTTCTCTGAGATTTGCTGTATTATTAATATCACAACCACTTAAATTGTTAATACAATTTATGTATAAATAGATGAAATGGGTTACATATGATAGGTAATTAATGCCCTGGTATATCCCAGAAAGCTCGCGGTGTCATGTGATGTCAACACGTTTTGTACTAACATAAAACAACGATTCTAGAAGTCTTTGCTCTGTTACAAAACTACCTCCCAAAGAGTAAACAGTTTACGATGCTCTTCTGAAGGCGCTGTATCGTTTATCAATGTATTGGTTAATCGTTTAGACAGTTAATATACGTGTGAATGGCAGAACATGACATTCGTTGGGTTTTGGTTCTTTTTCAAAAAGATAACATGCATTTTTTTCGTTACGCAGGACATATTTAATTTAACAGGATGTAGATTTTCTGGGAAACAGATTTTGATTGGAATAGTCTTGTTAAATGTAAAATAAATGTTTTGTTTGATATTATAAACACAAAAAAGAACAAAGACACACACAAACAAACAAAAAGTGCATAAAGTTAGTTTGTTGTCTAAGTTCACATTAGAACAATAAGCCAAATGACCATGGGCATGGACATATCAATTCTGGTGCTGAACTTTATGTTGATCCTAGAAATAAGTCTAACATCACGTAATTCACGTATGCAACAATTTGTCAGCATTATACGTCTTTTTTTCAAGATTGGTCAAATGAATGGGAAAAAGTTTCATACAAATACACGCAACTTTGTACCAAGCCATTTAGCAAAAACGTGAATAAACAAATGTTATTTTGCATAAAACTGATACTTTATTTGCTTTTATTTTATTTATATATATTATTGATTTATTTTTTTATATTCGATTTTCGTCGCAAAGGCCAAGAACCACGTATTGTATGAATAACTTATATCAGTCTTTCTATGCTAAATTAATGTAGCCATTTGTTTGGGGTTTTCCACTAAAATAGCTTGATATTGATCATAATTAATCGCTGCTATGTATTTCAAAAACAAACAAAACATGTGTAAGAAAAAGTATACTAAATGTGTGTCATAACGCAACTTGAATAAAAAAAAATGTAACGTCGTTACAAGCCTGCCAAGTAATTGAAACCAAACCCCCATTAACTTGTTTAACGCCCACTTGGTCCACCCCGATTCTTTGCTTTTCGAAACGTATGTTCAGGTAAAGGCTGCTAGCTTTATGTCTTTATCTATAAATTACTTAACTGATCTGTCATTTTATATATAAACGACATGATATACAATGTTTCTCAAAGAAAGAGTCTTATTTTTGTCGGACAATAAAATTGGCAAATCGTTAGTTGTAATTGTTCAGGCACTGGAATACAGTACGTCCTCTTTAAGGGTCGTCATAAACGAGCTAGAAATAGTAGATTACTAGATTAACCTAAAGCATCCCTTCATTTTTCTTGTCTTAACTAACTCTTCAAGAATGCACATTTCTTGCAGAGACTTACGTTGATATGCAATTTTATAGACCATTACACACATAGATATGATAGTCCATAATCCTTGAGGCGTTCATAATAGTATTAGACGTTGCAGCGAAAGTCATTTGATTTCACATTTGGTGATTACCTGTATCAAGTTGCAATTTGGGATTAAAGATGTAAAAATGACAATTATGGTGATTCTAATTGATACAAAAAGAACAAAAAGTTCATATAAAAAGAGAAAAATTCTAAAAGTTATAGTTTCATGGGACTTCCTGGTGTATCGTAGGTTGTCAAATCACATTAAGAAAAAATGGGAATCTTTAAGCTGAGGACCTGTTTGGATAAAAGCTCTGATAAAGTGCATGCACATGCATAATTTCAGAGAAGAGTATTGAAATGGTGTTAGTAAGACTAGAGTAAAAAATGCCCAAATGCATTCATCTAGTATAAGAGACTTCTTTTTTTTCAATTTTTAAGAAAAAAATCCCTAAGACAATAATGCGCATGGTTAGTTACAGTGTAAATGGCGGCCTTGTTTTGGAGTGCCTCCAATATATCCATATTACAATAACGTTCTGTCTTGATGTCCATTCAGTTGTGCATTCAGATCTCAACACTTATATGTTTACTTACAGAAATTGTTAGTATCTTGTTCTACTGGCGCCTACAGATAAAGCGAGACTGTGCATTAGCTAGTATATTGCGTCGAAGGGCCTGTGTTCAAACGTATGTAATGCGAAACCTTTGTCAAGCAGAATAATGTAAACTACTATTAGGCACAATAAGCCTTTCGGATATTTAGATAAAACTAGCATTTAGCTCATAATAAATGCAATTACCGTATAAACACATACTAGTAATGGAAGAGTACTTATTCCGGCGCCTGCTTTTGACACGAGCTTCTGCTAAAGGAAGTCAGTATGCTAATTTTAATTAATATATACAATTTTTTTCAAGATATACAATATAAAATTTATTTTATGATTAATTTATCTATAAACTGTTTAACTTTATTTAACTTAACTTTGGAATGGTCACTTTGTATTAATCCAATTGTATTTGGAAAACACCGAATCTCATCTTCAAACTCTTACTAAAGACATGCAGACGCACTTCCAATGGGTCCTGTCACGTACTTTCCAATTTGAATGTTGAATTCTTGCCAAAAGCAAATCTTTGTAGTTCTCTTTATTAAAATTTATGTGAAGAATCGGTCAATCTATTATTTTAAATGTAACATACTTTAGAGATATTACAACTATCAATTTAAGATAATAATCTGCGCAATAGGGCAATGTAACAAATAAATGAAAACAGCTCTGTTTTCAACCAAGTGAACTTGGTCTTTACGACCTATAACTAACGGAGAGTGTATTTGAAATTATAACTTTGCAAGATGCTACAATAAATAAATAATATTATTTTCCATATTATAAAATCTACCAAATGGCCATGAATAACGACAATAACTGCCTTAAATGCACCATGTTTCTGTAGCATGAAGGAACGTGTTTGCTTTAAGAAACATGCGTGTATGACCCTGTGAACTGCCGTAACAAATCCGTACAATACCCTCATGAGCTTTTATTTCTTGCGTTCTGCGTATTGCTTTGTTCTATGTTTGACAGATCAATACTTTGCTAAGATACAACCAAGTCCTAAAATGATACTAAATAGCTAGCATTCATTTCAAATCTGCGTGTTATATTATTGCACGACTCCATAACGTACTGCTTCACAATGAAAGCATTTTCTTTGTTTCGCTTTAAAGAATGTTCGAATAAGAAAATGCATACATACATTGAAGGCTAGCCAGTAACATGTGCAATGTAATGCACATGTGCTTGTCAAAAGACCCAGTAACATTAAACTACTTGCTACTGACATGTTTTGTCTGGTACACATCGCTCTCTAGAGGTACACCGTTAACCATACAACTCCGATGCAGTTTTGTAGTTAAAATATGTACTTTTAATTAACTTGATAGGTCGAACATTTATGAATGATATAGCATTACATTTGTGGCTTCTTTTCAAGCAGGAGTAAGGCGACCAATTTTATCGGAATGATTTGTCTATTTTAATGAAAAATGAGATATATATATATATATATATATTTATATACAAAACTTTAGTTTTGTTATCATCATTATTCATTATGTGTTTTAATAATTTCGGCAATTAAGCTTATATAAGAATTTGAAAACGTCTTAAAGCTATTTGTTAAAACGTAGTTTTCGCCTTAGTTTCTTCTGAAATTGTCTTCATAAATTTAATAGGCAGAATTGTCTTTATCCATGTGAACCATATCATCATTAAAAGACAATTCTGCTTAAAAACATGGGAAATGATCCCCGTACGTCTTTCCCAAGATGACACCATGGTGTCAGATCACAGCTTGACACTTCAGTTGTATATTACACTCGAAGATGTCAAAGGGATAGAGATCGAAAAGAGTTAGTCACACGTAATGCATTTCGGCATACTGCACTGCCACTGACCAGCAAGATCCTAATGTCCTACCCCTTTTCTGAAACCACTGCAGCCTGAAGCTCTATCCAGTCAGATACGCCCATCCTACCCTCAACTACCGTCCACAAACCCAGTAATCTGACACTTTGATAACAGTGTGAAGCCAGATAAGGCCACTTTCTAATTTTACACAATTTACAACGGACTGAAATTTATTAAATTAATTGAAATACAACTAGCGTCATTAAATCCTGATTCCTTAATACTATGTAAGGCTAAATATAAGCAAAGATTCGAAGTAAAACCACTACCTTGTCATTAAAAACTGTGCATAATGTACAATTTATAGCTTCGGTAGGAATTATGAACAATGGTTTTTGCTGAATTCACATTGAACGTCAGAATATTACTTCTTTACTAAAAAGAAATTACTGTCTGTGTGGCAAAGAATGTTATTCGTTTGACAGAAGCCAGCAGGACCCCTTGCTGTGAACACTCGTGCAGTAAAGTTCTGAGCAGAGCAGTTAACGCTGCGGGATACCACAATATAATGTGGCATTTTACATAAGTCACTGCTATGCAGCTTTACATCGGCGTGATTCCTTCTGCCACAAAACAATGATACAATAGATGGAGAATGTAACCAGGCCAATACAAAGTGCTTCAAATCTTCGCATAAAAGCACATGGGCATAGAAAACAAAGAAATAATGGTTTTTATTCTTATAATCGTGGCAAAGCAAATCTTTTAATTTAAAATGAATCCTGACTTCGTTATAGGTGTTTGTCTCATCATACATGTACGAACGTGCTTGTATACTTGTGTTATAACTTTTCGTAAATATAATTATGCCTCTTAACTTATATATTGCTTTAACGTAATAAGTTTGCTCTTTATGCTATAACTATCAAAAAGATGTTATAATTATGTGTAAATGCATACGAGTATTTATATGTAATTTCTTGCAATTTATAAATTGTTATTTGCTTAAGAGCATCATGCCTGTATCAATCTCTCACACTTTTATGATGTATGTTTTTTTAATACAAAAGCAGCAAAACGTGTATTTATTGTAGCTGATGTATTAAAACATCATCTTTCTACAGCATTTTTACTATTTTACATCATGGCAGTAAAGTTGCATTTAGTAAACAAGACTGAAAAAAGGGAATCGTCAACTCTGTTAAAATGCTGTTCTTTTTTTCTTATTCCTCTAATTTTTAATGTTCGGCAACAAGTCATTTATATATGTTAATAACTATTATAGTTTTGCTGCATTGAAGCAATTTTGTAGACAGGAAGGCTAATATACATGAGCCACATACAGCCAATATGTTGTCTAAAAAACTGGAAATGTTGATATACATTTGCACTTGTCATATCAAAGATCCTTCAACAAATATATAAAATCTAATCATATTACAAACTGTCCTTATTTTATCCTCATTTTATCCTTATATTACAGTGCGTGAATAAGATAAATCTTCTTGACTGGAATGTAATTATATCTAGGGCTACTTCTTTATAAAGCTATCAAACAAGATGATTTTGGTGCTTCAGCTGTATGATTGCTTTTTATAAGTGTGCGCACGTTATGCAATTACAGGATCAAATATAAATATATTATGTCATAAAGAGCCTGGACCAGTATAAGCATAAATCTAAAATACAAAAGAAGAATGGAACAAAATACAGTCACATAGCTGGCGTTCTTGGATAATATTTTTCAAAATCGGTACTTAAAAAATAAAATGGAATTATGAGATCAAGCAAAGGAATATCAAAAGGAGGAAGAGGTATGTAGAGATATAGAGAAATAAATAAAAGTTAAAACAATGTTGGCAAAAAATAGTAAGGGAAACCTGAGCACTGGTCGTTACGTCGAAAGCTCGACAAGGAAATGCGGAGAGAGGGAGGTTAAGAGAATGGGAAATAGTTTGGGGAAGAAGGTTTACACGTGGAGAAAAGTGAGGAAATACAAGAAAGAGGCAGAAAAGTAAAAGTCAATTAAAGAAGAGCAGTGGCGAGTTAGGGCGGTAGAGAGGGTGTACTTGTACAAGAAAAAAGGAATGAACATAAAAGCATTATTATTTTAAGAAAAATAAAAAGCAGCAAGATGACATCGTGAGTGGACTGGATAAAATTGGGGAAAATGGAGGAAATAGTTGGGGCGAGCCATTGAAAACAACATTGTGATTTGTAGGTTATGAAAAATAGTGGCAGGCAGGAAAGTGAAAAGAAAGTCCGAATGAAATTTACTAACAGCTTGGTCCAAAATCTCGTTAAAGTTTATCATTTTGCAATATGTTTTCATGGTAAGCATAGATGCTGCCCTATCTTTCTAAACAAAGACTCATAAACAGCTTAATCTCTAAATTGGTGTTTTCAAAGCCTTGTTGATGTTTCATTTAAAGGTTAATAAATAACCTGGCACAAAGCCTTTCAAATTTAGTAAATTGTCACGTTTTTTTTACTTTAAGTGATTTCTTATGTTTAAATGATACCGCATCGCAGCCGACCTACTGCACACCGACCCAAACTTATACTGGCACAAACATAATGTAAAACTATTTCTGGGAAAAAAATAAATGCTTTCAGTTTCTATTGTTTTGTGAATCTTAGACATGTAATTACTCATAAAAGCAAGTAATTATGTAATTACACCGAGACTTTGTCCCACCAACCCACCCTTGTTCATCTAAGGGGAAACTTTTGTGATTCTTCTTTTGCCATTCGCTCGACAAAGAAACAGCACATAAAACAATGACAGAATGTAAGAATAAAAACAAGGGAACATAGACAGTCGATAAACTACCAGTGTATCTGTTGGCAGATGTAGTTAGAGCAAACCCATGTTAGCATAACTCTTTCCCTGCTGCTTTTGTAAATCACTAACACTTATTGTTAATTACATGCTAACAAATTTATTTAAAAGTAGCAAGACACATCAATGCAGGCTTACAAGCAAATTGTATCGAGCCTAACAAAACCTGGCTTAACTAGGTCTGCACTATTTGTGATAGTTTTGTCAAATCCCTGCTTAGAAGGTCAAGAGCTATCTGGCTCCACTGGAGTTGTAAGCTCATTCCCAACCTGTCAACTTATCACAGTATACGAGCATGATAAGCCATCGATGTAATTGTTCCTGGCGTGAGACAACAGCCGACATCTAGGTAAATACATGTACAGAATATACGCTCTTAGCGCTGTACTCGCGTATAATACGTGTGGGATTTCAGTATAGTATATCAATTTTAAAATACAAATACATAAATATATTTAACTTATGTAAATTTATATAAGCACCCTGCAAATACTTGTACATCCTTGATAAATCTACACAATGTGTTTAGAACTATGCAAATGAGAACATATCAAATAAAAAGAACCAACCATACATGTGTATCCTGTTGATTATCATTGCTTATGTTATTAACAATCTGTTGGGCGTAAAGAAAAATTATAGTCCTAATATATTGAGAATGTCATTATCCACTTTCAATCGAACAATGCATCCGCATAACAAAACAACAACAACAAACCCCAAAACACAACAACAAACAACAACATAGTAATAATTATAATAATAATAATAATAATAACAACAAAAACAACTAAGAGTTCCGTATTGATCGAGATGTTCTGCAAAGCTCTTGTTTACAAAAGTAATATACATGCGGTACTTTTTATATACAACAAATAGACTTTGAACACATTAACAAACACAGGCTATTGGGATAGTACCTTTAAGCCACTGCTTACATACCTATACCGCCTAATGCGCCGTGGTTAAGACATTTTGTGTTTAAAGTACAGGGCAACTTCAAACAATACCTTTATTGTAAATACAATGGCTTTATCAGTTTCAATAATCGATGTCCAATTCTTAAAGAGTTTTAATCCGATCAAATACTAAGAGGTAAACCGTTTAAATTGTCATTGATAGTCTCTGTGACGATCATGTGCTATCCTTGCCCAACAACAGAAAAATAACGATACAAATTACAACAACACCACACGAATGATGTCGCAATTACATATACGTATGTATATGCCACCAGTAGGAATCTAAAACAATTTGGCTTCCAGTGCCAGTAAGCCATTGTTTAGTGAAACGTGTTTGTTTTGACATCTACTGTAAGCAATTAGCTAACACGAGTGATCTGCATCCTGTCACAAAATACTAACTGTCAGTCCTGGTTGGCATCCACTAAATAAGCAGTTGTTACATAAAATAGTACGTATTTACCATCATTAATTTAGGAATGCCTGGCTGCTTGGTTGGTCGCTGTGGTCCTTTTTTCTTGAGATAACATGTATTCTGAGTATTCTGCATACTAGTTATTCACTAAATACACTAACGCGCATGCATTTCGCGGCGCCTATGACGTCATCCATGCAATATTGTTTTCTTGATATTGTCAGTTTTATGGCCTAGTGACCAAGTTTGTGGGCGCCACCATATATGAATCCAAATACAACAACACGCCCAATAGAGACAAACTGGTGCATCTTAAGAATTCTTTACACATATATTTGTTTTTTGACAAATGATACATCAAAAGCAATTCGTCGCTCCAAAGATAAAATGCCTGATGATAATTTTGTTTGCAAACATGCGGTAATTTATTTACCTTCTTTATCAGACGTATCGAATAAATAGCACGGGTTCAGACAATACTTATCCAGGAAATGCAAGTAATTTCAGGGAATATTCATTAACCGGGAGGATGCGTGCGTTCATTCTTGGTCTTGACGATATATTGATGCTAGATAGCATCTTAGTCTGACAGAATCGGTCTCTGTTATCTCATACGATGCTCAATTGTGATTAGGAATATAGACCAACTCTATCCCGATTACTTACTGTGTCCCGCCATCAAGCTGCAATCGGATCCCTTATTCTTATTATATGACTCATTCCGTCCTGCGACATCATTCCTTTCCAATCTAGTGGTGACAGTCATCGCCAATAAGTAACAAATGACAACATTACATTATCATCAGTGGTATATGGTGGTATGTTTCACTCATAGTTATTGTTTTTGCATATTTCATTGGCGCCTTTAGATAAAGCGAAGCGTGCAAAGCTAGATTATTAAGCGACCGTCCTTTGTTCAAACGTATGTTGTGCAATGCCGATATCACGTAATTATTATGTTTAATAATGGCTGATGTGTGCTGCATTGTGCATAACCAGAGCTTCATTGACACCAGTTTTCATTCAGCTTTATTACATTCCAACAGACCGATGGTGTCCATGCTGTAAATTATTAATGAACAAGTGTTTCAATTGACGCCTGTAGAGTTCCGATGCCTACTTGCAGCTAATGGAAACCCGTATGATACTTTTACAGTAAATCATACCGACTCGTGTATGCCAACGAAAGTGATCAATAGTTGTATGAAACTACAACTTAAACATTCCATTTGATATTAGTGTCGCAATATTAACTTTCTGACATAATTCTATTTGATGTGATCACAGCTCTGTATTTTTTAAAGTTGTATGATGTCTGAAACAAAATAAAAATACTTGCAGAATAATTTGTTCCCAAACAAACAAACACATACGTTTATAGTAAACAAAATAATTTAAAACAGCAGACATATGCATCTTTTAAGTCATATGCTATAGTGCTATATGCTACTTTGTCTTTGAAATGAAAAAATTAGTCAGTGTCATTTTTGTTGAATTTTAATAAGGTATCTGTTGAAAATAGATCTAAATAATCATGATTCTTGCCATAAATCACGGGATTAAAAACTTAAGTGAAAACAGATTTTGAGTTCATGTGAAAGAAAAATAGTACATAAAATGGTTATTATTTATGGCCATGCCTGTTTTAATAATGCGGTAAGCTTTGAAAGCATCTTCTGGTAATTTCTCTGGAATAAAACAGATCTGCAAGACGAAATAAATATATGTATCCGGTCATTTGGCTTATTCTTCTAGAGAATGAGTAATTTGTACCCATTTAGATTCAATCAAAATTGGTAATCCGTTGCAACCTGTATATTCTTAATGCTTTGCATGAATAGATGGGTATGTATTTTAAAACACTTATTAAATTTAGTTTAAAGATGCATGTCCTTATGTAAAATTGTGTATTCAACTGGTTAGAACTAGTAATCTTTATTGTGCTTTATATTCGTACTTCAATGGATATCTTTTGATTGTCATTAACAATGCACCAGTTTTATTCATTAGAATAAATACAATGTGGACAAAAATAAAAACATTGCGCGAAGTTGCTAATTTTAATTGCTATATTTATCTCTTATACGAATAATCAGGGCCTCGTCTGGCGAAGCTTAGACTATTAAAATATTTTTATATTGTGTTTTGTATCCAAGTGCCGGTAAGAAAAAATAATAGATTATTTAAAAAATCTTAATTTCAGTTTTGCATTTTTTTTTACATAGTTTGTTTACTTTTCGGATTAGTATGACAATTTAACGTTCCGCCATCGAAATATTTCCTTTTAAATGTATCCATATATAGGCCAAAATAACTGTTAGCTGATTGTAAGAGTGAATCCTCATAACCATATGATGGAAAAGTTGAATTTGTATCATGTCTAATCCGCGTGACGTTTATCATTCAAAAGGCGCGCTTCAATTAAGGCATATCACAATAGAATAATTGAAAAGACATTGTTGTGGTTAAAGTAAGTGCATCTGGGAAACACTAAGATCTTCACAATTTCCTTAATATTTACAACTTCAAACTGAGATACACAAAACCTTGTTGTCTTCTGACAAATTTAAATGGTAACTATTATAGAAGAGTCTTAATTGATGCTAATTTATTTTATGGACTTATGTTGATATAATAATTCTGATGTTTATTCTCCTGATATACATTTAACTTAGTACAAGTGAACTGTACACAGTCCTTGAGGTTTAGCTTGCTGTAACATTCTAAGAGCAATAATGTACAGGGATAATTACAGCTTCAATTTCATTTTTATATCAGAGTGTCCAATTTATTTATACATATTACGAAGAGGTCCTTCTTGATGGCCATTTTGGTTTCGCATTACGTTCTTTTCTTTCGTATATACAATGTACATGTAGGAATTGACAAATAGTTTAGTGAGTATTGTACTATAGGTCAAAAGAAATCGTGCATTAACTAGTATTTTGCGTCAAAAGGTATGTGTGCAAACATGCGTCGTGTTATGCATATGCCTCGCAAAATAATGTAATTTACTATTGGGTACAATCAGTCTTATGGGGTTTTAGACATTACTATTATGTTTAACTCATAATAAATTTAATTTCCAAAGAACCAGTTCGAAAAGAATGCATGTAATGGAAGTCCATATGCTAATTTGAAATTAAGGTATACACGATATTATTATGCTTAAGAAATAGGTCAATAGTTGTTTAGGAAATACAATAGAAACATTTCTCATGAAATATAAATAACAATGTGACATTTTGACGATTGGAATACACTGTAAAATAGTTTTCGTTATGTCAATGCCATATGGGGAAACCTGAATGTCTTTAACCAGAAATAGAACACATTGCGTACCTTACAATTATAAGTGAAAGCATTTCCTGCGCACACTTTCGATTTTAAATTGTACATGTAGTCATAGGCACATATTTCTTTTACTCTTTTTATTCTTCATCTGAAAGTTTAACCGATTTACTATAAATTATTTAATGACCTCGAAAAAAATTTTTTTTCAAATGCGCAAAAAAAACGGATAATGTTTTGGGAATAACATTAATATTAACGCGAAAATATATGATTTGCTATCATGTTACTCTTTAAACAAACCAGGATGGTGTATATCTATCACCAATTAGAAGAACACTTGAAACAGTATATTTATAAATGTTATTATAATATAGTTTTTTAAATCTAATAAATGGCCATTGTTTTTCTTTTTATCACCGTAATCTGGTACTTTAAAAGCATGTTCTGATAATAATAAACGCATCTGTTAGATAAACATATTTGCCAGACGAATGTTAAATCGGGTCATTTTACAGGGATTATTCTAATGGCGTTGGCATATTTAATGCCCAGTTTAAATTCCATCCTAAATGATTTATCGTTGCTATCTTGATTTGTTAAGTGTCTTATGTATGGATAGGTGGGGACTTCAAACAGATTATAGGCATTTAAAGAAACACGTGCAATGTCGATGAAGTTTTATGTTTTGTTAAGCTTTTTTAATATTCCAATAAATTGCTTAAGATTATCAAGAGAAAGCACTTGTTATTTCCAAAATATCTATGCCGATAAGATTAACAGAATTCACATTATTTTTCTTTAGAATTTAATGTTAGTGTACATATCAGCAAATGTCATATCTGTAGATGCAGGTTTCCTGGTGGATTTTTTTTATCTATTTCTA
This sequence comes from Sinonovacula constricta, assembly GCA_007844125.1. Taxonomy (NCBI): domain Eukaryota; kingdom Metazoa; phylum Mollusca; class Bivalvia; order Cardiida; family Solecurtidae; genus Sinonovacula; species Sinonovacula constricta. Next base: position 736,284 of record CM017567.1, on the reverse strand, counting down.
TAATCTTAATTCTGACTTTGAAGCACAAAAAGTTATAAGACTGCAAATAAAATAATAAAAAGATGCCAATGTGTTCCAATTGATATTATCAAAGAAAAATATAGTTCCAGATAAATCTTCAGTATCTAAAAAATTAAGGCATCGTTTTTGTTGATTGTTTCCGAAATTGTAAAGTTAGTCCTGTGGCGAAAATGATAGTGTTGTCTGCAGATGCACAGGCGCGCGTGTTAAGCCCTTGTACGAACTCAGCAGATCTTAATGTCTCTGTTCGTCTGCTTTTAGTATTTCAGAATCTTTGCTTCCTGCTTGGTTTACATCTGAAAGCTTGCTGAGATATAACTTAGTCCTAAAATTTATACTTTAAATTTAACGTTCTTTACAATATGGTTATAAGGTTACTCCACGATTACATGACTAATTGATTCACGTTGACAGATTAAGGAAAGTGCAGATGTTACATGTAATACATGCAAGGCGAGGGATCAATAGGATATAGTCTATTATTTTGTAACTTTGCTTGGCGGGTATTTCATGTAAAATATGATCTTTCTAGCTGACAGTGGAAGTATGTATTTAATAGTAGACAATAGAAAACACGCTTGGCAAAATGTTTTGTTTCTCAGATTTTTTTTACTATAGAAGATCATGCCAGTACATGGGTTATTATTATTGTTGGTATTGCTGTTATATCATCATCATCTTCATCGTCGTCATCATCATCATCAACAACTTATTGTACAACAACTAAGACAAAAACGGCAAATGTTTCTATTCATTTACATGTACCATGAAAAAGATTATTTGAGACGTCGAAAAAAAGTCAAAACCATGTTATAAACTGTCCCGTATTTATGTCATTAATCTTCCGATATCACATGCTGCTATGCAGATAAATCTTCTTGATTAGAACTAAACCATATTTGGGACTGATACTTCATGAGGAGATTAAAGAAAATGAATGAATATTAAGTGCATACTATTGTAAGATTGTAATTTATAGCCGTTTTTGTTGTGTTTATCGTATCACCAACAGTATTTCAGGTATATGTATATGGAGACGCTGTCAACTTGAAGCAGAAATAGTGCTGCCTTTAATGTGCGTAACATGCCGTGAACACCTAGTAATATATCCCACCCAGTCGAAGGGCCAACCAGTCGTGGAACTACCCTGAAATTTGCTTGAGCGTTAGACAGGGAGCTATACCACAACCATTTTAACGACTTTGGTATGTCGCGGCCATGGATAGAACTCGCGTACATGGAGCCGATGGTCTACCGATTGTGCTTCAAGGTCCGGTAATTTATAACTGTACACATGTATTTGCAAGTACACGATCAAATATCAATATGCTCTCTGGAATGCCATAGGATCAGTTGCTTGCATTTGTCTTAGGCATAAATAAACAATGAGATGTGCATTTCTTGGAAACCTTTTTCCTGGATAAGACAATACGCCAAAAATGGACTGTAACAGTGATGAAGAAGAAAACCGAAACAAAGTAAAATAATATTGGCAATATTATTGGAGAAAAGGGGGCCGACATGTATGTTTATAGGGTGTACATGAGAAATAAAGTGAAAAACTGACATGTGGGAATGAGATAGACCGAAAACGTGAACTGGATGAAAGAAGAACAACACTACAGTGGCAGAAAATGAAAAAAATTAAAGAGAAGGAAGAAAGATAAGAATAATATACAATTATAATTGAACTGATATATGGCGCAAGAATTGGGAAAGTGGAGAAGGGTAAGTGTATATGTAGGAAAAGTTTGGACAATAAAATAACGCGAATAAGTGGGGGAAAGAAAGAGAGGCGTATAGGGATAAAAAAAAAAGGAAAAGGGATTCGATATTAATTCGTTATCATACAGTATGTCTAGTCTAAACTCTATTTCGAAACACTCATTATATTATTTCCTATTTTCGAAATGAAAGAAATCTATTAGTTATTCTCCTTGTGAGAATGTATTTTCATATAGTTTATATAAGACAATAATAAAAAAATATATTGTTAATGTGCTTATTTAAAAAGCTACTTACAAAATACCTACCCAAAAGGAGATAAGACGGTAGTTTTTAATGCTTTGAGTAAGTCCTTTTGCAAATGAGGGAATATAAATGGTCAATATTTTGTCATCGTGCCAAACTGCTATCACATCTATCCCAATATACATCAGCGCACGCAGTATTTTCTCTGAAAGATTATCAAAATGGGGAAAACAGCTTTGCGATCTTAAGGTCGCAGTGCCTATAGTGGCTTTCCCTTCCAAGCGGCCCTCATCGAAACCAACATTATGTCACATATGCTTGTGATACGTTGAGGTAAATGCAAACGTTTACGTTTATATCATATGGTGATTTTCCAGACTTGTAAAGCATATAATAACTCAGAAAACATTATAAAAGCATTACAAGGATACATCGTGAACCTTTCCAAGGCTGTTCAAAGTGGTAACGGCCCTAATGGGACATTTGGGTAATTATGATATGTTTTGATAAATATGTATGCCGCATCGACAGGATTATAGTCATGATGGGGACTTCTTCCGATCATTGGAACCTGGGGACCACCAGAAAAAAATACCACTGACGTATGCCAAGAGAAAAAGCGTGTTTAATTGAGTTCTGAACTATCGCAGTGAATAACAAAGGCGATGTGCTCAGAGTGAAAACTTCTTTGTAAGAAATGCCAACTAGTGGTCAATTTGTAGCGGTTATGCTCAAGCTAACTAGGTGAAGATAATACGAATACTCTATTATTTTTGTTGATTTTGGTTGCAGAGCTTTGGTGAAGAGCTAAATTCGTCGAAGCGGTACATCACTTTTAAAACTATCGGGAGAAATATCCGTAGACACCTTACGGATATAGCTCCCAATAGTTATATTGGTAAAGGCACATCGGATGTAGGGTTAGGAGAGCTGTATTCGTTGAAGCACTAAGGATATAGCTCCCCAGGAAGGTTAATCCGACGGTAGCTTTATGCGGCGTTAATTACTGTCAACGACAGCTCTGTCTCTCAGATGACATAAAGAAAACTGTCTGTGTTGCAAAGTTTGGCAGAAGCCAGCACGACCCCTTGCTGTGAGCACTAGTGTAATAAAACCCCTCAACACAGCCATCCTTACAGTAAACTCAGTATGATCTCACAATATATTGTGGCATTTTACATAAGTCACTGCTATACAGCATCACATCGGCGTGATTCTTTCTGCCACAAAACAATGATACAATAGATGGTGAATGTAACGAGGCAAATACCGAAAGCTTAATCATCTACGCATTAAGTGCACTGACGTAACAAATAAAGCTTGTTATCATTCTTTTGTCGCGACAAAGCGAATTCTGAACTTTAATTTGATGTATAGAAACAGATTCTGTTTTGTAATAGGTATATGTGTATTTTCATTTCTCTCTTTCTCCTCTCTCTCTCTCTCTCCCCCCTTCCTCCCTCCCTCCTGTTAACTCCACCCATATCCTGTTAATTGTGCTTTACTGTGTTTTAAGCAGGTTTTCTATACGACATGCATACCAATGCAATGGCAAGTAAAACATGAAAGTTTTACATGAAAGTTTTCTATGTTTATGTGTATATTCATGTGCATATCTCATAATAAAGATATCTTTAAACTTTAACAAAATCCAGTTGTGTACGGGATCCATCCTTATATTTATGATATTTATCCTCATATTACCTGATGTCATCTCTCTCTCTCTCTCTCTCTCTCTCTCTCTCTCTCTCTCTCTCTCTCTCTCTCTCTCTCTCTCACTCCCTCCCTCCCTCAATGTGCATATCCATGTGCATATCTCAAACATATCTTATTTATAATAGTAATCCTCATATTACCGGTCATTTAGATCGGCCGCAATAGCTCAGTTGGTAGAGCGTCGGCTTTCGGATCGGGAGGTCGTGGGTTCGAACCCCGGCCGGGTCTTACCAATGACTTTAAAGTTGGTAGTAGTGGCTTCCCTCCTAACGCTCGGGGCTAAGGGGACAGCATTACGCCTGACTCGTCGGTGTCAGTAAAATGGACCGGCCGGGTTCAGTCCCTGGGCACCTCATAAGTGCCCCTGTGCTATAATGATAGAAATGTCGCTGCGCAGTATCGGCAAAAATGCCGGCTAATCCCTAATCCCTATGTCATTTAGATCAATCTTCTTGACTGGTTTTTAACTATGTTGGAGGCTGTTTCTTCATAATAAGATCGTAGAACATGATTCAAGGATTGTTGATGCATTGTGCTACAAGGATTATAATTCATAGCTTTGCACACGTTTATGCAATTAAACGATCAACTATCAAAATGATATGACTGAATGCATATACTCGTATATCAGTAACTTATTGTAAGTTTAAAACAACTTAAACAAATGTCAATGACGAAATGCTGAGCTTTTTTGGAAAATAATCCCAAGTTCTTTAAATAAACTGTAACGGCTTGATAAAGCCCAAGAGGGACCGAGGAGAAAGATAGGAAAGAAACAGAAAGTAAAGTGGAATAAATGAGAAACGTTATTGGAGAAAAAGAGGGAATGGAGACAACGGGTAATGCAGTGTATATATTTTTCTCTTTAAAAAAAAAATAACTTTACAAGTAGATCTAAGAACTATCCAGGGAGTTGCTGATTGCGATAGGAGAAAAGAAGAGAATTTGGCAAAATAAGATACTATGGCAACAATTAGGAGAAAAATACAAATGCATGATGAAAGGAGAATAATAAGAGAATAATGACTAGAAACAGGAAGGGGTTTCTAGATATGAATAAGAGGTTGAAAGAGAAATGAATAAACAAACAAATAATACATTTATTACAAAAGAAATGCAGGAACATCACATGAGTTGAGGGAAAAAGAGACATTATTGGGAATGGGGGAAATAATTGGGACAAGAAAGTAAAACAATACTACCATTTATGACAATGGAAAAAGGAGGCTTTCTGCATGCCTGGAAATGAAAAGAAATGGAGATTAATAAAAATGAAAAATAACTTAAACTTACAGCCTTTTGGTCTTGTCCGAAAGCTGTGTAGAACCACTCGTCACTGCATATCTTTTTATTAAAATGTATTCAATGCACAAAGGTGCTGTTCTATATATTTAAGCAAAGTCCCGATATGCACAAGAGTATATGTGTAAACTCGCCGTTGATCTTTTATAAATATTAAATTTGTAAACTTACCAAATGTCAAGGTCGTCAGATAATAAGAGTAATTCCCCTTGTGTTCAAATGGCACCGCATGTAACCGACCCACGTCATACAGGCCCAAAATTGTAATTAAACATTTAAACTCATTCTGTTACATTGACAGAATTAGGCCGGTTTTCCATATCTCCGCGTCCGTCATTCGCGATCCGTATCCGTGAAAAAAAAAACTATTCCTTTTCCAAGCATCCTCGAACTTACTGTTCGTATAATGATTATTTATTTTTTCATCTATACTTGGATATTTCTTTTTTAAATCTAAACCAGCCATCTAATTTTGTATAATGCCGTAAAAGAAAGAAAGAAAAAGGAAAGAAAGAAAGAAAGAAAGAAAGAAAAACAAAGAAAGGAAGAAATGTATGTTTAAGAAGTTTTAAAGCTAGTCTTAGTATTGTTAGCAACACCTGTCGTGATCTATTTTCCAGTTGTTTGTTTATACAAAGGGGTCTGGGGGTGGGCGCCTATAGATGCTTAGCCTATACGGTAAAAGAGTTGTTTGAGAAAATATCAAAATATTGTTAACACGTTGTTCAAGATATTGCCATGTTAGAAGTGAAATCTGTATCTTATATAATTTCATTTTTATGTGGAACAGGGTCACGACACCCTAAAATAAGCGAAATACAAGTTAAACATACACGTATGAGATGCCATTTTCAATGAACAATAAACTGAAATATACCCAAATCTGGAATTAGCTTTCTTATTTCGACCCAAATCAAATGAACGATCTTCCAGAACACGGTGTCATATTGGAAGTATTAAATTGGCACAAACTTCAATTAATGACCAAGGGGTAAAATATGCAATCTGTAAAATATTGAGTTAAATATCGTTGACTTATTTAGCCACATCTCCATTGAAAAGGATTCGTTAAAACGAGTGGTTTTACGCTGATAATGATGACCGACGAGAAATGTGGACGCGGACAGCGGACCATTGAATAAGTTTTCAAGGGACGCGGACTGCAGAATCGGAGACATGGAATACCGTCATTATTGTCATTTTGGTCTTACCTTCTTTCATTATCGAAGGAAATACGAAAACGCTAGAAAAGAACCTTGTACTGACGCATGTCGAGTAGGAAAACAAATGACTGGCGGCAAAGTCCACCGGTTTAGGGACTTAGAAGCTGTACTTAGGCAATTCTGATATCTTGGGCATGTCTACTTCTTACTGAGTAACACTTGTATTTTTACATAAATATAATTCCTGCCAATATAAATTGCAAATACCTGCTGCATTCACTGTAATTGAATTGTTGTCACGTCAGAACAAGAATAATTATTTCCATCACAGATTACAACATAATAAAAACATACTGTCTTATGTTTACATAAAAACATGTTTTTGCAATGAACGCGACAATAACAACTCACTTAAACAATAGTATGATTGCATATATTGACAATTAAAGATGACAGAACATAGAGGGCAGATACATTTTATGCGTGTCTTTGTTGGCAGATGTAGTTATAGCACACTTATGATCGCCTAGCTCTTAGCCAGCTGTTTGTGGTAAGGTAACCTAGACTAATTGGTTATTATTCATGTAAAACCTCACTCAGATATAACAAGACATTTAGATAGAAATTTATGATGTAGATTTATAGTGAAGAATCTGATGATCTACTGCCCGCGGTAGCTGGCTGATCTAGGTCTACACTTTATGCCTGATCAGTCAATATTTAACAGGCTTAGAGGGGTTCCAGGGAAGTTGGTAGCTCAATCATTACCTGTCAACTTACAACATTTTGCGAGCATGATAAGACATCAAGGTAATTGTTGATGGCGTTGAACAACAGCGACACAAACCCTAGTGTATAGAAAATAACAGGTGCATCGCAGTATCATACGTGACCTGTGTATACAGAAGTATGTACTTACAGCAATATGAAATATAATACATGTACGAATATAGGTGTAGAAACTTTTTACAAAACTTAACAAAATTGTTCTGTAGAATAAGTGGTGTACATGTATCTGTATATCAGTATTAGCAAAGGTAAATGTCGTGTTTTTAGGGGAGAGTTTACTTTTACTCAGCCCTTTTGCCCATACTCTATTGCATGTAATTAGGTATGGATTTAATGTATGGATTGATTGAAGTAATGACCGAAGTTAGGTCCCCTACTGTACACCCTCCCTCCCCACACACACACACACCACACACACTCTCACACACACACTCACACACACACACACTCACTCGCACACACACACACACACACACACCTACACACACACACACACACACACACACACACACTCACTCGCACACACACTCACTCGCACACACACACACACACACACACACACACACACACACACACACACCTACACACACACACACACACACACACTCACACACACACTCACTCGCACACACACACACACACACACACCTACACACACACACACACACACACACACACACACACACACACACACACACACACACACACAAACACACACACACACACATATATATATATATATAGTGTTCACTGCGATAAAGTTGAATGGATCTTGATTCATACACCCCCCCCCCCCCCCCCACTACCCCGAGCTCCATATTCTACATTTGTAGTTGTGTGTGACATGCATATTGTAGTTAGGACTCCTTATCTGCAATATTTATTAACAGTCCACATTAATTAAATCTTAGATATTTAACTGAAAACATGCAAAGGTTAAAACCTATTCCGCTGCCCGTGGGTGTATTCAAAAGAAAAAAATGAAGAAACTGATTTATCTAATCCATTACCTTCGCGAATAAATGACATTACAAATGGTACTGTAAGATAAGCCATTCTTCGCTCCAAAGACGAAAGGTTTGATGGTAATTCCGGGTGTAAACAGGCGGCAATTTATTAACCTTCTTTATCAGACATATCGAATAAATAGCGCGGTGCAGATACGGCTTATCCAAGAAATGCAAATAATTTCAGGGAGTATTCACTAAGCGTGAACAGTACGTGCGTTCACACCTGACTTAGGCTATAAATTGATGCCAGATAGCATCTTCGTTTGACAGAATCGGTCTGCGGAAACTCGTAAAATGCTCCATTGTAGAAAATATTGAATAATGGGGACCAATTGCGATCTAATTAGCTTACAATTAACTTACAGTGTAACTTACAGTGTCCCGCCTTCAAGTTTTCTAATAAAATGCAGTCGGGGTTCTCTGCAGGTAATTCGTTACATTTCTATTCTTTAGAAGCTGTGGTCGTCGAGGAGCCTCGAACTATTAATGTGCGCCAGATGTGTGTAGGTATAAGTTGCTTTAGTTGCAAACAACTTGAGTTCCATGTAAGTCATGTAAGAAGAACATTTACCATTTAGTACTAATTTTCAGTCGAATTTTGTACTAATTCCAGTACATGGCTGTAAGAAAACAAACAATTTAATTTAACTATTTCACATCGTTAAAACAAAGTTATTGGGAAATAATGTTACTGCTAAAAACATTTTTAATAAAAATGATTTGCCCCCAAAATAAAATATTTAAATCTGTTCACTTCGTGCATTTTACATTGCAAATAAACTTCACTCGCGCATGTAATGAACACTTATGTTTCTCTTTGTCTTATTACGGGTGTGTGTTTTTCAATCATAGTTTTCAGCTAGAACAGACGCATGTCCGTCTGTGGGTTATTAAAAAATGAATAAAAAAGAGAAGATTCTTCTAACACTAAGAAAATAATATATTGTATTAACATGTAATAAAGAAATGGCATATATAAACCCTGTCAACTGCATTCATTGCAGACTTAATGCACGAATGTTATATCAAGGGAAGTTATTTCGAGAAGCTTATCGTTTAAATCTTGCACATTTACCTCCCCTGCATGCCTATATATTTTTCGTTACCGTTTCGTCATGTCTATACACATTTATATCGCTAAATAAGAATCTACAAATATGAACAGACGAGTTGTTTGCAATATCCACGCGAAGCGCTCATATAAATGGGAGCTGAAAGGAACTTTCCTGTAACAAGTAGACCAACCTCTTCAGTTTTTGGGGTTTTTTTTGCTTCATATTGATACTTAAGGACTATAATTTTACAAGGGCATGTATGTACGACCGTTAAAAAGTAACTGTTCGATTCTTATAAAATTAGCACGAGCAGATATTGTGTCTAGAATACAATGAAAGTGTTTTGACTAAAGCCGAAGATTCAAAATGAAAGTAGCGCGAAAGAAAGTAGGTCAGGCGCATAATAAACGCTGGGTACCAGACTCGGTGGTCTGATTTGCTGACCTAGTTTCGAATATGTCACTATGTGTAATATTGTGAAGGTGTTTAGTTCGACGTTGAGGCAGCACTGGACAATCGTCAGTGATGTTTGAAGTGTTAGTGGTTAATTCTCAAACATAAGTGAAGAGTATTAAGTATAACCTAATTAATATATAGAGAGTCTACGATTGTGAAGAATAGAAACATTGCACAAAAATGAAAGTTGCTCTTATAACGGGAGGAAACGCGTAAGTTTGTTTATTGTATTTTGTCTTTTTGAATATGAAGATCTTAAGTTTACATGATTTTTTCCATTATTTTCTTCACTGAAGTAAGTTACAAAATGTAAATTAGTAATCAGTATGTTCAATGGAGGGCTGCCACATTGTTTAGATCAGTACGTGTGCTTTTGTGTCATTCGAAGTTAAATAGTGTCTATATAAACTAAACCAAGTTCCGGTTTGATAAAATTTTCCCGCCAACTGTCACCATTCTGTCACGAACGATGGGGTGATTTGGAGAGGTTAAGGTCGTTCTAGATTGTACCAGTTTATCTTAGGTGACAAATGAGTGTGTTTTATTTATCTACAAAGTTGAACATTCGCACTGATCTTGCGATCATGGACTATTGACCTGATTTAACATTACTGCTTATCTTAATCTTTTTCAGATTGTAATCTCTCAATCTGTGAACTTACAAATAAGGTCAGGAACTGGTTAAGTTTTAAGTTCAATATCTTGGGTCGAGTTTGTTTGCGTGATGTCAATTTAAATTATCAAATATAATATGTATTATTTTTACTTCCTAATCATAGGAAAACTTAAAATTAAATCTTATGTAAAATATCTTTTGTAAGTGCCAGGTTGTCACATTTAAAAGGTAATCTTCTTAATATAAGGCACTATAATTATAGTCAATCTGCAAATGAAATTATTTAGAGAGTGTCAGTCTGTGAGGCAATGTGCGTGCTCCCATGAGAATTGTCACTTTAAAGGCATCTCGAAAGGAATGTGGTATCCCACTGAGCCAGGCCCCCACATGCTATGACCAGACCTGCTAATTGCTGGTCATCACTGCAGGGAGTCTTTAGCCAACATAGTACTAATCTGTCACAGTAATACCTCTGATGGGTTAATGCAAAACTAAATTACCTGCTAGTATGGATGTGAGACAGTAGGCTAGTTTTACACAAAGCCACAAACATTATTGTTAGTGATAATGTGGGTTGTTTACTATATGATCCCTTACACATTTTTTATTGCATTAATTACTAGGTGTCAATTTTGTAACTGCAAGATTATGTATTTATTTCATAGCTAAATATTTAATTTTGAAAATACATGAGAGATACAAGTTTTAGTATTCAAAATGACTATGAAGGACATTATTCTGACAATGAATGACTTTTTAAATTGCTTTTGTTAGAAACGTTTCGTTACATTTTACAAATCAAAATGAAATATAACTTTAAATATATATGAGAACTAAAAGAGTGAAAGAAATAACAAAATGTATAAGAAATAACAAAATCAACCAACAAAGTAAGAAAGAAAACAAATAAAAAATTATATATATATATATATATATTGGATTGCGTAATTGGTATATTCACAACTGTTTCCTTTACAAACTGTGAATGACTATGTTCAACCCCCAGATATAGCGTACATACACTTGGATCTTAAACAATACCTGTGTGTCAGACACATCGTTACAGACTGTGGCAGCCTGGCTTATCAGAAAACAGATGCCCTCACATGCTGGGTGGGGCAATAAATGGGGGGGTGGGGGGTCACTTATATAAGGCTTTTGAGATGCCTTTAAGATCATTTAAATTAGTACAGCAGTTTGGATTAAAATGAGCAAAAATGATTAAAGTTAATTGTATTCCTGGTGCCTCTAAATGTATTGGTTTAAAACTTAATCTTTCTGTTTTATGCCTTTAAAAAGAACATGAGCCTCAAGTTACTTGAAACTCAGCTAAGTATTAATAATGTCATAGGTTGATTCTATTCAAAGTGATCGTTGAGTTTTGTGCCTCTAAATTTATTGTTTGAGCTTTTTGAATTACTGTTTAATGCCTTAACAAATAAACATGAGCCCCAACTAAATCATACTGCTGCTGGTATAATAATGTTACTGGTTACTTCAATTTGAGGCATTTTAGGAGACCTGGCACCTCTTAATTCATTGGTTAAACTTTGAAATCTCTATTTTATGCCTTTTTTATATGAATATGAGCTTCAACTAAATTGTTGAAAACATATCCATAACCATTTAAATTTATTTTATAAATTGTGGGCTTATGTATATTTTCAATAGGGATACTGCCTGGGCATATGACAGCCTATTCCTACAAAGATTGTTTCCAACTTTTTAGGGGCATTGGCTATGCTATTGCTGACAGACTGCTTACAGAGAGTGGTCCAGTTCACATTTGTTTAGCATGTCGGAACAAAATACGAGCCGAGAAGGCCCGAGATAGACTTCTTCAAGACCATCCAGATGCTCAAGTGTCCATCATCATACTAGACACAAGCTCTGTACAATCTGTGTTCAAGGCATCGGAAGAAATACGTGAAAAGTAATTAGTACATTTAGTTATTCTCACACTATTCTTTAGTTTTTGTTTAAAACCATTTTTGTCACTGGACTTTTAAGGGAAGCAGGTAAAGCATTGTTTCCAGGTAAAGAACATGCAGAGTTTACTTCAATATACAAAATATTCAATATTTAAATCATCCGAATTAGTCGTTTTGTTGAATGACTATTCAAAAGTGGTAACTATGTTTTTCTCAGTGTTATGTCTCATCTAAGTGACTCTTTTATCTTTTTACATGTAACTTTCATGTTTGCAACTAAGTCTAGTGTGAGTTTAAATTTTAATATATGTTGGTATTTTTATCAAACCATGTCGTATTAAAGAATGCATAGCCCCCTTCCTGATGCTCTGCATTAAATGGCAGTTCCAGACCTTTTGCCTGGTGATAGGATAATGTGACTGGGTGTGCATGGTGATAGGATAATGTGACTGGGTGTGGAATTATGTCCGGCGTTCATGCTAAAATGTTAAAAGCAGCTTCTAGGGCTGTTATTAAATCAATATATCAGGCTACCGTCAGTATTGGTTTGCTGATCGATTATTGGTGCACATGTTAAAATATCAATGCTTTAAGAGAAAAAAATACAATAAAATGTATATTTCCAGATTTTTAAATTACGTATAAAAATGGTAATAATTGTATGAAGCCCATTCCTTAGTCTCTCATTAAGGTTTTCTTTTAAAGTAGACAGTATATTTGCATCAGCCAATAAAAATTATGAGGTGTACTGTATATATTTATGTGTACTGTCTATACATAAAAATTTACTAGTGTTACCAAACTAAAAAAAATACAACAACTTTCACTTCTGGATAAAAGTTTGTGGAAGTGTTGGAAAAAAGATGACTATTGCCTATATTGGTGTTAAATCTCAATGCAGTAAATGGTGTTATTGGTGTTAAATCTCCATGCAGTAAATGGTGTTATTGGGGTTAAATCTCCATGCAGTAAATGGTGTTATTGGTGTTAAATCTCCATGCAGTAAATGGTGTTATTGGTGTTAAATCTCCATGCAGTAACTAAATGGTGTTATTGTGGTTAAATCTCCATGCAGTAAATGGTGTTATTGGTGTTAAATCTCCATGCAGTAAATGGTGTTATTGTAGTTAAATCTCCATGCAGTAAATGGTGTTATTGTGGTTAAATCTCCATGCAGTAAATGGTGTTATTGTGGTTAAATCTCCCTGCAGTAAATGGGGTTATTGGTGTTAAATCTCCCTGCAGTAAATGGTGTTATTGGTGTTTAATCTCCCTGCAGTAAATGGTGTTATTGTAGTTAAATCTCCCTGCATTAAATGGTGTAATTGGTGTTAAATCTCCCTGCAGTAAATGGTGTTATTTGGGTTAAATCTCCCTGCAGTAAATGGTGTTATTTGGGTTAAAAGTTCATGAAGTAAATGGTATTTGTTAGTTATAGAACTTAACTTATTATTATTATAATTATTGTTATTTTAAACTTGGTATATAAAGACATTAATTTGTTTAAAATCCCTTATTAAATTGTAAAGTACTCATGACAGTTAGGCTAACAAAAAATTAATAAAGAAATAAATCAAGCTGAAAAGATACAAGGAAATATTTGTACATACCCCATTTAATTCAAAGTAATAATTCATCAATATGTGTCTATATATCATAAATATTTATCTCTCTGATTATCATATCCGTTAACATGCCCAAGTAGAATCATATGAAAGATGTATATGGATTTCTTAAATTAATTGATAGAACATTGTTAAATTGAAAAAAAAATGCTTTTTTTTAACAGCACTGTATCTGCTTCAAGTAAATATTGTCTATAGATAATTTTATTTAATTGATGCTGGAATATAAACCCAATGATCTAAAATCATATTAATTTTTTATTTCATTTTAACAGGTTTTCTAGATTAGATCTACTTTTCCTTAATGCTGGAATTATGAAGGTTGCTAGTGTAAGATGGGGAATGGTGCTAAAGATCTTCTCAAGGTAACTACGTTTAAACACTGTCAATATGTAAATCACATGTAAAATCATTTGGCACCTTTTAACCTTTTAAATAATGTAAACAAGGGATGAACATTCCAAAAGCCTTTACAATGGTAGGACCCTTTTCATGTACTCTCTGCAAGCTTGCTTGGAAAAGCTTCCTCAAAAAAGCAAAATTAAATGCTCTAGATACTTTCTATCTCAGACTCACCCATAGGCAAATGGTATGTCAACAAATTGAAAGTCAAACTGCAACTCCTCAGCCCATCACCACCTTGATTTCAGTCACAAGTTGTATGCACAACTCCATTCAGATTTTTTTCAGCTGACCTGTTGTTTAATTAAAATCATTATATTTACAGTTGATTGGGAAACAAGTTCTTTCATTTTATACTATTCTCTATAGACTATCCTCTTCCTGGGTAGAACCACTACCCAGTTATTGAGTACCTAGAGCAATGCATGATAAATAGTCTTGCTCAAAAATGAACATCAAGTGGTCGGTTTGGGGATTCGAACATGGGAACCTCTGATCCAGAGTAAAGCTTCTTAACCACTTTGACCACAGATGCTCACTGACCTGCTGTATGCTGGTGGTTCTATGTAGAATTTTATCTAGGAGTCTTCCTCCACCAATAATGTTTGACATTCCAAATAAGGCCATAAATGTTCAGTGTGATGAATAAAAAAGCAATACAAAAGAACACACACTTGAGTTTTTCATTGGTAAGAAATTATTCTTGCATCGCCTTCCTATCAGGTTTTTATAGCTGGACAATATTTTAAGCCAAACTTGGTATTATAGATATTATATAAATAACCAAATCGGTATGATTCTAATATGTAGCCAGAACACAGGGCAAAGAGGAGGAATAAAGGATGATTCTTGAAAACAACATGAACCCCTCTTTATCTGTTGCTATGACACTACATGTAGTTAACTTTAAGCTTGATTGGCATGAATTATTCAAATGTAGGAAAGTTGTGTGAAAAAAGATCTTTCCTCTCCCTGCATTGTTTAAAGTTTTACCCGGGTCAAAAAGTAATAAGTATGCCATCTTATTTACATAAATGTATACAATTTAATTATCCTTAGTGCCTTTTCCAGTAAAGGTGCCCAGATTCTTGGCACTGGACAGGGTGTACTAACACATGTTGATCACACAACGGCAGATGGTCTACAGGAAGTGTTTGCTACCAACCTGTTTGGCCACTTTATCATGGTATGGTTTGTTCTTTATTGGTTTGTTTTTATATACCAGTAATAAGTTAAGGTCTCGTTCATATTATTTTTTATCTGTTTTTGTTACATGGCACTGGCACAGTGATGGTCATATTGGCGACATCCAGCTAATTATTGGAGAAAGAAAACACCAGACATGAAGCTGGGTAGAACCACTGGCACACCATTGGTCTGGTGGAAGAAGTTCTCACATGAAGATTTTCATCCCAACCAAAACTCTCAAGTTGTTTTTTTTAACTGCTCAGGATCGGCTGCCATCTCTTTAATTGTAATCATAACTAAATGTATATACTGATTTACAAAAGCAGCTAAGTTTATATCCCTGAGTGCTAAAAATATTTTCTTAAAGAAACGTACAAACACCTCCACCCAATGACTGGACCACCAGCTATTGATTTACAACGTGTTAAAAGTGGTATCCTAAAGTTTGTCTATCTAATACATGTAACAACATCTCAGCCCTGTTCTGGGGAATTTGTGCATAATATCTTTTTAAACTTATACCATAGTGTAAGTAAAGTCCTGTATAGCATTACCTCAATTGTAAGATGGTACAAATTATGAAATATGGCACCTCAACTGTCAATTATTCCCAAATCTATAAATAAGCATGATAGGTGAGGGGAGGGGATTAGCTGGCATTTTTGTCAATACTGTGCAGTGATATTTCTAGCAGTATAGCACAGGGGCACTTATGAGGTGCCCAGGGACCGAACCCAGCTAGTCCATTATACTGACACTGACGAGTCAGGCGAAATGCTGTCCCCTTATCCCTGAGCGATAGGAGGGAAGCCACTTCTACCAACTTTAAAGTCTTTGATTTGATCTGTCCGGGGTTTGAACCCATGACCTCCCAATCCGCAAGCCGATGCTCTATCACCTGAACTATTGCGGCCAGTCCCCATGATAGGGATTTAAGCTAAAAATATGGTTATGTGACATGATCTTAAAAGTAAGTGGTCACATGGCTTTTTTAGTTTAAAAATTGCTAACTGCACATGGCTCAGATAGAAAATTTATTGTGTATTGACAAGTGGAGCATAATGCTTTACTTTTCACATGGATGTAGGGCTACAATAAACAGCACTTTGTGGGATCTTTTCAGTTGTCAGTAATATATTTGGCTGCATGAGAGAAAAAAAATATGGTTCAAACTGTTGGATACCACCTTTAAAAAGGTACCTCATATATACAATGTATGTATAGCCATAGTATCATTTAACAACTGTCATGTAACTAGTTATTCCACATTGCAGGTCCGCGAGCTAGAAGACATGGTAACCAAGGTTATATGGACCTCCTCACAGAATGCAGATGCCAGTGCTCTGGATTTGTCTGATATTCAGCACAGAAATGGGTGAGTTTTGTTGTTTTACTGCATCACATTGGAAAAATTGTTTATCTTTGGCATGACTGACATTTTGGGACTTCAGTTGGTGTGGTAGTAACCTACTAAATTCAGGGCCTGAGGATATAAATTTCTGACCTTGAGTCCGAGATTATTTTCAAGCATGTGATTGGTAAGATTCGAAATTTCATTTAAACTTCAACCAATGAGATCATTGAAGTGAAACTCACATTGCCTATGTTCAACCAACACAGTTGAAAGATAGGGTCAAGAAAGACAATACTATTATGGGCTCTTCAGCTGGTTCATGTATGCATGATGTGATATGCACTAAAAAGTATCCACTTAGCTAAAGAGCCTACTTTATGTGTATTAGTTCTATACCTACATAGGAAAATGTAGAAGCTTAGGTGGTGAGTGCTGGCCATAACAATATGGATTATCTAAAACTTTCTAGCTTTCTTAGTCATCAAAGTCTCTACCTTTTCATTCTGTACTAGTACTGTAAGTCCTTCCGGCCCAGCTGTATCTGCAACTGTTTAAAAAATTTTTGTATGCCTGTTTAATCAGCAAATGATTGTTTTAAGTTGGTGAGCATCTTTAAGCAAAGCTCCAGTATTTGTGTTTAAATTGCTTTGGCACAATATTGATATTATCCATATGTAATTGTTGAAGAACATATCTCTCAAAATTGGATGTTCTAAATAGTATTTTGTGGAATTATGATAACCAGATTAACTGTGCAAACCAAATAAAAAATATTGAAAATTTACAATAGGGATTTATTCTGCCTTAAACACTTTTAAGGGGGTGATTTTGTCCATCTTTGGGATGGATTTTTTCTGTCCACATCATGTGACTGCATCGACTTATCTCTGGGTACCTGCTCCATTGTGTATATAAAATTATATTTATTGTAGACATGAACACTATAGCTCCTCCAAGTATGCCACGGATGCCTTGAGTGTATCTCTGAATGAACGCCTCAATAGACAGGTCAGTCAGTAAAATCATTGATTAAAAATAAAGTGATTGATTTAAAACATGCACATACCTAACCAATAATCTCAATAAACATATTTTTTGTAAAATACTGCACACTCTTATTGTGGTTAATATTTAATTATATATGGGAGACTGTGGTTATGTCTTTTAGCTTCCATTATGCATGATATATATATTTGAACAAACTCATATTGTTGCATTGTTTCCTAAATTCAAAGGCTAGATAAAAAATCCTCACAGTTCAAGGATACTCTTACAAATGCTTACCTACATTAAAATCACAGTGCATGTAAACATGGAAACATGAAATAAACAGTGATTTGGTATATTTTAACAAACTTTGTTATAAATGCTTTCATCCTCTCACTTGTAGAAGTGTACAAAGTTTGCAGACATTGACATCAGTGATTCTATGAAATAAATATATCAAGCACAACTTCATTGCTATTTTCTCAATATATGCTGAGTTTATGTCCATTTTATCTCCTCAGGGTGTATATTCTGTGATAACCTGTCCAGGGTTGGTTATGTCCAATATGACCTTTGGCATACTTCCATCCTGGATCTGGACCCTTGTCATGCCTTTTCTATATTTGGTAAGTGTTTATATTTGGTTAACCCTTACTTGTTGAAAAAAACAACAAGGGTGGGGAATGTTAAGTGTAAAAGTGGTGAATGGTGTTCCCAGCTAGAAAAAGCATACATGTGAACTTTTCTGAGGCCAAACTGTGAGATTTTCACTTGCTATGTGTGAGATTTGTTATTTTTTTATAAACAAAAAAGGAAATAATCTGTTTCCAAGTACATGTAGAAAGATTTCTGAAAAATGTGTAAAACACTGTTCATTTTAAAATAATTGTGAACCTTAAAAAAGGGAGTCTCCTCCAAAAGCGGGATAGTTCACATGTATGAAAAAGGTGAAACATGACATAAACACAGTTGAACTTGTCTTCATACTTTAAAACTCTCCTTAAAACCCCCCACAAATTTAGTGTAACACCAATGAAAAATACTTGATCAGTTAAGTAGAAAAGCATCTTATAAGAACATATTCAATGTGCACTTGAGCAGATACACATGTATATATTCCATTCACAAATGTACCCTCATTGGTCAGATAGGGAGACCATAATTTCAGAAAATATATAAAGTATAGAATATGCACTTCTATGCCCATGTACATATGCTGAACGGTGTTCAGGCTGTTCTTTCTTAATTGTTTGTTACATCACACCAACTCAATTATTGTCATGTTGGCATGCAGTTGGGTGTAATTATATTTAGTAAACCCATTTGTTGCTGGATGTAACATTTTAAGTTACAGCAGTTGAGACCTCTTTCTTGAATAGATTTAACATGCAATAATTTCATATTGTATACCAAAGCTTATAGTTGCTTTTGGTGACTTAAAAGTTCCAAATTTTCTTATAGTGATGAGATTATATTTTTTACACAAATAATGGGCAATGGCTTTAGCCAAATTTTCTTCTTGGGTCTTCCTGCATAAAGGCAGCTATAGGGCCATTAAATACCTTTGTTAGGTTTATAAAATGAACAGCACTGTGCCAAAAATGAGTTGAAGGAAGTTTTCCCATGATATTAGGCAACATTGGTATAATGTGATTCTGATCTCTCAACATGCTTCATGTTTCCAACACCATAACGATCTTGCCATCACTTTTAAAGCATTGAAACAGTTCATTCATGAATATTTTAACATTAAGTAGAATCCCTTGCATGCATTCCAACTGCTATCACAGAATATGATTTACTTTCAGTATCACTTGATAACTGCTTTCAGCGCTCACCTATGTTATGTCTGTATAAATCTTTGTTTGCTTCGAACTGTTTTAGAAGTATAGCTTACCCAACTTTTCCATCTACATAAATTTATAGAGCATCATCATATGATAGTGACCAAGGTTATTACAACATGACCTAGTGCTAAGCTCAAATCAATACTTACACAATGAATAAAAAAATATATGCCAAAGTCCTATGAGCATTGCAACATAAACCAAAATTTGAAAAGGCACAGGACAAAGGTATTCACATGCAAGACAAAAAAGCCAACCCAACAGTTACCACCTTGGAACAGTCAGTTGGCGATATGAAGCCTTACAGTCATAGAAATTAAGATTGAAATTTACAAGCAAGTCGGGCTAGTAACTAAGCAATTTTCACTAGCAGGAATGAAAATTCATTAGCCTGAATTAAATTCTGTTTTAATTTTACAAGTAAGCAAAAAAAAAAACTAAGATAAATACGGAAAAAAGCACCATTTAAGTAGCAATCGCCTGGTAACTTCATGGTTTTTTCCTGGGTTTTGCACCAGAAACATGTTTCAGTTTAAATTTTCTCTGCCATTTTGTTCATAACTAGTGGGCACCAGAATACCGTGCGGTTCCTGAACAGTAAACATATTATTGGTTTAGTGCGCATAACATGTTTATGATACAAGCGACAGCTTGCCGAATGAAATAAGCAGCTCAAAAGTTTACAAATTAAAAATGAAAGTACAATGATTTTTTAACGATCAGGATCTTAGAAGCCCATCAGGCTACAAAAATAGAAATTTTTACTAGCCCAAGAGAAAATCTACTAGTTTTTTGCTGTTGGGCTAGCGCTATTTTCGACCACTGGTCTTATGTTTTAACTAGCTAACAACATAAAAAAACTTGTCTCATGGCATGGTTCTGTGCAAATTCAACAACCAAAGTGTAATAAGTAACATCAACAAAAATGTAAAGTTGTCAGAAAAAAGTACATATTCCTTCTTTTTATTAGACAGCAACCTGATTCTGGTCTTTGTTTTTTCTCACAATACAGATGAGATTATTTGTGTCTTCCCTGACTTGTACTCCTCACAATGGTGCTGAAGCTTTGGTAAGTAACACTTAAAAGTTATACACTTAGTTAAACCATACCTTGCCAATAAACAACTCAGAATCAAATCATATTTTTCTGGGTACTTTTTCTACAAGTAATAGAAGATCCAAAAAGTTTTAGCAAGCCATTTTATTATTTGATGAAATAAATGCCTTTTGTTATTTTTGGCAGGTAGAGTTGTCTCCATTGTTTTCTCATAGTTTTACTAATAATTGACAATCGATAAAGCCAGTTTAACCACGCCTCCAATAGGTCAGATTAACATTGAATTGTCACATGCATGAAAATAAATTATTAACACAATTATACACAGTTTAGTGGATGGTGCAGTTTACCGTTAAGTTAAAAGTATAAACTTATATATTATATAGAATGATGACATTTATTTTATATGCTGAGAAACAAAGTTGGAATTTGCTCATTTTTCACTCATGGTCTTTTTATTGTGCTACTGTGATGATTCACAGAACAATCCAATTTTGGATCTAAACACAGTATTATTTATCAAAGAATTTGTAAACTGTTGGAATAACCAAAATTTCTAAGCATGTAAACTGCAGATCAAGACAAGCTAGTACTATATTGCCTTTTGACAAGCGGGCAAATGTAAACAATCAACCATGTGCCAATGAATGGTGCACTCTGATTGGTTGGGTTCATAAGAGTCTTCTTTTACTGGGGTAGCCATCCATCACATACATGTGAACTTTTTCTGAGGCCAAAGTTGGAGATTTGTTATTTTCACATAAACAAAGAAGTTATTTGTTTCTTAGTAATGAAATTACTGAAAATGTGTTAAACACAACTCATTTTCAGATAATTTTGAACCTTGAAAGAGGGAGTCTCTCTCTTAAAGCCAAAGAGTTCACATGTATGCCGGGCGGCTTTTAATTGCCATCAGTAAATTGTTAAATAATATGGAAATAATTACCACTACATTTAAATGACACTGTCATAGCTGGTTTTAAACACCTAAAGAAATGCCTCAGTCAGTCACATTATCTTTACATTGGGCATTCACCTTGTAAATACCTCTTATAAAACTGAGCTTAAACAATACCACTATCATTTTCAAGACTACATAAACTAGAACTATGTCTTTGGAGCCAACACTTTTCTCATTGCCATGGGCAGTGTTTATTGCAATTAAAACATTTTTTATTAAAAAGTGAACATTATATCAATATTCTCTTAATAAACTAACAGATTCTTATAATTTGAATGTCGTTCAGAACAAAAAGTGAAGTCTATAGGATATAGCTATAAGTTAGGAAAATGATGATTTTTATATTAAAATTAAAAATTAGGCAAATTATTAACTTGATGTACTGAAGGGCAGGTGTCTATATAGCAGAATGTTGACTGGGGAACTGCGCACGAGAAAGAGGGTAATCCTGCAGATATTAAGACTACAGACTAAAACTTTACCAAACTTCTTTATAGGTTAACTTAATGCAAACAGGCTAAAATAATAGCCCATGATCCATTTTCTCTATTTTGCCTGTAGATTGGTGTAGCCCTCAGTTCCCCCGAATCCCTCAACCCCAGAGTGAAATATTCCAGCTTTTGTTCCTTCTTGGGCAAGCCCTATGTGTTTGAACAAGAGGTAGGTTACTATGTGACTTATTAGTTCTTATTGTAAAATGCAAAAAAAAAATATACCTGCATCTTAGTTTTTTACTACATCATACAAACATTACTGAGTTAATCAAAGAATTTTCCAGCTATAATACGTGGAGAAAGATCCATGACCTGTGTCTTAGTTGAACCACTGGACACACTACAGTTCAACTAGTAGACAACCGTCTCCAGATAACTAAAATACTGTTGGTGGGACGATAAACCCAACAAACAAACAAACTAGTAGACATCTTCAAATTAAGTTTACATCCCAACTGAGACTCGAATCCGTCTTACATATTGTGATGCATAGAAACTATGTTTGTTTTGTGGTTGCTCAGATAAATAAGAAAATAATTTTACCTAAACAATGAAAATGACAGACATGATGCTATATTCATTCACATTATCCTATCACTGTAGGAGTTGGTTAGGCCCTGAGTTGAAGCCAGGGCCAAGCTAAACTTCACCTACACAATTCCAGAAATAACTATTTTACCACAAATATTTTTCTTGGTTGTTTTCTCTACATTCCATATGTTAGCAAGTTTTGTTTGTAGAATATGTATATGTGTCAATAAATATAAAAAAGAGTTGGCTATTTTTATGTTAGTCGATAAAAATAGTTATTTGTGTTTATTTTTTTTTTTACATATTGTTTTTTATAAATAACCTTATTCTTTCAGTTAAAGATAGACCAGCATATTGTGGACAGTGTATATGATCAACTTGAAGATTTGTATCAAAATTTTAAAACAAGGTACAGGAAGCCAAAACATGTTGCAAATGGACATAGTGTTGCTTAGGATTTACTTGCAAATTGATATACAGTTGCAAAATGTTTACTTTGGTTAAACATATTTTATAATTACAACATGTCATTTGCCTTTTTTTACAAATTGCTTACCCAAATCATTGACTGATCTTTGCCTTGAAAAGTGATATCCTTAACCAAAAAGTAACATAGGCATTGGTTGTAGCAATTTCTTTTTCTCCATTATAAAGTGACATTGTTCGCTCAGTGTAACCTCCCATTTCGGTAGGTTTTTGGTATAGTGTAACTGCAGAAATTCTTTGAATGTTCCCAATGTTTTAACATAGGAGAACACAGACTGCAACATACAGTTAGTATCAATTTTTAATGAATTATGTCTTATGATGCAAATAAATATATCAATAATAACAATAAAAAATTTGTTTATAAAAACAATTATGAAAGTACCTGTTCACAAGGGAGATAACTTATACATTACTTTCTGTTAAGAAACAGGGATTAGCTCTACTAGCCCTGCCATCTTGACGGTGTTATCGCATCAATTTGGTGTAACACTTTATGACAGATGGTCACGTGGCTGGTTATGTTTTTGTAAAATGCTTTCTTATTTATTCAATTAAATTGTTAATTTTTTTTAATTTTTTTTTAAATTAAAATGCATTTTGTAAGCTTTTGTTGTTGACATTTTACATAAATTTGCTTCAATGTTTTTCTCAGGTAATAATTGTCCTTTGATATGTTCAGGAATGACATATTCTTCTTTTAATTTTTTAACTTACTTTTTCCAGGTGCTTGTTAAAATACATGTATAATCACATTATTTAGTTCCATGTTAGTTTTTGTAAGAGCAATGGCCCTGGTCCAATTTAGAAAATGTTGGTGCATGCATGTTTGTACTTTTATTAAAGTGCTATGAACTAAGATAGTACTAGCACTCATAAAGTTTATGAGTTATTGATCAAAGTTTCTTACAAGAAGTATTGACCAAAGATATTCTTGATTTTAAGCTTTAATGATTGCTATAAAATACATTATATTGCATCAAATTTTGGTAAATGTAGGAAAATAATGATTTTCTGATAGCTTCTTTTTATACAATTTAATTGTATGCCAAATTTCCAACTTTGACAATGTGCATTTTGATTTTTGATTTTTTTTCCACATTGTTTAAGATTAATGTATTCTCAATGGGATAAGGAGACATGAAAGAGCTGTCTGCATTTTATACATAGATGGTGATGTCACTAGATTCTTGTCATCTCTATACTATGATGCTGCGTCACTGGGGATTTGTGCTTCCACATTGTAAAATTGTTCCATATATCGATAAAAAGGTATTATATTTTATTTAAAAAATACATGTTGTAAGTAGCCAGTAAATAGTCTGAAATGCACAGCATCTTTTTTGTGTAGATTTTTTACATTGAAATAAGTCTGTGCCCAGAGTCCTTTGAGCTCTTTTATACAGACTGGTCATTGAATCTGGTGTTGATGCATTGTCCAGTCTGTAAATAACAGTATCAAAGGTTCAGTCCAAATGAAGTGAATTAGTGATTCAATACAAACCAGATTATGCACAATAATGCACATATTTGTGACCATATGTCTCAATAGATGTCATGTCCTTAAAATTTAAAGCAGTTTTGACTATTTAATAATGCTTTACATGTTTTTGGTTTCATGAAAGCGATTGTGGATTAGTAAAACCAATTAGATGTTGTATACCAATCCCAGGAACAATGATGTTAGCAACTGACATTTAAAATTATGCAATTGTATTATTGATATTTTTACAAGCATTTTTTGTATAATATGTGTACCATATGTATATCAGTTGAACTTGATGAATGATGACACCTTTTCTTTTTGTCAGCTGTTGGAGTTGTATAATTATAATTCAAATGGGTCTAAGGGGTATTGTCTTACTTATATTTTGTGTTAGAAATTGTAATACTTTAAATATTTTCTGAGTTTTTGTGTTTTGTTGGAAAAAAGTGCCTTTTACTTATATTAATCCTTACCAAACCCAATTTATAGGTAGAAGTAGTGATCATATGATGAATAAAGAAATAGTGTGTAGTTTTCTTAATGATTTGAAATTTGCATCCATTTTTGAAGGTAAAATTCATCTGATTTATAAATAAGTGCGGTATTATGTTGCCATGTATCCTAAATACTTTAATTTGTTATCTTTACATAACTTTCAACTATTTGATTAGGGCCTCTTTTGGGTGTATGACATGTGTATATTTGATGCACATTGATGCTCAATGTCTGTGACATATATTTTGAAAATAAAACTATTGTGGACAGATTAAAAATGGTGTTACAAATATGTGATCATATTACACTTTATTGATAAGTTGATGTTTTGTCTGTTGTTATCGATGACAGAGTTTTAAAAATTTCATAAGTAATGTATTTTAGACAGAGTTTTAAAAATTTCATAAGTATAAATGTATTTTAGAAAATATATTTTATATAATTAGTCAACTAGTCATTACTCTTTGTTCTGGGTTTACATATATATGCATGCATGGTAGGTGTTTTCATTGAGCAATTATTTTTTTAAAATACATGTATAAAAAGAACTGCTGAAAGTCATTTTACCATTAATCTGAGTGTAATTGTGTACTGATATTATGCAATTATATATTGTATTCAAAATAAAACAATCCTAACAAACATGGTTGTCAAATTTTATGATTATCTGGTAACATGGTACATACAATTTGTGTATTGTGATAACCAAATTTAAAAATTTACTTACACTTATTTACAAATTAGTAATGCTAAGAACCACATACATTTAGAAGTCAGCTGAAAGAGGCAGCCTCATAAATGTTTTGTCCCTGATTGGGACTCGAATCTATGCCGTGAGGTGCTGAAAAGTTAGAAGCATTCTAACCACAACTACAGCAGAAAGAAGTGAACACATTTAGAGAAGAACAAATAGTATAAGAACTGTGATCAGAAGGTCTCGTTCTTAAGGTTATTTTCCCACCAACCACATTTCAGGTATGTGGAGAGGGTGTTGACTTTAAGCAAATATAGTGCCGCCTTCTGAATATAATGCTGTGAACACAAGCCATGATAACACGGTCACATTATCCTGATTCCAGGCTAACCAGTCATGAACCTTCCTTAATAGTTGCCTAAGCTTATGCAGGGAAACTATTATTAGAATTGTGTTATATGAGTAAAAAATGTAAAATATTAATTGTACAGTGAAAGAGTGACAATGCACAGCATTTGAACGTTCAGGCCTTAAGTTTACATATAAAGGACTAGCATAAATTGTGAATAGTTTTATGGCTGATAGATTTTGTTAGTTTAATTTCTGGTGGCTGTTGTCACAATGAACTTGATAGTCATGTCTCAACATATAACATGTTTTACTACAATTCATGCAAAATATGATTAAATTAAACATCACCCAACCCACAGAAATCTACATCAACATCTAATAAGACACACAAATTGTCGTCAATACACAAGCAAAATTTTAGCCTTGATTTCTTGTTTTTCAATGTCAGTTCAGGTGACATGCACAAATTCTGGGCTTGTTTTCAGATGTCCTTTCAGTACAAATTTTGAGTTTAATTTCTAGTTTTCACATGTCCTTTCAGTACAAATTTAGAGTTTAATTTCTAGTTTTCACATGTCGGTTCTGCTTTCTGGTTTTCAGATGTCCTTTCAGTACAAATTTCGAGTTTAATTTCTAGTTTTCACATGTCGGTTCTGCTTTCTGGTTTTCAGATGTCCTTTCAGTACAAATTTTAAGTTTAATTTTTAGTTTTCACATTTCGGTTCTGCTTTCTGGTTTTCAGATGTCCTTTCAGTACAAATTTTTAATTTAATTTCTAGTTTTCCCATGTCAGTTCCGCTGACAAGCACAAATTTTGGGCTTAATTTCTAGTTATCACATGTCTGCTCAGTAGACAAGCACAAATTATGGACTTGATTTCTAGTTTTCACATGTCGGTTCAGGTGACAGGTACAAATTTTGAGCATAATTTCTAGTTTTGGCATGTCAGTTCGGTTGACAAGCTCAAATTTTGGGATGGATTTCTAGTTATCACATGTTGGTTCAGGTGACAAGTACAAATTATGGGCTTGATTTCTAGTTGCTGAACGTCTGTTCAGTTTACAATGCAAATTATTGCACTGATTTCTGGTTTACACATATTGATTTAGTAGATAAGAATCAATTTTGAGCTTGATTTCTAGTTTTGTTGGTTCAGTTGACAAGCACAGATTTTGGGGTTAATTTCTAGTATCCACATATTGTTTCAGTAGACAAGTTCCAATTTGGAGCTTGATTTCTAGTTTTGTTGGTTTAGCTGACAAGCACAGATTATGGGGTTAATTTCTAGTATCCACATATTGTTTCAGTAGACAAGTTCCAATTTTGAGCTTGATTTCTAGTTTTAGCATGTTGGTTCAGTTGACAAATACAAATTATGGGCTCGATTTCTAGTTTTCACATGTTGTTTCAGTTGACAAGCACACTTTTTTGCTTGATTTCTGTTTTTCAGATGTCTGTCCAGTAGACAAGGACACATTTTGAGCTTAATTTTTGTTTTTGCATGTCAGTTCAGTTGACAAGCACACATTTTGGCTTGATTGCTGGTTTTCAGATTTCAGTTTAGTTGCCAAGCATAAATTATGGGCTTGATTCTTAGTTGTGGCATGTTGTTTTAGTAGACAGGCATAAAGTATGGGCTGAAATTTCAATTTTCACATGCTTTATGTTCATACTTTTTTAGATTTTGCATGACCAGCACAAATTATGGGTCTTATTCTTTGTTTTGGCATGTTGGTTTAGTATTAAGTATAAATATTGGGCTTATTTATATTTTTTGTGTGTATGCCATTTAGTAAACAAGATACACAACTGTATATAAATTGGAGTTTAGTCACTTATTAGAATGTGTGTACCTTAGCAACAATTTTTGCATAATAATTTTATGACTAAAAAAGAAAATGTATATTAATTTCCACATGAAAATAGTTAAAAATTCTTGGCTGGTTAATCTAGTTAAACTTACTTCTTGTCGCTCAATGTCAGGCACTTTGTTGCCATATTAGTTGCAGTTTATTTACTAAATATTATTAAATTAGGACCGCTCTTAAACAATACCGCTTCTCAACTTAGTTACCATGTACGTAAGGATGTGACGTCATAGTCATTTACCAAGACTGGTTCCCAAAATGTTCCCATATAGATTTACATACACATGAAATGGTGCAAAACCAGTCTACCTTTAAGGGAAATAAATCCGTTCAGTTCAAATCCGCAACACTTACTTCCCTTTGACCATTTTTTTTTTGTTTCTAATTGAGGTGTTTTCATCTTAAAAAGTTAACGGCTTTCTCATCGCTATCACCATTACAGGTTCAATTGTTAATTAAACTGGAATAAACGTTATTTTTAAATTGTATTCTATGATTTTTTGACATAGTACACCCTTTTGAATTAGACTTGTTTTGTTTATTTAGAACACTAGGCTCAGGGCATTAATTATGCTGTGTACATTATTTTATGGTTGGATTTCTTTTATATACTATTAAATAAAGCTGGTGAGATAAGACAGACAGAAAGTTGTATGGATAGATAGATGGTAGGTAGGTGGGTTAGGTAGGTGGACTAATTGAAACATTATTAAATACACATGTGCCAGCGTTAATGGCAAAAAGTGGTAATAAAATAAAAAAAGAAAGCAGTGTTCATTGACTAGCGTTTAATTAGAAGTACAGGCGGCTATACACATTGAGATAACCAGGTTTTTTTAGTATTGATATACAACTGTACACATCAGATACACAGAGAAAAATATAAAACATAGATATATTGCTGAAACATGAAGGTTTAATATCGCTTCCATCTACATTCATCTTTGTCATTTATGCCTGCCTATGCTACATTGTACATATAAGCACCTTCTTACATGTACATCTGCGGCTACCTATGCAGGGAAAGGAAGCAGGCTTGTGGCCAAATAAATAGTCCCCGACTTACAACTTCTTAGGCCCTCATTTCCGAGTCCCTTTTAAAACATTTTCTTGTATATACATCTCTTGGGTTCGAGTATCGGTCGGGACATAAACGGGTTCCTATTTATATTAACAATACCTAGCTTATCTGGCCAGATTAGGTAGTTCTACACAGGCATGTGACGACAAAGTTTTTAAAATGGTATTGTCAAAAATCCCTAGCGTATTCCTAGTTTATAAGGGCAGTTCCACCACTAGTTGGCCCGGTGTCAGGATAATTTGACTGTGAGGAATAATGTCCGGTGTACAAGTACATAGTAAATGCAGCATCTTATGTCTGCTTATTTTGATCACCCCGTCAACAATACTAAAAAGTCCGAAATAATTTCTAAGAAAAACAATAGCACTAAAGTACCCTACAGATAATATTTTATATACAAAAAGTTTAACTATAACGTTTAAATCTTAACAAAAACAAACGTTTCATAAAGCTATGACGTCACCTCACGGGCATTTCCAAAACCAACCAACAAGAAAAAGGCATGGGTGTTAGGCGCCGCAAAGAGTATGCACTTTAAAAAAGACGATGACTTGCCTGGGAACTAAACACTCTTTTAACGGGATAAATTGCATTAACATTAGAGAGTGACGAACCACAACCCTGATGGGAACTTAACTTCCTTCCTTATTGTTTGCTTCATTTATATTTACAAACGGCATTGTTTGCATCGGCATACTCAGTTTCTTAGGTTAGACAAGACCTCGCAAAACAGCTTCGAATTCCTGTAATTGCCTGCTACCTTTTCATAATTGCAAGCTACACTGCTAAAAAGCATGAATACCCGTAAAGGTCTCTGAAAACAAATACCTAGAACAGCTGCAAGATCTTGTTATTGTCCACTACACTATCGTCCCCATAATGCATTCCATAAGATGCACCGCTCTAAAGAGCGGAGCTAACAAGAACACAAAAGAGCACGGATGTGAGACCTCTAAGGCGCCGCAGAGCGCATGCGCTTTAAACAAGAAGATGAATATCCTGGAAACTAAGCACTCTCTTACACCGTCGTGTCATTGCATAACTATTTGTGCGTAACAAACCGTAACTCTGATCATCTACTTTATTGCTGTCTTCCTTGTTGTCTGCTACATCTGCAATTACAAATTGCATTGATAACATCGGCATACTCTTTTTTTTGTTTGTTAAATAAAATTTTGTCAAACAGCTGCAAATTACTTTTAATGTCTGCTACTTCTTTTTCATTATTTGATAGGGAGACTTCTCTAAGTGCTTTAAGGGTAACCCACCCTAAATCTCAGAATTGCAATGTGTCCACCATGAGATACCTTTTTATAAGGAGTTTGATGTCCTCAGAAGTTCTACTGTTTAATTTCATTTATGTTTTTTTTTTAAATTTGTTTTGATTTTGTTATTTTTTTGTTTGTTTGTCTGTTGTTTGTTTGTTTTGCTTGTTTTGTTTCTGTGTTTATAGGAGCGGTTCAATATCACGCAACGCAGGATCTAAGAATCGGTGAGATATTTACCGAAATTAATAATGGATTCAGATTTAGCACACATAATATACTCAGGAAACAATGATGGAGCAAAATAAAATCCAAATAACTTATTGTTAACCATACTGAGACGTGCCGATGACAAAATGTGCCGGTGCCAAAAGGTTGCGATGTCAAAAGCCAGTAAGTCATTGGACCGAGCAAATCAACAAGCAACACCAGGTTGCGAATCCCTTTATGATAATCAACAAATGGCATCATTTACAATGTACCAAGTTCGGCTATGCTAAATAAAATGTCGGATTTATAATTTGGGAAAAAACAACAGAAAGAAATTTGTTTTATATCATAGAATATGCTACATCAAAACAGTGGAAGAAACCCGCGTCATGAAGACACCTTATTTTCTACACATCTATTCAATGTCATTCAGGAAACAATCGTGTTGTTACCAGTTGATCTTCCACAAACATTTTGTAATACTTCTATATCAATAGTGTGTGGGTTCTGGTCTGTATCGACATCTATCTCCCGTACGCGGATATCAGTCTACAAGAAGAGAATATCATATACGCGCTGTTCTATCCGTGGGAGGTATATAATTATACGAGCTGTGCTTTATGCAACACGGATGGATACAAAATGTATGCTTTTCTACCTATTGAAAAAATGGAAATCATGGGCTTGCAATGTATATTAGATAAAACAGTTGTGTTTCGTATGTATAATAAGAAAAGTGTTGCAGCTATCTTCCTGCCGTCCTTAGATATGAATCACATTTGAACGTTAAACTGGCACTAGATTGGAGATATGTGCATGTTGTAAGCTAGCCTTGTTATACAGAATTGCTGGAAGTCATTGTGAGTCAGGGGCGTGCCTAGACGACTTTTGTGTATACGCACTCCTGCTAGGGGGATCCGGCATGCTCCCCCGGAAAAAAATTTTTTACTACATAACGCCGTAGGTGCGTTCTGGGGCGTTTTTAAACATAAAGAAATTGCCAAAAAAACTATCATTTGAAATAGAAAATACGTCATACTTTTTTAGGTGTCTTTATAACGCTTCATAACGTATACAAAACATTTTTTCTGAAAACAAGTAATAGTAGTAAAATTAAGACTATATATGTATATAGTCAAACAAAAAAAAGATGGGTGTAAGTTAGACATTTGTAATTATGAATGATGAAAACCACTAGATCTTACAGGTAGTGCCTAACCCGGGTTAGGCGACGATTTTTATTCGCTTCTTGGCGTTTCTATTTTTTCAATTTCTGGAAGCCACTGTACGCACGTGCGTAAGTGCGTAACGGCAGGCACGCCCCTGTGAGTGGAAGCCTTCGTTGATCATTATCTGTACAGCCTGATCCCAAAATGCTTCTGAAAAAATAAAATAAAATAAATCAAACGTAAAGCTAATATAACATTTTCTTAGGTTATTTGTCTTTAAATTGTCATTAATGCGCCAGTGGCCGAGCGGTCAGAGTCGCTGACTAGTAGCTTCTTAGCCCCTGACCACGTGGGTTTGAGCCCAGGTCGGGTCGAGAGCTTTCATGTGGGAAGGTTTTCCAGCTGACCTGCGGGGCGCCGTTAGTTTTACTCAGACATTCGTCTGGGATCTTCCTCCCCCAATATTTTAGCTGTATATCGCTATGATGACCATAATTGTGTCGGTGCGATGTAGAAAAAAAACTTCACTGTCGATTGTGACCAAGAGCCGCAATACATCCTACAACATCTTTAGTTTATGTTGCTCTCTGCTCACAAGCTACACGTATCTTGCATTGCATACACAGACACAAGCACACACATATGCTTGAATGACACCCACACACACGCACGCATGTGTGCACGCACGTACCACACAAGCAAGCACATATGGGTAAATGATTAAATGATTCCTTAACAAACCCTCTGTGCAATAGGGCCACATAAAGTATCGACTTGTAAGGTGTTGTCGCTCTATGGATTCAGGCCTTGAGCTGACTATGAGCAGGCACACAGCCATGACTTGTTGGAGCATGGTTATATACTTAAGGCGACAAACGCAACCTTCCGGTTAAAAAATATACGTTCATGTATTGAAGTATAGCGCATGCACAAGCAAGCCAATAATATTCATTATTTATGTAATAAAAAGGGAAAACATTTGTTTACAGTTTGACTAGTAAGTAGTTATTGCTATGCCAGGAGTGCACACATGTAATATTTCTGAAAATTATCCCTAATAAGAAAATAAAAATATTGAATTCATAACAATTCGTAACAAAATACTGTCCGGTCGTTAACGATAAACAGTATCAAGTAAATGTATGTTACAACTTTATTTTTTACAAAAAAATAGCTGCATACAATAAATATGAATTCCTGTATGTGTAAACTAGAATTAAAGTGAAACACTATAAAATAGAAAAAATAGTATGAACCACACAATGTTCATATTATACGGCAACTGTACAAATAAAATATACATACCGATACTATCTTTTGCAATCTGTGTTGAAAGAATTTAATATTTCGCCTTGTCATTGATAAAGTGCCAAGGTCATAATCTCGAAACGTATTCAATTCTTATCATTTCTAGCCTGACTATTACACATACGATGTTCTTTGTGGATTTCGTTCCTCTTTCGTAAAGACTTTATGCACAGTCTAAAAATGTCAACGAGTTTCATAGCTTGCCTATGGCCATACAGTTTGTTGGAGTTATCGTCCTACAAACAATTTTCATTAACCGGAGATGGTGTTAATGTTCGGCAGATATAGTGAAGCCCTCAATGAACTTCTGACACGATACAGCACCCAGTCGCATTATCCGGACATCGGAACTACCAGTTGAAGAACAATCCTCATATTTGCGTGAGCAAGGGCGTTATATCACTAAGATGCTGACGACATTGGTATGTCACGGCATGGTTTGGTGACCTCCGTTTCTCCCGTACTTGGTGTCGACGATTTCCCGCTTTTAGACCCTTTGGGTCACACATTTGATACCTATGTTTACCAACTTCTTACCATGTAAAAAACATAGACATATAGTTAAGGAACCTTTGACTCATGACGTCACGCTATATACTATATATAAATAGGTCAAAATTGTCGCAGCGCCATCACCGGGAGTCATAGAGATCCTCCGCTGTAAACCAAAGCAATAGGTGGAAAAATGAAAACCGTGTTAATATATTTATGGAAAATGCGGAAATCCTGTGTTAATTGGGTTTTGCCAAACCAGAGTGTCGGGGACACTATTTCTTCTTGATAACCGTTCAGGCTTGAGTGTTAATCCAAACACGACGCGCATTTGCTCCGCCCACTTCGAGTCTGCTGTTATGAAAGGTTATTTCTTTATTCTTTATTTGTTTGCTGTTGTTATTAATATGATAACAAGGGTTTATCTTAGTATATAATTAGTCATTTTACGTTTAGTTTCCTACATAATAGATACCTAATACGGAATATCAACACGCCTATGGCAGTTGTCAGAAAACATTGTTCTACTTTCGGTTTCCATTGTGAAAATAGTAACTGTTTATTCTAACTGTTAACTTTAAATCTCTGGATTAGATTATTCTAAACAACAATTAATATATTTTACATAAATACATATATAGTTTTTTATTTTGCCTTATTTTTTAAATTTTGCATTCTGTAGTAGGAAAAGGGGGGTGGGGTCTAAGCTACTCTTTTTTTATCATTTATGGAATAGAACCATTTATAAAATCAATCCCGCCCCTTTTGTTCTGTTGTTTTCAATGAATTATTTGCGACAAATATAGTGCTGTCTTTACTGTGATTTCATGCATTTAACACCTCAATGAAACCCATTTTATTGTGAGACCAGTATTGTGTAACTTTCAGTTTGAGTGTTGTCACGAATTTGAAATACCAAACGTATGTAGCACTGTTTAACGTCACTATTAGGACCAAGCTTTTAACTTTGAGTGTTCTGTTTCTAGAGTGGATGTGCGAGCCACAAATAAAGCAATTTACTGTCCTTGACTTACTCACTAGAACATTCATTGAGGGTTTCGTAGTAGTATGTGTACCTCATTTATTTGATTTTTTGACATAATATGTCTTTATATACAGTTCCAACAAAATGAATTTCTTCCATACTTGAACACATGGTTAGGGGGTGTCAAGATACACTAGGCGTTTAGAACAAATGAAACAGGCTAGGACAAATATTCTTGTCCAATCAGACCAATTAAAGAATGTGCTGAAATGTTTTTCACATAATTATTGTCTGCACTAAATGGAGTCTAATTTATGCTGAAAACAATGAAATACATAACATGACAGGACAATGGCGGACATCAAATGAACAAATCATTCCACTAAAAGAAGTGAAACTGAATGTAAACAAACAAAGTTTTATGGAGCCCATTTAAGGAATATACAGCGAACGCAAATCTTTAAAATTTCGTTGAGAAATTCTAGCATGAGACATTTAGATCAACTTAAGGGATGTAGTTCTAAGATGCTAAAATCGGTACGTAAATGTAATATAGGCCGAGAAAATAGGAAGTGACACGAGGTGTCTAAAATCTATCTATAAAATGAACAATATACGTGTATATTATAACTATATGAAAACCACCAATTCACATACTATACGATGAAGAACAAAAAGAGCGCCTCGCTGTGGCGTGGACGCTAAAACTTAACTCGCATTTTGTACTAACATGGCGTAAGGATGTTGCACACGTGTGTTGTTCATGTAGAAACACTCGAGTCATTAACATGTACATATGGTGGGTTCTGGGGTGTAGAGAGCAGAAATAGTATATACAAACTTGTTTATATCAATGAATAAGGTAATATTTTATTACAATAAAACAAAAGGTCAATTAAACAGAAAACAACACAGAGGAAATCAACATTTTAATAGTAAAGCTATGCATTAAAGAGTTAATTTATATTAATACTAAGCAGAATTTTATGGAAAAACATAACATACAAATGTATCATTTTGTTTCTTTTTTATATTTACATTCTAAAAGTTCATATTGCCTTGTAAAATCCGGACCTATAATCACAATAATTATTTTCATAGCTCACAATAGAGGGAATATTTGGCTCGAGGTGGGGGAAGTTTCATTGCTATTTATAGATCTACATTAATCGTTCATTTTATTCTGTCCAATCTCAGGCGATGTTTTATTTTTCTTGTCCGAAACGGGTTGATCTGATTGGTTGGGTTGATTCAAATTAACCAATCAGGCCTCATATCCTGTATTGAGAGACATGCTCATACAATATGCTAAGTGATATTTGAACACGATACACATGTAATCAGTCATAGACTAGGGCCAAAAACATTAATAACCGCACCTCCATATATTAGCACTTTATGCTCGACACGAACTTAAGATTTGAATAATGTCACAATGTCTAACTCAAGCCCGCCTTAGCCACGCCTTCTAACATCACTTCTGAACGGTAGGCCCGGTATATGGCGTAGAGTAGGGGGCGCTGTATTGAGTGCCGTACCTGGCCTGGTAGTCTGGATTATCAAACCCTGTGGCTGGGTTCCCGTACGGCTGGTTAACTACCTGACCAGTCTACAGAAAAAATATCAGAGCAAATTGTTTTAATTCTCATGTAGTATATTACAGATTATATCTGAAGCCGCAAGCTCACAATTATAAAACACAAATGTCTTAATTCAGCTTATACCAATGTTTTAAAAGTTACGGACAATAAATGAGTCGTTGGTATTTTTTGCTTGACTATAGGAAGCCAATACAGACCAGATATTTTTTTCAAACTAGTAACATTATTCTTGCATCAAGATAAATGATTGGTGTAGTTTTGTGCTTTCCGATTGTTTAACACAAGCATTATGGTATATTACTAAGGACAATACGTTAATTAAAAATAACATGACGCTTACCTTAAATTTTACATCAATCAATAAACCAACTAACCTGAACAATTTTTTTTTCAGACATATCTTGCCTGTCTTCGAACATTACAGATTAAATGAAAAGTATTTAAAAAGTATTTAAGTGTTTAAATGATGTACAGACATTTACATGCATAACTGCATAAAGGGCAGGATCGGGTTTTTGTTGATCCTTATACCTTTATCACATGATCCCCTTGTTTTCCATTTAACACACCAATTACATATTTTGTTATATTACACTAACGTAAAACAGCTTTCTAATTATTGATATCATCGTAATGCAGATAGGCTCATACCACTATTGTTGTTAAAATGTCGTAAAATCGTATATTAGCGACAAACATCGTAAAAATCCTCGTTCAGAAAAAATGATAGTAAACGCATTGGCTCATAGGCTCGCTTACTAAATGCACAACTTTTCCTCAACTTGTTTAATAAAAGTTTGTATTAAATGAAAACTCGTGTCGGATCCTCTATGTGTGTGATAGTATTGGGACGTTGTGTGTGTGTGTGTGTGTGTGTGTGTGTGTGTGTGTGTGTGTGTGTGTGTGTGTGTGTGTGTGTGTGTGTGTGTGTGTGTGTGTGTGTGTGTGTGTGTATATATCTTGCGGATGGGGAGGTCGTGGGTTCAAACCCCGGCCGGGTCAAACCAAAGACTTTAAAGTTTTTAGCAGTGGCTTCCCTCCTAACGCTCGGGGCTAAGGGGACAGCATTACGCCTGACTCGTTGGTGTCAGTATAATGGACCGGCCGGGTTCAGTCACCTCATAAGTACCCCTGTGCTATAATGATAGAAATGTCGCTGCGCAGTATCGGCAAAAAGTGCCGGCTAATCCCAATCCCAATCCCTATATATATATATATATATATATATATATATATATATATATATATATATATATATATATATATATATATATATATATATATATATATATATATATATATATATATATATGTGTGTGTGTGTGTGTGTGTGTGTGTGTGTGTGTGTGTGTGTGTGTGTGTGTGTGTGTGTGTGTGTGTGTGTGTGTGTGTGTGTGTGTGTGTGTGTGTGTTTGTATCATTTTATATATATCTTTGTCTTGGTGTCTCGTCTCATTCTTTGTGGGTATTACCGTAATTTTCCTTCTTTTAGCGTTGCGGATAACCAAAGCTATGGCAACGATGACGCAGACGACAAAGACCGAGCCGCTGACGATACCAACAATGGCGACGACGGAGAGCTTACAGTCGGATCCATCCCCGCATGAATCGTACCCGTTACAGTTGATATTGTCATCAATGCATCTTCCGTTACTGCATTGATACTCGTAGGAATAGCAGTAGCCTGTCATTTCAAATTTTACTTATTAAGTCACGCAATATAAGATACGCTTTTTATAAGTGTTCTTTAATTTCTTAAAGAACATGTTTGACAGTTAAAACCAAAATAAACATAAAATAGAAAACGCATTTGCAAATATGACAATTTAATACCCCTTTAAAAGTATATATTAAAGGTGGTATCTAACAATTTGTATCAAAATATTTTCTCACATAACTAAATACGTCATTGTTATCTGAAAAGATCCTGCAAGATGCTACTCATTGATGCCCTAGATCAATCTGAACAGTGAAACATAAATCTCCATTCCTCATTGCAAATAGGTATTTTCTATCTGAGCCACGCTCAGCTCTGACGTCTATAACTATTTTAGCAGAGATCATTATCGTGCTTATTTATAGATTTGCAATGATTAGAGTTTCAGAGTGCTTCATCACGATGTGTGCTGTCTAACAACATAGGCAGTGATCAAAACCATCTTTACTTATACTAAAGTATGAATTCATTCATAAATTATGCCATAATTCCTCAAAGCAGTTGTAAGGTATTTTTACACGAATTTGGTGTAGGCCAATAGGTTGGATACAACCTTTAAAAGGCAACTGAGAATCCGTATGTTGCTTATTACCACTTTAATGTAGTCGTAGGTTGAACTTTCAGTTCTCCCAATATAACACGTTCATTGATCATTGTGTACAGTCGAACCTCGGTTATTCAAACTAGGTTTGTCCAAATCCAAGGCATTATTCGAAGTCATTGGACGGTCCCGATTTTACCCTATATTGTTTAAAGTACAAAACCTCCGGTTATTTATTTGCAATAACCGAAGTTTCGGAATTATTCGAAGACAATTTTGGTCACCAACGTTCACTTTTAATGCCTTCTTCGCACATCTTATCCAAAGCCCGAACACGTCACAGGTCGGCCATTATGTATTGTCTGCGAAATGAGATTACTCCTGTAACATCGGTGTTTGGATTTGTTAATTGGTAGGTTGAAATTGTTAATTGGGTATGACGATTTGATAAGTTTGACAATCAGTTACAAAGTATCACCAATTAGGCAGATCGACAATCCATTGAAAGATTGGCTTGTATTCTCTTTGCGTTAAAGCGGTACTGCATACTGTCAGGGTTGGTAGGTATAAATGCTGACCAATGTCAACGTAAACTCATTTGAGATTGGCAACACAGCTGGTGAAATCTTAGCAGAAGAATCCAGCAAGAAGGAGATACCCTGATCAGCTACAATTTAAATCTGTGTGATTTAATAATATGTGCTTGTAACCATTATATATTGTATGTTGCAGTTTGTTTACCATGATAACATGTTCACGTCCATGCGACAATGCTTTATACATACATCATGCATTCATAAATTATATCCATTGCTTCTTGCACATTACAGTAGAGAATTACGCAATTCAAAATGGCGTACTCTTAGTCCGTTTTTTTAAGTGGAGGCAGTTTAAATAATTCCAACCCATGCATTTTTCGACGTTAATCGGCGGTCCCGACGACTTCGAATAATAATTTATTTAATATTCGGTAAATCTAATATTTTTACGAACTTTTATTTTCCATGGTAGTATAATATGCAAAGATAACATCAAATATTAAATACATCGTGTTCAATTACTGCAATATATTGGAGAATTGACAGTTCAATATACGACTACAATAGTCATCTGGAAATACAAAGGGATTTCCCAGATAATAAATACCACGTAGGCTTCTTAATAGGTAAATAAGAAAAGGACATATCAAAATTTCCACAGATATTTAAATTTATCTACCTGTAGACAAAGGCATACAAGGTACATGTATATGTGACAAAAACACAGAGACGAGACATAACACACAAAAAGAAAAAACATCAGTTACCGCCTTGGAACGGTCAATCGGCAAAAGGGCCGATTGGGGTGCTTAAAACTGGTTTGTGGAGCGCTCCAACCTCGCACTTTCTGAAGGTTTTTCTATCAAACAACTAACAGTAAGCACCTTCATCGGGAGTTGAAACAGTTACAATGAACTTATATTCATACATAATATCTAGTAATAAAATGAACTATCAACATATGTACAGTATGTACAGCAGAAAAATAGAATTAATAGACAATTATATCTTCGCCGCCATCAAATATCATTATGCATAACTAAATATTCTATTCATTTTGACTCTGGTTCTTCACATCTGGCAAATAAGTACTAAGCATTTTATACAGGCTTTGTATAGCTGTTTAATAACTAGACAGATTTTATCCACGAACGTATATGACACATTTCAGACGTTGTATAATACGCCAGCAAGAAAGTCTTATTGTATTCCACCAGCTCCGTATGTTATTATACCTTACTCGAATTAATCACTTCAGTAACCATTGACATTAGATCTCACAAAATCAGGTTATTAAATTGTCACCCTTTTATGTAGGTGTAAATTCTTTAAACACGGTAAGTAAAGATCAAAACTTCTAATATTTCGGAGACAATGTATTCTCTGTTTTGACTTTCCATAAACTTTTGTAAATGCAATTGTGAATTTTTAATTCTAGAATACATTTTCCCCAGAAAACTAATGAAATCCTTGCCTGCTATTTACCGATGGCAGGCTTGCCCCTCCTTATATTCGCAGTTCTTTATCATTGTACAAGTACTCTTAGTTTATCCATTGTTCGTATTGTTGTAATTTGATAACGGGAACCGTAATTAAACTCTAACTGTACGTGTATAAGCAAGTTTAATGTTATATTGATGTAAAATAGCTGTACCTGAATGATAAGAGGTGAAGATGATGTCAACATCACTATAAATGACGTCACTGTTGCTGAAAATACGGAAGGTCAAGTAGCGAGTGGTGGATGTGAAACCGTTGGTACGAGTTGGTTTGTCCAGGCCACATCGTCGGTTAAGTCCTGTGATTGATCAAGTTATTAAAATAAGTCAGTAAATAATAAAGAAATATCACTATGGGCAAACACAAGTAAACACATGTTTATGTAATAGTTAATAAATTAACGGCATTTTTTTCTCCCTCTGCTGCATTGAGATTGCACATGACTTCCTTGTGTCAGATATAACAACAACTAGACTCATAACTAATTACTACGATGTTTGCCATATTTTCTGCTTGAATAAGCCATTGTGTCGCAAAGACCTCAAGTTAAGTTATAGACACGCACGTAAAAACTTCCGGTACATTTTTACAAAGCTGTCATCTTTATGGCCTAAACATAAGGCAAGCAACAACAAAAAATTGTATTGAATATCGACAACTTCTGAGTGGTATTTTCATATAATTTATATTAGAAGTAGACGTAATTTCATTATGTACCTCGTTATTTCAAAATATTGATAATCTTTTTCGCAATTTATTATTTCATGTGCCTGTTGCAATACGTTTTCAATTTTTCAAGGGAGATAACACAAGGCTATTTATGACGTTTAATTAAGGCCCTCTTACCAACTTACATACGATTTAAAGCGAAGTCAGGAAGGAAGCTGCTTACGGGCTTTCACCAGTGGCGTAGCCTGTTATGAACACAATACTTTCACCCTTTCTGAACGAAATTAAACCAATCGTATGTTTATTAATACATAAGTAAAAACAAATGCACTGATTAATAACATTTTTTTAACGAATAAGAATGACCTAGACCACGGACAAAAGTAGTACATATCTTTTAGAAATAATAGACTTTACATACCGTACAAGGGCCTGCTGTACTCTGGATTTTCACCGTCAAACACCGTCAAGAAGGCGTCATTGCAGTCAAACTGGTTGCTGTTAAGGTTGAAGTCATTGAAGTAGAACATCAGGCGGTCGGCAGTATACCAGGACTCGATTGTTACGTTACAGTCGCCCTGGTAAAATCCCTGCATCACTAACCGACCCTGGTCAATACCTTCAAGTATCATCTCGATGGACTGTCCACAGTAGTCCTTCATATAGTCTGTCAAATAAAATAATTTTCTAAGGATGAATCGTAAAAATTTCCCCAACAAAATTGCAGTGTCTTTAAAGGCAACTTGGTCGTAGCTGCTCAAATTTTCAGTATTTGTTTATTAAATATTTGAAAAGTGACTGCTAAACTGTTTTATATGTGAATATATATGTATATTCCATCTATCGTCTGTGTTGTTTTAGTACTGAGAGACTCAAATGCGTCGTAAGGATTTACAGCTAAATTAGGTATGTAATGGCCATAGCTGGATACATTAATGTTACTTAGGGGTAGAGTGGGGCTTCCCTTCCTGTAAACAGGGATTTATATTGGCGTGTAATGAGAGACA
Organism: Sinonovacula constricta; assembly: GCA_007844125.1. Classification (NCBI taxonomy): domain Eukaryota; kingdom Metazoa; phylum Mollusca; class Bivalvia; order Cardiida; family Solecurtidae; genus Sinonovacula; species Sinonovacula constricta. Next base: position 694,344 of record CM017567.1, on the reverse strand, counting down.
TTAATGAATAGTCTTCCCTGAACTATTCCTTAAAGCAAGTAATTCCTTTTATTTCTTTTAATCGGTTTTTATGATTGTGCACTTTGGGGTGTTTGTGGCTGTTCTGCCTTTCTTGTGATACCCAGGATAACTATCGGATAACCATCGTCAAGAAACACTCCAATTTTCTGTTAACATAATCTCTATAAGTATTTAAATGGATTTTAAGCTTATATATATATATATATCCAAAAAATAAAAATTATCACTGTTTGTAATTTTGTAATCTACAAAAAAAGGCGATACAGTCCAAGAATTTCACCTGAAAGACCTACCTACTCTTTGGAATAGTTCGGATATTAACTAACAAGGGAGACAATGTCCATTTCACCAATGTATTCCATTTGCTTACTTCTAGAAACATTATAGGACATATGGGAAACTATGTGAGCAGATGTAAAGTATGATACTGAGATCCAGACAAGGCAGGGTGAGGCAGGGTGAGACAGAATGCATTCAGATTTAGTTGAAAGTTGTAATCAACTGTTAAGATGTAAACGCTAAGTAAATAAAATGATGGCCTCACGAAAGTGTTGTGTTTCTACCAGAAGATAGTCGTTCACAAGTTAAAATTAAGAAAATAGAACGCTCTGCATCTTTAAAAAGAAAGCATCCGTTCTATATGAAAGTGTTATTGTTTTTGATGTTTGTTGTTTGATGCTAGTTTTGTGTCATAGGTAGCATATGCATTGTTATTTGTTCTGATAAGTTGTTCTGATAAGATGTTCTGATAAGTTGTTCTGATAAGTTGCTGAATTTAATGTTATTAAAACTATTAAGCCTTAGTTGGAATAATTTATTAATTAACCTCCACAAGTACCGGACAAACTGAAGCTTACATAACTTAAAGTTACATGTATTTCTGAATAAGGACTGCACACAATTTCAGGAAATGACCCCAAAATTGCCCCCCTAAAACCTTTTTTCTCTGAGGCAATACTTGATTCAAAGAATGTTGATAATCTTATGCTCTGTGGAACCGATTAAAGCACCGCAATCGGCCCCTTTTGCCGACTGTCCGTTCCAAGGCGGTAACTGCTGGGTTTGCACTGTTTCATGACTCATTCCAGATTTGTTCTCATTATTGCATTTGACTTGCAAGTGAATTCCATTTACCCGTGTTTGTCCGCATTTTGGTGTATTTTGCAATGCTCATAAAACTTTGTAACACTGATGACTTAAATGTAGAGTTTATCAGTGTCTTTAAAAAATGACATGTATTTAAAGACCGCTGATGCTGCACACACGCTCTACGTGTATATTTGTTTCAAAGTTTAAACTTAAAACCCACATCGCATCTTAACCTATAAACCAATTTGTTAAAATGCCCACCACCGGCATTTCTTTTAATAAATAACTAAATAAAATAAATTAAACATCCCCTAGAAATCTTCATACCTACGTATAAGTAACAATCCCCCACTTTGTTAAGTTCAGCCCTGTAACTGACCAAATGAGATTCCATATCTTAATGCCTTACACACACAACATTAAATATTACCTCTATCATGATGAACAATAAAAATCATCGAGAAGATTATTATTCGTATATTTTAATGCCCTGATTGTGTTAACGATTTAAAATAACGATACCCACAAAACTAGTAATCGCATTTCTTAACATATTACTATATAGTCTTGATGTATTTTGTATCAAAGATGTATACACGTACACATGTTTATATGTTTGTGTTTGTCCATGTCTTATGTACATTATAAATTTATAGCTGGAATGAAAATTACCTAGAAAAGAAACACTCTAATTAAACGATTAGCCTATAACTATCTACCGTTCTTAACTCCAAATAAAAGGGCTGTAGTTTTCAGAAAAAATATACACAGTCAAGTAGATGCACAGCCTTTAAGCGAATTGTCATTACTCTCCTTCAGCTGTCCTATATTTATATCAGTGTTGTGATTTGTAAGGTATGTTTTCTTCTGTTACATCATGTATATGTGATGTAATATGTTCATAAAGACCGGCCGCAATAGCTCAAGTGGTAGAGCGTCGGCTTGCGGATCGGAGGTCGCGGGTGTAAACTCCGGCCGGGTCAAACCAAAGACTTTAATGTTGGTAGTAATGGCTTCCCTCTTAACTTCCGGGGCTAAGGGGACAGCATTACGCGTGATTAGTCGGTGTCAGTAAAATGGGCCGGCCGGGTTCAGTCCCTGGGCACCTCATAAATACCCCTGTGCTATAATGATGTCGCTGCACCGTATAGGCAAAAATGCCGGCAAATCCTATCCCAAATCTCACACTCATAAAAAGGAATATTTTCATAGTGTAAATAGTGTGTTTAAAATACGTTATAAAACCTATATACCCAAAGGAATTTAAGACAGAGCTCTGTACCCAATAGAGCTGTATAGCCTTTTGAATTATAATAATAGTGTTACATCTCATGATAGCACGTCTGTGTATACCCTGCTGCGGGAATTAAAGCTCAGCGAACCACTCGTGAGTACGCCATTTGGCCCAATAGTGACGTAATAATTCTAAAATAACTAATAAGTACGTAGCATGTGCCTACATACTAGGCCTCTGTAAATACATATCCATTCTCTGTGGTATACATGGGCGGTTAGTTGCTTAGGAATAGTGGCATGTAAACAATGTCGGCATTTTTGTCTTATCTGTTATCCCAATGCGGCAAAGTGTTTCATTGTTGAAGACTTTAAAGAAACAACAGCCTCAACTACAAAGGAAACAACATAAAACAAGAAAACAACAATCACTTCTAAAAGCAAAAACGTCCAAACAGACCACTGTTTACTCTATATTCCCTTACCATAAAACTCAGTTACTTTACATGAATATGTTTTTAAAGATTGAACTTATATAATGCTGTAGCAGGACGGATTTACAGGACGTAGCTACACGTTAGTGGGATAAAACTTAATTCTGTGCCATTTGGCAAGATCAACTCATGTCGCTGATATTTTACAGCAAACATTAAGTCAATACACTGGGTCCTTGTTATCGATTTGTATAATTTAAGAAGTCTTTAAAATATTTAATGAAAAAAGTTCACATAAATAAATAATATATGCCAGTGGAGTCGCAAAAGCAATGCCATACATACATGTGTTAAGAAACATATATTTGTGCCTTAGATGAGGTTTCTGTTTATCATGAACAAATAGTCTCTGCCGATAAACAGCAATATAATATTTGCTCCGTAAGTAGTGTATGTTATATAATAACATGGACACGTTTCAGATGCCATAATATTACGTTAAACTTTGTGAGTTAAAAGGGATTAATATATAGGTCTGTCATGGAGTAGATCTGTTGTGAGTTATATTCATTCATCATTTTATGTTAAAGTAAAACAGTTCTCAGGCAATGTGTATATAGTAAACAGAGGGTTATGTTCACAATTACACTTGCAGATACTGATATTGTTGTAAAACATATGCAGCAGTGAACATATCCGTGTATTCAATTAAATATACGTTTTCGATTTGTTTGTTTGTTTGTTTATTGGGTTTATCATCCCACCAACAGTATTTCTGTTATCTGGAGACGGTGTCCACTTGAAGCAGATATAGTGCTTCCTTTTACTGTGTACAGCATGCCGTGAACACCTGGCATGATACCACACCCAGTCACATTATCCTGACACCGGGCCAACTAGTCGTGGAACTACCCTTATATTTGCTTGACTTTGGTATGTCGCGGCCTGGGATCGAACCCGGGGCTTCCCGTACCTGGAGCCGACGCTCTACCGATTGCGCTACCAGGTCCGGCTTTTCGATTTGCATCATATATAATGTTTTTAAATATATAGTATTAAACATATATGTTTTGTCTGGTAAATGTTCTTCTTTTGAAGTAAATGAACTGTACATGTGTTAAGTTTTTCCGCTTGGTTTTTTTTATACTTTCTTGTATTACATAAACCATGACCATATGATGGGTAATTCGTTTGATTTTCATCCTAAGCCAATGCTTAATCACTAAATGCATATCGTTTTTCATTTCTAATGAGTAAAGGGGGAGGTTATCTTCTGAAAGATTCTATATTGAAAAATGGTAAAATTTCTGAATCTCCCAAAAGATTACAACATGTAGTTACATGCAAGTTTACCTGAAAACAACAATAACCACAACAACACCAACAAACATTCAAATGGTTATAGCACGATGAAATTCAGAAACATAAGTTCCCTCATTGACTACAGATGTACATTTCATACACTCATTGTAACTTTCCACAGGTTTAGATAACATATGTCAATATTGTCACCTGATATTTGACCATAGATAAGTTAACTAGAACAATAGAAATGTTGTTCCTGTCATAATAAACATGATTATAGTATTTTGAAGCCGACTGAAAACCTACGGTGCGCTGGTGGCCCTAGACTGACATTTTAAAATGATCTTCCTCAAGTACCTTTAGCTGGTCGTCGTTATAATGATCATAAACTTGTCGGTGAGATGTTTCTTATAATAACTAATGAACAGAACTAACTGATGTATATTTAATAATTAGTTTACGCAATCGGTAGAATTTCGGCTCCAGTGCCGGAGGTCCCTGGTTCGAACACTGGCAGCGACATACCAAAGTCGTCAGAATGGTAGTGGCATAGCTACCTTATATACGGTCAAGGAAATATAATGATAGTTCGATAACTGGTTGGCCGGTTTTAGGATATTGCGACTTAGTATGGCATTATGCCAGGTGTTCACGGCATGGTATACATAGTGACGGCAGCACTTTTTCTGCTTCGACTGTAACACTGTCTCCAGGATATATATATATATATATATATATATATATATATATATATATATATATATATATATATATATATATATATATATATATATATATGTATGTATACGTGTGTGTGTGTGTTTGTGTGTGTGTGTGTGTGTGTGTGTGTGTGTGTGTGTGTGTGTGTGTGTGTGTGTGTGTGTGTGTGTGTGTGTGTGTGTGTGTGTGTGTGGATTCAATAAAATGACAATCATTAAGAATAGCATGAAATTGAAAAAAGGTTATGTATGGTTTATCATAATAATTCATTTGCGTTACCAATGATCAACGATAAGCCAAAGAAAAAAGTGGTGACATAATCCAAATTTAAAAAGTAAAAAATAAAAATACGATGATAACACTTTAAAACAAATATTTTAACTTACAAGTATCTATTGCAGCTGCAAATCCCAGCATCACAGCCAGTAGAAAACATTTCTGAAACAACATTTTAATCGCTTGAAAACTTAGAATACTTGTTCACTTGTCCGTCTATTTATTTGATATCGAACTAAACTTGTGACACGAAAACTGGTTACGTTTATATTGTATTAGACCTACCCTGTTATCAGTTGTAAGATTTAAAGGGATGTTTCCTCTTACCTTCTTTTATTTCTGAAGCCACAGGATTTATTGTTGGAACGAAACTTTAACTTTACTCTGGAGCTTATACTCTTAGACATAAGCAAATATATCACATAACTCAACCTGTTTTCATTAAATAACACACACGACTTAGTTATCGAGTCGCAAATATTTGTTGACGTGGCATCATTTATTTGCTATTACGTCGCTTTCTGTACCGAAATTCTCCGACCGTAATTCAAGCTATATTTTACAAATCTAACAACATCTAAAGACACTAAGTAACATCAACAAATGTCAATTGCGACTTTAACACGCGTATATCTATTGTACAAATAACACATAACACACGATTTTTTATTACAATACTATTATTATAATATTATTATGTTTCTGAACACGCCCACTTTATTCCTCATTAAGATTATCGACATATATGATAGTAAAAGTAATCTTTGAATCTCTTGATAACTATAACATTATAAACTTCAATTGCAAGAACTTAAATACATAAATATATTATTATATTATCTTTATGTGTGAGCAAAAGCCCTAGAACAAGATATTTAGAAATGTAAACAAGGTTAGTAAAATTCTTATAATCCTGTGACATTTAACATAGTTTAATTTTATGAAGGGCGTATCCCTTTAAGTTTGTGTTGATAACTCGGTGTAGACGGCTGGTTCGGATAATACTATGACAGTGATAGTTAAGCAATGTATCAACATCACGTGTGGAGACGTCATCATTAGTCGCAAGGTTTCGTTACCACTGACCTAAAGGTTGGGTCATACCCTGATTAGAAAGTTTCAGCAATAACTTTTTCACGACTTAATTTAATTACAAATATTGCTATTCAGTCGTATTATACCTCTAAAACATACTCGCATCAAATTCTTCCAATTATATGCCTGTAAGAGAGGTGTAGCATCATATATCAGCAGAAGTTAATCACGATGTATATTAAATATGGAAAAACACCCACGCTGGTGTACAATATCCAGCCACACTGCTAAACCGATATAACACAGACGGGAACACCCGAAGAGTTCCGATTTGGGTTCACATGTACAAGCACCAAACCTTATATACGTATTTATTTCTTTAATGTTTTATCTTTTCACGGGACCAGTTGTTAATATTAGCAATATGGGTATGTTTTATCTCAACCCTGGTAACAAGGATTGTCTATTTTTCATGTATTGCTCACACGCACATGACCGGTAGCCATTAGCAATAGGTTATCGTTGTAACTATAAATAGTTGATAAAATGTCGAAATAGCGACTCGTGTTATCTGCTTATGTATATGTTAGGCCACCTTGTATATCGGCACACATTTTCCACATATTATTAACCTGCTTATTCATTAATATTCGATTTTGTCAACATAATAAGTGTAGATCCAGATTAAACATTTCTGGATGGAAGCTGCATGGAAATGATTTTTTTTCTTTGGCAATCTAGAATATAGTTTAGCTGTTATAAATAGAAACAATAACCTATGAGGATATTATCATTACTTTTAAATTTTATGACGTTATAACTTAGATCTAAGTGTACTTCACCACTCGGACTGTTTTGTTTCAAATAGATGTTGTCTTTTAACATTTTATTGTTTAATAAACCCCTCTGGACGGGCGAGGTTAGAACCTCTAGACCAAGTCTAGGTACATGTACCTGTTTATGTATAGTGTGATATAATTATAATTATATATTATTGCCAGATTTTAGTGTCGACCGGAACATTAAAACATTTTATTGCAACATTATCTAAGAGTAAATTTGAAAATAGCCATATTGTCTATTAATAGGTATGCATACAATGACATGCTTAATTGACAACTGAATCAATAATTATCCGTTTACATATAACACACAGTTCTGTTGAAAACAACTATTACGTTTGTATAAGTAGATTTTTTATATTTTATTTTCAAAATTTTCACTTACCTAGGACGAACTTACCCTGAAACCAATATTTAATCTGAGAAAATACTAAGACATTAAACATGTTTTGAGCATAATTCGAATGAACATTCTTGTATAGGACATTGCTTATTGAAATCGATCACTGGTTGCCTGAAAACAAGTAATATTGTTAGGTTAGGTCGATAGGCATTCAATATCTTATCACTGTCGATTTGAACTTGCTATGCCGTGATCTAGGGCAAGAGTTATTTGCTTCTGTGTGGGTCTAAAAGTCCCTCCGATAACCTTTTAGCTAACAGGAGACAGGATATAATTAAAGCTTACGTGTACTGCTTTTACTCTGATATCATGTCGTGACCACCGTTCTTGACACCACACCGACTCACATTATCCTGATAATATGCCGATGGTTCGTGGAGCTACTTTTATTAAATACTGTAGACAATTCTTAAGGTCTTGGACTCGTGATCAAAGGGTCTAGTACTTGCCACGATACGCTTGTTTCTGAATTTTGCTATGTGTTGTTCTAAGTAGTTTATAGCTGAATTCTAGTTTTTCTAAGAAGAGGATTACAACTCTACCATGGAAAATAGTTCTTTAATGCTCTTTCGTTAATATTATTGAAAATAGAAAAACAACAAAACAACAACAACAACAACAACAACAACAGCAACAAATAGGGCTTGAATCATGCCAGGGAAAATGTTTCCCTTAGACAGGCTTTTGAGCCCGGTCTAAAAAATGTTGTATACTGAAGCTGATTTTAAAGAAGTGTCGTTCATTCGATAAAATAAAATTGCATATGGGTAAAATGCATATTCCACTTTACAGTTGATTGCATATCCATCTTTAAAAAAGAATGTCATTTTAACACATATCATTTAATTGCAAATGAGACTATATACATAACTTTTAATTACATACATTGAGTTTCGCTTTTTAATCTACCCCCTAAGTGCCAAACTAGTTGTATTTAATTTAAATATTGACCCTGCATATCAGTGAAAAGTTAAAGTATGATTTTACTAGCAAATTAATTGTTTTAAGTAAATAAAATAGAATCACGTATGTTTTTGTACCTTTAGATACTTGATTCTGCTGTAATATGCATTCTTAAATATTTGTTTCGTGACATACCTTGGTAAATCTCTTTGTTGATATGACAAAACGCGGGGAACGACTACTCGGTCAGTCGTAAGCCCAAAGTACCTGTTCACGTAGTATTTAAGATTGGACCCGGATTTTACTTACCGAAAACGACTTCTTCTGATATAGGAACATTGATTTTATAATAAATTTGTCTATGGCAAACCAAAGTCCTGGGTACAAAGACACGAATTCAAAGAAAGACAAAAATGACACGCTATTTGCCATGATTAATATCGAATTCATGCGTCTTCATCGTTGTGGGACACAAATAAACGGGTATATATGTCGGATCCAAATATACATCGGACCCCCACTATACAAGTATTAACAATGTTTCGTCACTTTCGGGATTGTAGTAGCACTAATTATGACATTTATATCTTTGACGTGTATACCGTGTATACACGCATGCGCAGTATACTACTATATAATAATATATGTATTTATTATGATATGTTTTATAATGTTACATACATTGAACAAGATATTAGGGTATAATTTAAAAAATATGCGAGATACATTGTGTTTTTGCCGTTTACTGAATTTAATAAGCGTGTCACATGTAAGAAATATTGTTTACGCCATAAAATCACAAAGCTCATTAAAATAATTTAAAAATAAAATATATTGTTTGTTATTATCTGCAATAAGTTCTTTGAAATATTTTAAATGGTTAACAAATTTTACATTTTAATTAATAATAAAATGTGTTATTTACAAGTGTCACCTATTTTTGAATGACTCTTTCTAATTAAAGTTCTGATTTTCGTTTAGGCGTTGTTTAGCACTTTTCTTTCTTTAGCCACAAGATGATTAGTAGAAGAATTCTCGCTTACAAAGCATTACATCTATATAATTACATAATATGACAGATATGGAGTAGCACTAAAATTCATAAACTTATCGACATTTAAAAATGTACATCAGTCACCTATTATGACAAAATGTTTAAAATTTAAAAACAACAACAGCAACAAACAAATAAAAAAAAATGGTGAAAAAAATAAAACGTTTTGTAGGTATGTTTAAACAGATTTATAAAAGAGAAACCTCTGATACGGACAACACGAGTTCCAGATAAATGGATAGGATAACGTACGGATCTATCATTCCAGTTTATCCGTCCAGGTTTTGAACATGTTTTAAGTTCTAAACTTGCTTTCGGATTCAACAGACGTTGCTTTACAACGAACCCTGATTTAACGAATAAGAAAAAGACATCGAACGGTTTCTATCTGTTGTTCGACGTTTGACTTTACGGTGTAGCGATGCCATACCCCCCAAATACTATCATATTTTCATAAATTAGGCGTAAAATACAAGTCCCCAGTCCTAATCGTGTGCGTTTTATGAGTATCTCTCACTCGTACTTATTGTCGTTTATTTAAAAACCACGGTAATACTTATGAAGAAATGTGGAATGTTTACTGAAATATTAAAAGGCAGATGGTCTGTTTTGTATCTTTAAGCTTTTGCTAAAAGGCTAAACTCTGTTCAACTAAATGACTTAAATTATTACCTCTAATTGCATGTTTACACGAGAACGTCATTTAAAAAACATCGTTTGTAGGTTTGAAAACGGTCGAAGTCGTTACAATGGTTTGCAATATGTTTTAACATTTAAAACATCATTAGAACATATTCTGACTGTGTTTGTGTATACGCCAAGTCACAAATAGTACATTGATAAGCTAGGTGAAAAAAGAAAGATTTAAATGTGATGTTTAAAGGTCTGATTCAATGCGTACTGCGAAAAGTTAATAGGACGTAAAGGTTCAATCACGTATGTCTAGACCGCCTTAATTTAAAGTAGTTGTGTATATATTTAATCTAACTGTGCTCCAGATGTAGGCGTAAGGCGTAAAAATGAAAATAAATAAATACCGCGACACTCAAGAATTAAACATTTGGAGACACAACTTTATACTTTCCTAAGCTTAAAAAAGGTGTAAACATAGTATTTACATATACTATAATACTGTGATATATATTTTACAGTTAAAGATCTGAAAGAACAGAACAACACGTGCCCGAACACAACATAAAGTGCCAGTACCAATGGGATGGGATTAGCCGGCATTTTTGCCGAAACTGTGCAGCGACATTTCTATCATTATAGCACAGTGGCACTTATGAGGTGCCCAGGGACTGAGCCCGGCCGGTCCATTACACTGACACCGACGAGTCAGGCGTAATGCTGTCCCCTTAGCCCCGATCGTTAGGAGGGAAGCCACTACTACCAACTTTAAAGTCTTTGGTTTGACCCGGCCAGGGTTTGAACCCACGACCTCCCATCCGCAAGCCGACGCTCTACCACCTGAGCTATTGCGCCGGTCCAATACTAATGTTATTATTCAAAATAAACAGTTGAAGAAATCGAGAAACAAGTCAAGGCTAAATTAGAAAAAAACCCTAACAAAGCAGTCACCTTGTAATCGCAAAAAGCAAAACGTTGTGCATCTGCTGCAAAGAATGATAGCGCTGCGACATGATAACAATTTATACAATGCGAGTAAATTAGTATTGTTTAAAGTTGCGCGCAGATTCTTCCTTAGCCTATAATAACCCCATGTTAATATGGATCCTGCAGTTGTGATTCATACAGGGCATTCAAACACGAGGGTCTATATGTCATAAAAGTTATTTTATTAGTTATCTACCCGAACTCTTCATTATATTTCAATATATTGAACGTCTTCCTCGTACTTCATTATGCTGACTCTAGAATGCGTTTTGGAAGAAGTATTTGTGTGGCTATAGCTTTATTTTTTATATTTTACGCTTTCATTTCTTAGAGAACTGGGTTTCATATGTGCTTTTACTATTTAATAATATTATTCAAAAGATCATGAAAAATAAATATGTTGAATACTACACTAACAGTTATTTTCTAATACATACACATACATCAGAATTAAGGAACACTGAAAATGACATAATATTCCAGTGGTGTTGCATAATTGCTTCATTGTTTTGGAAAATTATGCCTTATTATTACATAAATTCTAGTGTAGAATCATGATCATTCGACAAACTTTATTGCCTAATGCTTCCGCATGCCGTCTCACTTAAAGAAAGTTGGATACAAAAGAAAAAAGAGGTATCTTTAGGTCCCAAACTAGTGCTAATTGGCGACGTGCTGCAGCACGACACCTTTATATGGAATGCTCAGTGGAATTTGCATATAGTGAATGTCTGTTTAGCAAACTTTCTAACCATGATGAAATAGGGGTCCTTGTTCGATAAACGGCCTTCTTTTATTTTTACATTTATTTTTGTGTGTCTGTAACTTTCATTCAAACACGACAGAAAACGAGACAGTTTGGATTTCTTTCTTTTATTATTATTTTTTTTAACTTACTTGCTTCGCGTCAGCTAATTTTCTTGTCATATATTAACGCTATTATGTAAACTGACGTTAACAACGTTGACCTGACCGTCACCCTGTCAAATCCCGCTCTCGCTGAGCGCGTGGTTTGTCAATACATTGACAAGAAGTTTGTCGTAAAATATAGGTAAGATTTATTTTATTTATAAATAATTTATAATTGTATTATGATGCATATTCATCGATTTGTAAAAATTCGACACAATATTTAGACATATCTAATTTAAACTGTGGGACAGAATTAAATGAAAATGTATGTTTGAATATAATTGGATCTTATGTTTAAAAACTGGTAAGTTGTCTTGCATTCTTTGTTTAACTTCACCGTGTTCTTAAGGACTCTCTTTGCAATGATGCTTACTCAGTCAACAAAATTGACTCAACAAGTTGTCGCTGATTCTCTGGCTGTTACAATCGTTCTTATTAAACACCTGAAATGTAATAATTTATATAATACAAGATATTAAAATACTGACTAGCTAATATCAACCAAAGATCGACTAGACGTAGTTACATATTTTGTTCGCTTTTTGAAGTTAACCAGTCCTAAAACGGCAAAACCTAACTGTATAGAATATCCGTTCTTAGACCAAGCCTTTCAAAATTTAAGTGTCACCAAGAAATCTTATTTTTGATACAAATAATTGAAACACTGTCCATATCCTGACTCATCTGTTTTCGCTTTCCTATCACTGCAGCGTTTTTGCCCCAATAGCTAAAGAATTATGCGTTGTAACAAGCAGACCATTCGAAAAAGAGTTAGTACTTTTATAAAAAAAGGTGGTAAAGAAATGCGGATCCCGACATGACAAGGTGTCCCTTTATCCACGCGGTGTCAGAGGTTACTGTTCAGAAAGGCACGTGGAGAATGGAGAAATTGCTTCTCGCGATTATTGGTAAAGGGAGTTTACTCTAACCAATAAAACATTCGCAAAGCATTAAGTGACATCGCTTTGTCTGTGCTAAGTTGCTTCTCAAAAGTAAAATGTGTTTATTTAGTCATGATAACAGACTTGTTCATTTTATTAACTCAATAAACTCAACATATTGCCACAGTTGTATATCAAAGTTAAAGAAAAAGACTGAGTTGCCATATTGAACGAAAAGCCCTGTTATTTTCCTAATGAAATATTTGAATGTATACTTTTAAGTTTATTATTTACAAGTTGCCTAATAGTGTTACATGTGATACGTAAAGAGAAAAAATACAATTTCAAACTGCGCATTTGGTTTTACATGTAAACGTCAGGTACACATGCCATTCATTCATAAACAATATGTAACGCGAAATGCTCGTGGGTGACGCAATAATTTGAATACAACTAAGCATTGTCGTGTGGTTCTAATTGTTATGTACATACACACAACTGTGATCATGTCTTTTTTTTAAAACACATTGCATGCATTCATTTTTCAGTTATTGCAATTCTAAATTTCCGTTACCAGGGCATGCACGCTTAGGTTGTTGAGTAGTTACATGACCCACATAACATTGATCTTCAAATGAAATATCATTTCCAAGGTAATCTATTACCTGCAGAATGGTCATTGGCACATAAAGTCACGATGTCCCGTAGAACAATGTTTACCAGACGCTTAACAATTCAGCAGAAACATTGAGTGGTAATGAATAAGTACCACTAAAACGTGAACATAAATTATAAGCTGTTTACACTGTGAGTTGAATGTATTATTAAATAGGTCCATAGTTTGTGCATTTTTGACTTGCCTTGGTTGCTTGGTGTTTATTTTTTATGTGTCCTGCGGTTTGCATATAAATTCCCTGGCTGAACGTCTCTAGATATTAGGACTCTTGAAATATATGACCAAATTGACAATATTACGTTTCGGTATATACATTTGTGCTAAACTTTCCCGGTTCGTTGTGCAGCGCTTTATCGTGTTCACGATTGCTACTTAATAATCGTGAAAAGAGCACGCTGACCATAAAACCGAACACCGACCGAGACATTCTGTTAACCCTAGGTAATGTATAAATTTGACTGTAGCAAAAAACATGTTTTTCTCCCTTGCATTGTTTTGATTATGTTTAAGGTAAAAAAGTAACTTTACAAGCTTAACGTTTAATAGTTTAACTACTTCGAAAAAAGTTGTGTTGTGAATAGAGTAAACAAAGAATATCAAGATAAACAAAACATTTTAAATACGTGAGGGTAGCTTTATTTATTCTCATTCCTGCCTTATTCCTGTCTGGCATGTTATCCTTACACAATCATTGATTCGAATAGTGAAACGTAAACTTTATGGGTATTCTGATGAGCCAGAAACACACAGAAAGTTATTGCGAACCTCGATGCTGTGGTTCATCACGAAAAAAAATACAAGATGTAAAATATGTCCCTAACAGACTTCTTTACACAGCAAAAATCCTTTACGAAAAATTTATTTTATGCATAAGGAAGAGTAAGGTTTGACAAGGAAAGAAATTCATCTTTTCATTTGTTTGTATATAGTAATAACTAGTTTAATATACACCGCGAAATTTAGTTGGGCGGAACATGTAGTACGACGCGAGGACAATCGATGGTCGACCAAATTAACGCTATGGCAACCCAGAGGCCACACTCGCAACAGGGGTCGCCAAAGGACCCGATGGCGTAATGACCTGGATGGCTGCCAGAGACATTGGCAACGGGTGGCAAGGGAGCGGGACCGTTGGAAGCGGTTGAGAAAGGCCTTTGTCCAACAACTGATGCAACAATAGGCTGAAGAAGAAGAAGAAGAAGAAGAAGAAGAAGAAGAAGAAGAAGAAGAAGAAGAAGAAGAAGTTTAATATCGATCGAAGTTACTTCTTGTAATCGATGTCAACCTTTAACTAACTCTTGTGAGCACAGGAAAATAAATAACATATAGTGGAAACATTTTCTAAATTGAAAAAACAACAACTCCTAAAGTCAGTTAATTAAATAGTACTATTGAGTCTGAACAAATCGAAATATAAAAAATTAAAGTAAAAAGATGACCGACAATGTGTTAAAATAAAACAACGTTTGATGCATTTGAAAATAATTAAACATTTCATTAAAGTCAACTCAGTTATTTTATATGTGTTACCTTAGACTTGTCAAAAGTTAAAACGGTTGAAAATTGTTTTTAAGCTTAAGCTTTAACTAAAGATGCAATACCGTTAAATTACCAGGTCATGTGTGAATCGATGCACATCTTAATCCAGGTGACTGCCCTTAAGTGTTAAATAATAGAAAACAAATTGAAAATACGTAAAAATGTGAAAGTAAGCAATGAAACTTCTTTTTAGTCTTCATATTATATGTCTTAATGAACATTCATATAAATCAAAATATTTTCATTGCATGATAATACTTTATTTTGTGTTTTATATGTTTATCTAAAAAATGAACTAAATTTTAACTTTGTGAACATCTTTAAAATATCGCTTAAGCCTTTTAATAAACAATTATTCCCTTAGCACGGTGGTATCATTTAAATACCAAAGATTAATGGCATATTTAATTATAAGGATTAAAAACCAAACAAAAACAAAATAAAGCCAAAGGCACAATTCAAACCAAGATAAAGTTCTATCACTTTATAAGAAAAACATTTATGATCTGAAAACGAAGAAAATCCGGTGGTTTACAGATTTATGACCGTACCATCGGTTTAATGTAATATGCAAGCCATTTGCAAAGAAGTAGATCTAGGGAATAATATACAAACTGAGATAGAAGATAGCTACAACCTTGAGTAGGAAACAATTATATTTTATGTCTAATTTCGGGAGAATGCGATAAAGTAGCACAGCGTTGTAATATAAGAAGGTTAAGAGTACTCTCAACGTATATTAGGACATTTTCAAATCAACATACCGTAGGTTAATATTAAAGAAACATTCCTGAACCCAAGTCTTGAACTCAAACCAACAATTCCACCAAAAGTCAAAATTTAAATGTAGAACAGATGCGATATTTAAATCAGAGTAATTCATTTTAGGTATCATGTATAGTTTTAGACATGTATTATGAATAACCTAGAGAATGTTTTGAAATGACGTTCATTATTTTTGACATAAGACTATTTTGCAAATGAGCGTAAATATGTGTAAATAATGCGAATAATGATAATATGTGACTGTCTTCCTTATCCGCGAATCGATCATCAGTCAATATGAAATAATCGACCGTAATATTCCATGAACAAAAAGCCTCTAAATCTAATTAACTAATAGTCCTATTACTTCATATACAAAAGGTGCATGGTAAGGGTCCTTCAGCAGACAATATATTCCTGCAAAAGGTAAGAATAAGGCACTGTTAATGCATACTAAATGTGATTTAGTTAGATAGCTAGCATAGTGTTTTCTGTGAGACGGTAAAATTGAATTTAAAAGAAAGTTTTCAAGATACAATTATTACGGCATACTTGGTAAATGAAATACTTAGAATAATTGTCTCGGGATGCTTGGTATAGACAGAAAGCCCATAGGATCAATATTGCTCAATTAATAAATGATTAATAATACTGTTTATGTCAAGACAAAATTTAGTATCTAAAAAAAATAAGAGCACAGTGATCGTCTTCATACACCTCCAGGTGTAACAAAGTACGACAATATCAGTTTAAATTGCAGTACTTATTACGTTCTTTTTACTGTATACATTTCCTTTAAATATAGTGCATTGGCAAAAGATAGGTTTCAAGAAATGTAAAAAAACTGAAGAAATTTATTATTTATATGTAGTAAATCAACAAAAATATAAATAAATGGAAATTGTTAATGAGGTACACAGATACAGGTTAGAAATTTATTAACCAGAAGTATGAACCTGCAGTTGACGTACTTTATGCATGTCTGTGCCAAAAAGTCTCCCTTAGAGCTTTTGTAGAAGTCACCCATATATATTCGTTATAATGACTTCAAATTGATTGCTAGTTTAAATATGTAGAATCCTATGTGACAAAACTCACATTTTACGCTTGGGCTGTTTAATTTGTTCCTATAATATCTTATAATATATACTTTGTCTACTGGTAGATAAAATTTAGATATCTGTGAAAATTTTGATATGACCTTTTCTTATTTACCTATCACATTTATTAGATCTAAATTAACATATTTAAATAAATTTAAAAAGTGCATTCACCATTCACAGAAATGCATGTGTATATTAATAATGTTTACGAAAGACATATACGTTTCTTTTAGTTTTATTGTAAATGCTCAGCTGAAACAAAACCAAACCGACAAATGTAAATACTTTTACATTGAAAGTAAGCATCAGTAATATAACTATTGTTATTGAAGTATATAAATAGGTATTTGACCCGCTTATTTTAGAATTTACTTAAGTGATGACTGTTTGCTTATACTATATTATACTAGCAGAGTCAGAAAATAAAATACATTCTTTTAACTATTGTGTGTAATACAGATACCAAGCACTGAAAAACACTTGTAATTAATTTAAGTTATATTACTACTTCAAGGGGCTTTAATGTAATAGTTATATATCAATCTGCTTAACTTTCTCCTTCTTATTCCCTGTTGGTTATTTTCGATTTGGCAGCCTTACCATGAATCTATTAAATTAATTTCTCAGAAACACACTAGAAAATGTCTTATGTGAAGAAACAATAAATTCGTTTATCTCAGAAGACTACCCGCTTCTATGTGCATTAAAATGTTAATTATATTTTATGTTATTCAAAATTGGTCAAGTAAGGGTATTCCTTTTCTTATAAAACAATTAAATTACGATGACATTCCTAAATCATTATTTATACCTTTACTTCTTCTGTATTCTTTTAGGAATAAAAATGAAATACATTATTTATTTTAATTAAAACAACAATCAAATGTGCGGTAGACATAAGCGTGAACTGTTACGGCTGCTGGAGTATCGTAAGTGAACTTTTGACAAGTGCTATTAAATAATACTTTAGTCACGCAAGACATTTCCAAGGCAGAGACATTGTACTGGACAGGTTGTGTAACCACATTCTCGTGAGTTTTCCCATAGCTAGGGAATTGTTTTATTTGATAAAAGCGCAAAGAAAGAAACATAAATTGAGATATATTTGATTTGAGGTGTGTAAGTTTATAGATAGTAAACAATAATGAAATGTACATGAATGACATGCTATCTATAAGACACTTTCCAGTTTCTATATTTTTAAACACTTTGCGACTATTTGCCATTATGTCTGTATATGTATATTGTTTGTCAAATATATTTCAGGTTTTCTGACACCGTCTTAAATCGTCTGTGTCAAAATGCTTAATTAAACTATTTCTTATCGTTAATTTACAACATTGTTTCTATGTTTCTTAGAAATGTTCAATGTTAGCAGCATTGGGCTGAGATATGATGAAACAATTTTATATCATTATATATTCCGGACACGAAGTTTAAAAGAATGATATTAATAACAACTGTGTGTATTTGTCAACTTATAGTGTTGTTGATGTAGGCTTTGCATGTGGCGTGTTGCTATTTTGCGGAGACTGCAAATCTAAAACAAATGATGAGACAATATTTATTTGTTATAATTATTCGTAACAAAACCTGGAAGCAAACTAGTCACGAAAGGGACGAACAATAAATAGGATAAAGTTCATAAACTGTAAACTAAAAAGTAGATGTTTACCTACAGAATCAAAACACAAAAAATACTTACTATACATTAAATATTCTTAAGATAGCATTTGTTTAATTTAATGATTCCAGAATACGGATTTGGGAAAAAGCTTATAGTGTAAGCATAACATCACGCTACATGTGGTACGCCGAAATAAAAACAATTTATGACATTGTTATCAAGAAGGAAGAATATAGTTGACAAACATTAATAGTCAAAGTCCACTGCGTGTTATTCATATAAGGATATACTCCTAAAAAGCATTACATTACTTTTCTTAAGCGAGAGTTAACATTTGTATTCTTAAACTGTCGACTGACTGGTCAGTCGGGTTTGCTCCTTTTATTAAATGACGAACAGATTTGTTCTTACTTTTACATTTGGCTTGCACATGAATACAATTGTCCTCTGCCTTTTCAAATACTGGTATATGTCATATATTCTTAAAAAATGATAAGTTAACCAGTGTATATTGTAGAGAAATCAAAATACGAACATCAAGAGCAATTCAAGTTATAAGTAACAAATTGCCTCTGAAGTCCGCTGAAGCACATGCATTAATAAGGTCGAGTCGATTAGGCATACTTCTGTTCATTGTAAACTGACACATAAATTGCATATTTAAACACAAGGCACCTTATTAACATTTTATTCTTGGTTAAAAGTGGTGTTAGCTTAGCCTTTCTTGCAACAAAGTAAATTTGAAAAGGAGCCTTCAAATATTAAACGTTTACAAGAAAAACAAAAAGAAAACACTTAAGCATGGGACTAAATTATTCATTTATGCAGCAATAAATATTAGAGATATGTTAAGTTACATCTAGTAAATTCCCTGGATAGTGCATTGTCAGGTGCACAGTTTATAATTGTTCTGTTAATCTTAGAAAATAAACGTCTAGAACACATAAATTTAAAGTTCTAAATAGCAATTTAATTTTTAAAGGTATTTTGTTGAGAGTTTGCCACAAAAGTATGATAAGACGTTGACTGATGAAAACAAAGTTGAGATTATATTGAGTGTAAAAAATTAACGTTCGACTTATCAAAATTGATTATATTTAAATCAGTGATTTCTATTTAAGGCAGAGGTAATTTACTCTTCCTTCACACAATAAACTTAAGTGTCTCACTGGGAAAATATCAAATGTAAGGAAATCTAATTTTCATAACGTGAAGTTGCATATATCTATCAATTAAGTTGTCTCACTCGAGGTCAATTCGGTATGCTCGGAAGTACTCTTTATTTGAGAAATGTAATGCATCTTTAAATATTGTATATTTTACTTGTATTATATAAAAATGTATTTAAGTTGAATAATCCATGGAGTACAAGTAATGAAACTAGCCAATTGATCGTAACCTTTTGAAAAATTGCATTAACTATTTTAGTTATTTGTCAAAATGAGTGTAATGGTCGATTATTATAACAAAAATAAGGTTTAAATAGGTCTGACAAAAGTGTTAATCTTAGGTAGCCATTGTTGCATTCACGTTATGGTATCCATTCTTTGATGTCATTTACTTGAGAGTAGCTTTCTTTTCTTTCAAGTTGTATATATTCGGAGCTGTTTGCATGCCCTTTTGAACTTAACCGACAAATGCAAATGTATGCCAGAAAACGCAGACGCAGCAATCTTATAATGTTATGCAGTAAGCTCACGAAAAAGTTCACTTAATAACTACGATATAATGACAAGTCATTGTACTTTTAATGTAGGTATTGCATGTGTTGAAGTATACTTGAGTTGCTCTAGATATATTACGAATACAGACACCCCAAAACAGAAACGCATTTATTATACGCGTTGACAATACGTCTTTCAGGGGTTAGAAAGCATTATTAGGTAAAAATACATATGATTTATTGCATTAGTCAAAATGCCAAGCAAAACCTTACTTTGATTCCTTCGCTTATTGTCAAACTGACGCTTAGTCACCTGATATATAATAAAGAAAGAAAAGATGACAAATCGAATGTAATCACAAATATAATTCTTGTTTTTTCTTATATATAGTTTTTGGCATAGTATTTTACCATTTAAAATTAAGTGTTTATTGATCATTTATATCACACCACTATATTCTACATTTAAGTAATAAATAATGTGAACTCTATTTAAACAACATTCAGCGACCTGAACTTTGCCAACATAAAAAAGAAACTCCACAGAAAGATAAACATCTTATATTCCTACACATTCTAGTAAATGCTTATATAAACAAGACATTAATATTTAATTGCTAGTGCCGCTTTGCCGTATTTCTGACTATAGGTCAAGACAACGTATAGACAAACATCCGAACTAGGCTAAATGATATCATATGGAAGAGAAGTAAAGTGGTTTGATTGCTTTTAAATAATTGTTTTATTATGATATTATTTTATTTAAATGAACATTTTAAAGCAGAAGTTAAAATATTTAACTAAACATTTTAATTCCATACATTAAAAACTGTTAAATTGTGATGAGACCAAATATTTTTGTGCCACGCCTTATAGATAGTTAATTGACAAAGGACTCTAAGAACAAGATCAGTTTATTGAACATAATAAATTAGCATTCTCAATTATATTTCAACTTAAGACTATACAGTCTAGATACCTTTAAAAGTCTGAAAATATTTTCACAACTTGATATCAAATAAAACTTATTTTACATTGACGCACAAGGCGCGTAAACTTCTGAAGTTTTGGTAATCTTATATCTCGTAGATATACCCAACAAGGACCAAAATAGAAGAACATAGAAGTTTTTTCGATCTTTTTTCATTTTAAAACTATGAAGATCTGTACTATTGCGAAGGAAAACTCGTTTATTTGTGTCGAATTTTCATATTTTCTTTCCCATTTTTCGTTGTATTTTTTTCATTGAGTATCTTTCCGGACAATGATGCGCAAAACTAAAAATGACAATTAAGTCACCATGTGCAAAAGTAGATACGAATTACATGTTTAAACCTTAAGTCGTTTAAAAGTATGTGGCTCTTTGATCTATTTCCGTTCTTAAGACACAAATTAAATTTTCACAGGTCTTGTTACTGTAATGAATAATATATTAGCCTAATTAATATAAGTAGAAAGAGTTCGTAGATGATGAGTAAATCCACTAGGATTTAAATTAATAAGACGCCTATCACTGAGAATGGCGACAAAATGTGAATAATTGACCAAATTTCATTAAGAAATCCAGTCACGAGGGATTCATAAAATCTAATTGGAATAAAAATAAGACTTAATTTGTAACTGGAAGTAATACAAATCTTTAACATGATCTTTTCAACGCCGACACAAATGAACCAGCAATGGTTCGATAGATAGAAAAGAGTGATGTGACAAAAAAGAGATTTAGAGAGTCCGTCAAATCTATGGTGAAAAAACCGTATTGTAGAAAAGAAATGGACCACTGAAGGTAAAACCTTCCTTGTAAGAATGTAGCACTAAGTGTTTTAATTTGTACATGAATTGTTTGAATTACTGAGCATAATTATGCAGTCAGTCTAGGTTTAATAATTGTTATAAAAGCATTAGCTATACACATCCTAGAAAAAAATATGCATATACACACCTGATTGAGAGAATGTTTATGCGCTGTATAACAATTCCTTTTCATGGGAAATTTACTTTATACTGCTTGTGTTGCAAAGCAGTTATCATATGAAGTCATTTTGATGTTAGTTTTTTTTCTTGCATATTTTACGATATTAATATTAAACGAATGTAGCATTATACAGTAGATAAAATAGTACCTAAACAATGAAAGCACACAATTCATGATGTTACACTAAGTAACACTGTAATGTCACAATTTCAGCAGTCATACGAGGAATACGGTTATGGTTTTGGTATAAGGATTATAAGCTTAGATATAATACAAGGACTTCGAGAAATTGGAACAGACATACTATCTACATTTCCTGCTTCATTAAGGACGATATAAATTAGTGTAACTCGTAATGAATTGGGTTCATTGTAATGTGCCTAATGTGCTGGAAACTTTGACAAAGTGCATTAAGTAATCAAATTATTTTTTTCTATTTTTCAGAATTATCATGAAAACAATTCAATCATGATTTCCTTGAGGAGACACACACAAAGTGTATTAACATGTTACGAATAGTCTTGCTATTTTAGGAAAGTGGGAATATGAATTTCTTAAATTGCCAAAACAAATATTTTTATATAAATGCTTTTTTTAAAAATATGTCTTGAGAAATTTTATTCCTTGAAGAAAAATGGTAATGCAGTTCCGTCCATATAAAAAAGAAAAAATCGCACGTAAAGCAACTAAGTGGAAAATGTTAAAAAAATCGTTAAGCACACTCTTCTTTTTGTGTCTTTTTAAATTTGAAACCATCCATTTACTTGTGCTTA
The DNA here is from genome assembly GCA_007844125.1 of Sinonovacula constricta. Lineage (NCBI taxonomy): Eukaryota > Metazoa > Mollusca > Bivalvia > Cardiida > Solecurtidae > Sinonovacula > Sinonovacula constricta. The sequence continues at coordinate 671,498 of CM017567.1, read as the reverse complement.
AACATTAAAACAGTTACAAACAGATGTAACAAACAGAACTAAAATGATTATGCTATTTTATAAGATCTTTCACAATGCTCTTTTGTCTCTGTATAAATCTTGCTATTATTTCTTGACGGTTTGAGATATATAATTATCTGGTTTTGTTCTGGAAATACATTGTAAATATATTACGCAGTTTCTTAAATATACTTACAAAAGATCAACTAAAGAACGACGATAAATCATAAATTGATAAAGATATTTGCTTTTGACTTCTACTTAGTTCTTTGGGACTTCATTGGATTTACATATTGAATATGTGAGGTAAATAATTATAAATCAAGAAAAGTGCATCCGACGTTTAACACGTTCAAGTAATCGGTAAATAATAAAATTAAACAATATTTGCAGTTACACTCAAATCTCTTATGTTCAAAGCAATGATTTATTAATACTTCATAAAATATTCCTCAGGGTCTTTAGCATGAAATCTTGAAATTCACACAGCAATACATCTTCCAGTCATATTATTGAAAATTATTGACGAACAAAACTTTCGGCATTGCTATCATAAATCTGTAATACAAGTTATTGTTTGACACAATATGTAATTAAATGTACATTACACCGCATGCAAAGAAAAACTTGTTCAACGTTTAATTTATTCTTCCGTTTTTGTTGTCTTTTTTCAATTTGAAACCGTCCGTTCGTTTGTGTTTAAGCATTAGAACAGTTTAAACGTGAACGATGAAATAATTACGCTATTTTTATAATATCTAAGGCACTCTTTTGTCTTTTGCTCTATCTTCTCTTTAGTTGTAAATTCATTGGATGTACAAATCAAATATGTGATGCAAACAATAATAAACCATGAAAAGTGCATCCGACCTTTAAAAACTTTTAAGTAATCGGTTAATAATTGAATAAAACAATCTTTATTGTTTAACACAAATCCCTGATATTAAAATAACGACAATATAATACTTTAATTTAATTTTCTTCCGAGTGTTTTGGCTAGAGACCTTGAAAATCATACAGTAATCCTTCACATTCCCAAACACATTATTAAAAATACTCGATAAAACAACTTTTGCCATTTTTTTCAATAAATCTGTTTCAATTCTTTGACACAATATGTAATTTTATTTACATTTTATGACAATGTTATCAAGAGGGAAGCATACCGTTTACAAACATTAATAGTCAAAGTCCACTGCGTGTTGTTTATATCAGAATACACTGGTTCCTTTTTTCATAAGAATTTACGCGTACATGATAAAGCAATATACACATGCACTATACACATACTAAAATAATGTTTATGCATTTAAAATGTCATTATTTTCTCCATTTGTTAGATGAAGTTTCCAGTGGTAATTCATAAGGAAATTAAATACGCCAACACACATAAAAATCAACGACTTATAGCTACACCAAATGTGGATAAGACACAAAATTAATCAACAGGTATTGACCAGATAAAAATAAGTAATATTTTGTCTTGATTTTTACTATAAATGAATTTGATAACTGTATGTTAATTATTACATTTACCATTCTCGACTCGGAGAGATAAAAAATCTACATAATGTTTTAAGTTTATTATGTTTCGTGGTTGGATCTCTTGTTTACCGGGACAAAGTATTTATAAATATAGGCAGATAACACATAGAAAATCCTCACTCCGGTTAAAAAGATATATCGATAATGATACAATCTGTTTTTCGCAATTTTGTTTTAGCAACAGTTTACTAAATTACTATTTTAGCACGACATGTTTATTTGTGCCACAGAAAGAAAAAACACGTTTCGATATTTTAATCAAGACTTTACTTTGAATTGAAGTAATATATTACATAGATCGATAGGTTTGATATATGTCATTACATCTGCTCTACCATATATGTAGCGTTTTGTCTGTTGTAAACAGAGTTTTTCCACAACTTCTTTGCCATCTCAAACACGCAGAGACATCTGCCACTAAGCCGTGTTGCTCTTTGCTGACCATACATCCAGTGACTTATGTTATTGTATAATTATATAACTGGCATTGTTAATATGATTCTAGATAGTCTGGTCATAACCGTTTACGCCATGAAGTATTCAAATGCACCGGTTATCTAAAGACTTCGTATTCTGGATTGCATGCTTGGGACTTTAACGATGTCTTTTGATCTGTTTGAGCCTTGAAACCAACAAAACCCTGCTCAATGCCTTTATTGGTCGACCTTAGTGACAAAGCGATAACTTCATCGATTTATACTCGATAAAAATTGTCATTTTACATCGGCTTTTTTTTCTGCATAATTATTAAATATTTCCAGAAAAAATGACCCCAAACTTGAACGGGTTTATGTAATTTGTGCTGCACATGCGTTATGTGACTTCCGAAAAAAAGGAAGCAAGTCTGATTGAGTTCTTTTGTGCCCAAACAAAGCAAACTTTATAAATCGTAAGACAAGTGCACATAAATATCATATTTTAACTATTTGCAAGGAGGTTAATTATATTTAAACAATTGATTCTTGTTCTGTTATTATAAATAAAATCTATATTATAAAAAGGCTGCAAAAGACCCCAAATTTATATTCAAATGTTAAATTCAAACTGCATGAGCTACATCATTATTTTATAATCATTCTTGTGAATCCCCAATGTTTTTTCATTGACTAGAGGGCAGGTTAACAAGACTAAAAACTACATGTTAAATGACAATAGAATGAATAATGAATTAAATAGATGAATGTGCTCATACATGTTTATATTTTATTCCAACAGCTTGATTTTTAGTTCATGTTTTGACTCATGTAAAAAGAAGTTAACAGCATCAACAAAACAATACACCACTTAGCCTTTAGTTTGCTTTCGTAACAGCTTTATCATCATCATCATCACCATCATCATCATCATCATCATCATCATCATCATCATCATCATCATCATCATCATTTTTTCTTCTTCTTTATATTTTATCGACCAATAGATTGTAACGTGCATACCACAGTAATAACGGCTTGCTTGATAACACATATGAATATCTATATGTCAAGCAAAAACAGCAAAATGTATTAAAGCAGCAATTATATGTCAACTAAAATCTAATTAATTGAACAAATATCACATCTATCAATTATATGGTTAATGTCAAACCATAATTCGAATTTATATCAAATGACTGTTAGCATAAAATCAGTCAAAACTTGATGGTTGGTGTTGCGAAATCGTTAAGGCAGATGTCTCACAAACACACCTCTTAGCTTTAGCATTTTATTGCTCATTTATGACAACGCAAATATGACTTGAAATGAATGTGCGCACACAACTTCGAAATATGTTGACAGTGAATAAAATGTACGGAAAAAACTACTTTCTCGTTATAGGTTGTAGCCACTTATTTTGAGCACTATATTTATGAAAGAACCAATACAATCATTAAGTAGCACAATATATCAACTACGTTTATTTGACATACCCTTATTTTTGATGGCAACTATTACATTTAATTTACAGATGGCTAAGAACAAGGTTTGTAAGATCAATGTAAATACGCATAAACCATTGTCATAATCATGTCAAGAACTACCAAGATATCAAAATTGAAGAAACTTTGTTTGCACAATGGTGAAAAATTGACATGTCTGGAGACAGAAAGCGGGCCCAGTGTTTAGATATCTTAGCAAGATATCTTAGCTCACAGCGCTTTTTTTTCGATATTTTCATCGACGCATTTGTATTATAATATAAATTTACGTAATATGTTTATATATGTAGTTTCCAACGTTTACTGTACACGAATCGCATTATTGTGAGATCAGCTGCCTTTTCTATGAAAAAGAATGGTAAATTATAACTTTAACATGTTGTCATTATTACCAGAAAATGTTACATATTTTTATAGATCTTAAGAAGAACAATCAGTCAATGTGCATGTTACTATAAAATCAAACGCGATACATTTATAAACTGTATTAATAAATTATAAAAAATTGTACCGTTACAATACTATGTTTTGTGAAGATATTGATCCAAGGTTTACGGACAATATATATTCCTTCTTTAATGTAAAGCAAGTATATTAGACACTATACAGAATTTGAAAGTTACCTCATGTGCTGTATACTTAGATGGTGGCACGTATGCCAAGTTTTAAGACAATATTCTGTTCAATTTTGAACTTATGGATATTTTTTCTTCTTAAATTGATATTTAAGGTGTCTCTCTAATCTTATATTCTCAAATGTTTTGTTATTGAGTATGGTTTGATAACAAATTAGACAACCAAACAAACATGTTACTTAATTGGCTTGATTCAAACTATCTAAAATATGTAATTAATTGTTTACAAGCCGATGATTGTCCCATTGTTTCTGCTGAATGTACTTTATTAAAAAAGTCACCGAGTTCTTGATAGCAAAATGATTTATTTCAAAGTTGTCCAACGTATTTTATGTTTGATGCTGCAAAATATAAAATAATTTCACCACATGGTTTTAATTCTTTTACACTTTGAATATATCAGGTTTATACATTTATAATCAAATTAAGCACATATAATTCAATTAAAATTCATTTACAAATTAAAAATTAAAAACTTAACATGTTATATTCTCTATCTGATAGAGTGAAGCAGAAAAAAATGTCAAAGTGAAAAGGAGGAAGAAAAAACTTGATCATGCGTGCCCATACTGGGATTCTAGCCCCCAACCCCCAGTTTTAAGCCTTTAAGCCTAATTTTGATACTCTTCAATTGGAGGTGCAGCATTACATCTGCTCTACCTTAGCTTATTAACTTTTCAGACATAAAACCTTCAATATTATATTTGAATAATTGCTTATCTAAAATTATTTCAACATTCTTTAATTGACCATAAAATCAAATAATAAAATGGTTTAAAAAGGAAGATATAAAATGGTTCAACATATTCAATGTAATATGTAGGTCTGAACAAATCAGTTCAAGTAGATCTCGAGGCACAAAACGTGTCTATGCATTAAATATTTCTCATGATTGCTCCAGGACTTGTTAATAAGTATCAAACAAATATCAAACAAAACTTCATTTCTTCGGTATGTTACAGAGCTGGAGAAAATTTATCATCAAATCAAACACTATCCTTTATTCAAAAATGTTTTTATATCTTTAAATCTTATTGGGAATTACATTCGCCTTTTAAACAAACTTCCACAGTTATCATTATTCTGACAGTGCATTGAAATGTGTAATAGTAAAAATGATATGCCACAACATTTTCAAACGATTAAAACAAAAAGTTAAACATCTCGTTAATCTGACAACATAGACTGAAAAGAGACAAAATATACTTCTACTTAATCAAGTCACATGTTAAAAGTCCTGAAATTTGAAACAAAATGAACAGTTATAAATTCATGGAAAATGAAATTCAAATGCTCTTTACAGCTGCATTCTTTTATCCGTGTATCATTTTAAGACATGTCTAACTTTGTCGACGGGTACACGTTTATGCTGCCAGCTTTCTATGTTTCTAAGAAAGGATATTAATGTGGGTTTAGATCAGAATAGAAGTCCACTCTATTTAACGACGTTTCGATTCCTGCGGATCTTCTTCAGGTTTATTTTAATTTGTGTTGAGGTCATGACATCCCTGGTTACATAATGACAATATTGACATCATCAGATTTGGCGTACAGTTGTAATTTTCAGCGTACAATCGATAGTGGATATATAGAAGTAGATACTATAATGCATGGAGATAATGTTTACAGAAAATGATTTGTAGAAAATAACATGCACTTATTATATAAGATACGTAGGTAACAATTTAAGTGAGAAAGAAATAGGGCTCAATGTTCAACTAATATTCACCAAAACTTTAGTATGCAGACCATTTGGTATTAATGCCTCAGTTTGTGTATCAAGACAATTCCCTTTAAAAGACAGCACATGTCGTTATTGACATGCTCTTTTGATACCAATGCGCAATCTTTTAGAGAATGATTGTTTTTATGAAAGTGAAATTCAACATTAGTTGCGAAATTCCAAATATCAAATATGTAGCTGTTTTTATGTTACGAAACTAGTTGACTGATCTGACCGACATACTGAAAGTTGCACCTTTAAGAAAGGATGTTGTAACAAAAAAAAGGTTACGTGTTTAGAGGAACAACATGCTTAGTTAATAATGTTTTTTCTTTTTCTCTTTATAAAGTAACACGTTATGGGGTGACTTCAATGAGACATCATCAAGAAATTCAGATAAATTTCCAATAAACAGCAATCCCAATGATCAAATGTCTTCTACATTTAAATTATTGTTCCATAATATGGATGACAAAAATGTTTCAGGCAATAACATCTTGTAAAAGTGTGTTAGGGACTGTACAGAAACCAGCTACAATTGCCCAAGGAATTAAATTATCGCAAGTCTGTTTAGCAGTTATTATACAAATTAAATTAAAACATGTTTGTTTGGTATTTATTATTTTGACATTTAAATTACTGGAGAATTACTATGGGGGTGCGGGGTGTCAGTGTAAATAAAACAATACAGGACCAATATTTTCATAAGAGACTTGTGCCAAGCCTAAATGTATCAATGTGTAGCATCAAAACTTGCTCATGTGACTGATTGCTGATATGCAGTATATTCTTTATTTCGATGAGGGATGTTAAAACATCATTACGAACTTTAGCAGGAGCGTAATATAGGTTCCTAATTAATGTTTAGGACATTTTCATCTAAATTAAATTACTTGTATTTGTTAAAAAATGAAGGACTAACCTCAATTTGTAAGTAAATTTGATCACTGAAGTTACTGTTGCCAAATTGTTTTCTATAGTTTTCCAATTATAAACCAGAATAATATATAATGCAGACACTATTCAAAAGTACATACCAAAAAGTGCGTACAGTCTGGCTTTTATAATGGTAACACATATTGCTTAAGGTTGCCCGGCTAACTACCTTTGACTAAGTAACAGCAGCAACAGAAAGTCGTTTATTGTTTCGGCCAACGCAATAGCAGTCCCATAGAGAACTTTGGATTTTGTTAGCCTGGAATGAAGCCATCAGCATTGAGCTACCGGGACATATGCTCTACCTAAAGACATCCATTTTTAATGCAGTTGCTAAATGAATAATGTTTCGTAGGTCAGTGTTATTCACAAAAGAGCCAGGAGGCTTTTGAACGTGTTGCGAAAAACAATGAACTGAAATTACAACTATTATTTCCCAAAGGAAAAGAGAGCAAAAAATAAGTTTAATTTCTTGTACTTAATATTGAGACAGGACTCATTTCGAGGAGAGGTCAATGCCAAAGAGATATTTCTTTAAAATGGAAAACAACAACATTCAATTTTCCTTCAATTTCAAAACGTTTTCTGTATTTATATACAGTTATTTTAACATTTTAGCATAGAAAACTCTTCGTTGCAAAGACAATAGATTGTCAAATCTTGCAAAATAGACTTGTATTTTTTGTTTGTTTATGGTTTAACTTAGTCTTTTAGCATATATAAACTTTCTTAAATGTATGTCACTTTAACTGGTGTAGGTGTTCCTTTTTCTTATGGTAGATTAAATTTTAAAAGATGTGGTTATTATTAAAGAACCTTTTCATATTTCATTATAATTTATAAAAAAATGTGCGTGAAAAAAGGATTTAACGTGAAAATGCAAAAACAGAAAATAAGCAAAAAACAAACCCTACTTAACATTTGCATTTGCACGCGCCTTTAAAGTCTTAAGTGAAATGTCCAAAAATGAACGATCATCTCACCACGCTTTAATACATTCCCGCAATGCAGAAACATAGTGTTGAGGGGTAGTCATTTTCCTTTAAAAGCTTTTATCTGACTTTGGATTGTTTTATAGTATTCTCTTACATTCCAGGCACTTCTAATCAATTTAAGGCTGCATGCATGTTAGGGTAAGAAAGGAAAAACGTAGAAGTATATTTGTTGAAATCTACGTCTATTTTTTTTTCTCTGTGCATAAGAAAAAATGCTTCCGTTGGATATACGAGCAAAGGAAGAATTGTAAGTTGGGATAGTTATTAATTGTTAACTACATAAATTGAAATATTTCATGCTGTACAAAAACTGATTAAAATGTATTCGCCTTTTTCCTATTTAACTGATGTGTAAATGTGAGCTGAAACATTCAGAAAAAAAGTTTAGTTTTGGCATCCAGAATATGCGTGAAATGTTGCATGTAGCAGTGATTATGTGCCTATCTAACTATTGGTATTTATTTATTTGTTGTTGTGTGTTTATGTTGTCGTTTTCACATTGTGTAAGTGATCAGAAAGGGGTTTAAAGAACAGCTTCATTTTTAATATGTAACCAAATTTGACAGGTTTATAGGAATAAACAAAGAACATTAAAGTTCACTTACCAGCTTAATATGTACAATACGAACATTTCACAATGGTTGTTGTTATAATGACCGGAAACGCTTTGTAAACCGCATTAAAAATTATAACTAATCAATGAATTTTAATGTACATTTGTAAAGTATCTTCAATTATATTAAAACTACCGTGCAAATATTTAATCGTAATACAAAACGTTTAATTTTAATTTTTAGTAAAGCTAAATCATTTGTTAGCTTTTTGCGTATAATTTTATAATACAGCAATTCTCAACAATGCTTAAGTCAAGCATTTATGCCAATAAATGCGTTTCGATTGGCCATAAAATTTATTATTTTTCCATAAACTAATATTGTCAATATTTACTCACAAAACATCAATATTGTGTATTTTTTTTCTTTTATGGCAACAATCACGAAATGCAAAAACAAACAATGCACTGCTATAAATTGCCTGACAAACAAATCTTTATGGTTTTATCGTTTTATTATTCGATTAAGGCTTAAATCTCATGATCAAGCCATACAAGAAATTTAAGGAATCCAATAACATGCGAGGGAAGGTGAACATAAAGGTGGAAAAAATAAGGTTTTTATACCCATGAACCCAATCTAAATTTTATTTATGGTTTTAACCCAACTACATTTTGTGTCTTACATCTGCATTGTGGCATTTTAGAAAAAAAACAACACTACTTGTCCATTAGTCACAATAGGTTGATTATTATGCTAATTCAAAAGGGTGTAATTAAAATAATTTGGTTGTTTTAAAATCTATAAATAAATTATTAAAGATGTTAATTGCACATGTCTCACCCACTGGTCTCAGAGCTTTACTACGTCTACAGAATGAACTTAACATAATAAAAACATTTTAATAATGATCATTTGTGTTTGTGTCTCAAGTATTAAATGAACAGAGCATTAGGACACCTTCCAGTTATTTACTTAAAAGTACATGATATATAGAAACTCAAATTAAAATGTAATTAAACAGCACTTCTCAGACAACAGGATGTGATAATATTATTACATTTTACTGTATGTCTTTCTGAGCCGTCTGTTTCTCTCTCTAACTATCATTCTAATTATCCCTAAATAAATTCATTTGTGAAGAATTCGGTGCAGGACTTTCTGACTCGGCCCAAGATCTGGGTCTTACATTTATACCTTTAAAAGAAGGAGATAGAGAGAGGCAGAGAGAGAGAGAGAGAGAGAGAGAGAGAGAGAGAGAGAGAGGGACAAAGTAAGGGGAGACTGTGTGGAAATAGATAGGGAGAGAGAGAAAAAATAAATGTTTGTTTTTTGGGTTTTACGGCACATCGAAACTTGATAGGTCATACGGCGCCGAAAAAATAAATGTAAAACAAAAACAAACGTGCATCTCAATTTGACCAGGGCTTTTACATGTTTATGTGAATTTCAGAGCAGGTATCGACAAGTCCTGCATGAACTATGACGCATCATCCTATTATGGTACTGAGAAATAAATTAACGTAAAGAAGACACATGGTACGGTACGTGTGAATGTCCTATTCTTTTAACAACTGTGATCTGATGCTGGTCTGTCTTCTATCACACATGTGTATTCCGGTCATTTAAGGACTTATGTTTTGAATTGCTATTAATTTCCTATTTAAGAGAAGAAATATATAGTGCGATAGCTACGCAGGGAATGCACACATATAATGACAATTCAGGGAACTGGACTATCGTGTAGGTTAGCAGACCGCTGACACTGCAGTGTAAATGTAAATGAAAAACAAACAAACTAGGAAGGGCAGGAACTCGCAGCATAAGAAGTCTAAGAGAACAAACATGAGCATTTTTTATTTATAACTGTCGTTATTTGTCAACATATCGTACTGATAAAGTATATATAGCATGTGTTCATTCAAAACATTATGAGGAAATAGATTTATATCGGAAGTGAATTTAAACCTATTTTTCTTTATCTTTTTTATGCGAGTTGTAAAGCACTTTTCGTTAACAAGGTAGATAGTACAAAATTTTTAACCACCACAGAATATTATATATTAATCATTTTGTATTTCACTTGCATTACCTGAAAATCTTTAAACAGCAATAATGAAAGACACAACAAGAAATGCAACGGTAATATTTCGTGTGCATATTTATATATTTATACGTACAATTTAAGCAAACTGGTAACATAGTGTCATTAAGAGATAGTTTTCATGCAGTCTGAATGCAATCTTGCAGTCGTGTTAGTTCAAAGCAACACAGGATCTTAATTGCTATCATTGTTAAGCATGAAACCTTAAAAAAATACAGCAAAATTCGCCTTATTAGAAATAAATTGAAAACAACCTTGTGAAACTGCATAATTATCAAGCACGACTAAGCGAATAGTGGATTTAAAAATACCAGTACATTTATTAATAATGAGCTGGACAAAGGGCAGTGCCTGTTTGATTAAGTAAATTTTATAACGAATATTCAATTCACTCGTACTTGTAGAGACATGAAAAAGACACTACTCCCCAAGGAATACGCTCAATGATTTCATAGCAACCTCATCACATCTACAGAATGAAATAATGCAATTACTTGTTCATAGATTGACGACAAAAATGTGCGACAGTCAGTTAATTGTTCAGTATAATGAACAAAACAGGACGAATTGAGATTTAAAATATTCCCAATGGAATAAGCCTTAATTATTTGTAATTAAAACTAAAAAAAATAAAATAATTGATCTGGGGCTGTTAAGTTAACGGAACTGTTACAAACAAGAGAAATAGTGGATTTATTTGAAATTTTAAGACTTACATCATAGAGATTGAGATTAAAAATGAACAGTTTCAAAGCGCGATGCTTATACCAGAAAAGTAAATTAGACTTAATTGATTTTTAACCATGTGACCGTTAACTGTTTTGTACATATGTCCTTCATTAATTAACGGCATTATGCTTTTGTTGTTGGCTGATAATTTAAACAAACTTATAAATTCTCTTCATTGACGTTAAAATGCGATTTATAAGACAATGAAAATTAAAAAAAAATACCATAGCAATATTTACTGATATGATCACGATTACAATTATGTTATTGATTGTATGATTCTATATCGGCTTGGGTATTTGATTGTCGAAACTTGCATTTACCCGTACTAAATGGGAGAGGATAAATCCGACTGACTAAGACCATACAACAGTAAAACTACAATGTCACTCACAATTAATTAATAACTAATATTAACAAAACGTTTGCCCATGCCAATAATGGTTAAAAAAATTAATGTGTTGACAGTGTTGACACCAGAATGCAACAACGGAAATGCGCTTTAAACGTTTATTATTTTCTTGTACTGACCTATTACATCAGCCATAACAACTAATCGGTTCCTCGGTTTTGACCCTGATTTTTGCAATTGGGTCTTATTATTACACATAACATCAACAGGTGGAACTTGATAAAACAGGTGAAGCTTATGTTTAAAGATTACGAAATGAAAAGCTATGATTTTGAAACAGATAATTAAGATCCTTGAAGGCATATTAATAGCACGTGGTGATACTGGGTTACACGATTATACGTAATGTGACATCCTGCATTCATATAGCACTTGAGAGGTTTATTTGTTAATTGATATTTAATTACAAATATAAGTACATTGGGTCAATATAATATATAAGTGAATAACCAACGCTTTTTTTCCATTTGATCTCAGTATTAGTTGCCATACTGCTGTTTGATATACCATTTTCTGATGTGTCACTTTTCATATGAGTCAAACCTATTCCTTTTAGATTTCGCAAAAAGTGTTCTGACAAAAGCATCTTAAACATAACATCATTTGATGTACAATTTTCATATTTACATGCAGAAATGCATAACATATTCATGGAAAATAACACTGTTTGATGAAAAGCTCCACACGCTTAACTGTGTTGTATCTTCATCAATGGTAATATATTGAGTTTTTGTAGTCATACTTACTTATCACCAACGCCATAATATAATTTAAATCCTTTGTACTTTACTGCTTTACATTTCGGAAAGTCCTATCAAAATCTTTTTTTACAACACAATATTAAACCGATAATTTACTACAGTCTCGTGAGAGTAATATTGTACGCCAGGAATCTAAAAAGTGTAAAAGAATGGCACGCATAAGAAAATATATTTCTTTCAAAGAGATGTTGAATTAGTACAATTAAAATCCCCAATGGTTTGCTAGTAATTACAAAATGGAACATCTAACTGCTATGACTAATGGCGACCGTATCACTGTACTGTTAGTTTATGACACAGCAAACGTGACCTTTTTACACTCATATACAAAGTCGAACACTACATCCAATAAAGAGTAACTTAACACAAGAGAAAGAAATCATATTGTTATCAACAATTCACAGACACTAGCAGTTAATATACACCGTTATTGTTTCAATACCCTATATCATCATCATAACAGAGTCGTTTGCTGAAAACAATACTGCATAAAAAGACTCAACTAAAACCTATACATAGTGTTTGACTACCGACGATTTGCCTATAATACGCATGTTTTATGTATGACAGTATAATTCATCTTGAGATCCACGGGGGCAAAATGATGCCCATTCTCCTACTATATTCTTTCTAAGCATGAATCACTTTAATAGGTAAATAAAATAATCACAAGAAAATAAATTTAAATATAAACTACCTCTAGACAAAGGCAAACAGGGTAAATGTAAAAACACAAAGACGAGACACAACACACAAAAAGAAAAACCAGCAGTTACCACCATGGAACGGCCAGTCGGCAAAAGGACCGACTGGGGTGTTTAAACCTTGTTTGTGGTGCGCTCCAACCTCAAGCTTCCTGAAGGTGTTTCTATCAAACAAACAGTGTAAATAGAATATCCCGTCAAAGTGAGACAACTAACAGTAAGCACCTGCATCGAGATTTAAATCAGATAAAATGAACTAATATACAGACAAAATAACTTAAAAAACTATATAAAAACCTCGGCAACCTTAAACTTCCAAATGAGAGAGCAGCTTGAAATAAAACAGCAAAGGCGATGACGTATAATCAGAACAGTTTGGTCATACAATGCCATAACGTCATATGCCCAAATTTTTAAAAGTGAATTGCAAAAAACACGAAAAAAATCATCGAATTTTAGAAAAAAAATAACATCCACAAAACCAATTGTTGTGTTGTAAGTAAGTAGGAGTTAATAAGTAAATTTTAAAATAATATCAAATAAGCCGAGGATTTATCCGCAATTTGCAATAAATGTACAACTACCCCGATGGTATACATACTGTGCAATCTTACGTAAAGGGCATGGGGACTGCTCAAGTTGTCTCTCCTATAGAGTACGACTGGAGGAAGAAGAGACAAGAAATCCATCGGTGACTGTCCAATTATGGCTTAAAGTCACTGTTTTCACATAGTCTCAACGACCTGTTCCGTCATCGTTTATAAGCGATACAAATTCTTGACTATAAAAGGGTCAGTTGCAAGCAATGCAGTACAACGAAGGATTCCTGGGATGTAACCGTCAGCAATAAATTGTCTGACAAGTTGGAAAGAGGTCAGAAAAGTTATTTCCTTAACTTGTATAAAACAGTTCCATAAAATGTAGGATGTCCTATGCCTTGCTGCGTTAGGGTTTTCATACTGCTATTATACTTATAAGCAATAAAAATAATCGCGGTGAAAAATTTAGAAAACATCTTCCTTAATTTGTAAAATCGAAAGCCTTGCTGTAACAGTTTAGAAGAAATGAATCGGTTTCTAGCATTGAAATCTTCTACTTTAGTACAAACTCGCGTAAACCTTGTCAGTTAGGATAAGCAAACACCATAGCAGATAGCACGAGGTGAATCACAGTCAAGATAAGGAAAATTCACAATACTATGGTTGAAATCATCTCTCTTGTCGTAGAATTTAGTAGCGACATTGTCATTGGAAATATTGGTCTCAATGTCTAGAAATGCTGCATTTAAATGTCAGTTGTTTGCCTAAGAAAAAAAAAGTTCTGGAGAGTAAATCAGATGAATCATTTGAGAAAAGAAAAGATTACCTATAATTAGAATATCGTCAAGTTAACGCAACGTTAAAATTAATGCCTCTAAAATGCTGCTTTGGTAAGAAGGAGATAAAGTTAAGAAATCAAGGCACTTATACATATGATACTGCTTCCAACTCCCCAGCCTGATAGTTTATATTGTAGATAATACGCACAGCTGGCAAATGCTAACACACGAAGAAGAGTTTGCTCAGGACATACAGAAAATTGGCCGTGATATCACGTTTGTGCGTCGGTTAAAAGTCAACGCCATTACAAATAAAAACTCATTCGAATATAGGAATTCAATTCGCTCATACCACTACTTAGAAAATTTGCATATCAAATTACAAATAAACTTCGTGTGGTCAGAAACAGTGGCGGAAGAACTAACATATCTCCAAGAAGAGAATGACCAAATTCAGACTGCACTGAACAGATAAATTTTGCCGGAATGGGCAATCAACGAATCAGTAGACGAAACGAAATCAAAGAAACAAAAGGAATAAATAGAGAAAAAGGACCTACTTGGGACAGCATACATATGTTAAGAATATTACTTTGAACATTTGTGATACCATTTTAAAAATAGCTAGAAAAATTTAGTTAACGGCAAAAAGAAACCTTCTAGCGAATGTAAATCAACCAAAATGACAAAAAGGGAAAATGTTTGATCCTCAATTTAACAGATCAAATGCCAGAGCAAAGAAACGAAAACGGCATCTACAACTTATTTTTTTATTTATATATAACAAAACAATATCGAGATTTAGCAGAGGCCATGTATCACAACACATACACATTGACAAGTCTGAGCATATAATAGGACATTACACGTACAATGTAAATATTCTAGGCCGAGACTAATCATGTTTCTAAAAAAGCTGTCAAGGAGTCGAACTTAATAAGAGCTATTAATACTTTTAAAACAAAAATAAATAGTGCGTAAACATATCTCGCAAATGGGATACATCCTTAATATTGCTTAGCCTCTAGAGCTGTTAATCCCATCCCCAAGATATTAGTCTGCTGATGGAGTTCACCGTGCAATCTCTTCAACTCTAAGAAATTATCGTAATGAATAAGAATATATTTGATAAAGTCCTATGAACATATAAAAATTTGAAAGGACACAGGACAAAGGTATTCACTTGCAAGCCTAATGTAAAAGTAAGAGCAAATCTGTGATTATCATTTAACAATAAGAGCAAACCCGACAGTTACCGCCTTGAAATCGTTTAAATGTACATTGCTTATTTCAAGGCTACTTGCTAAAAGACATTGCAAATATTCTTCAACCTCGAATCATATTAGACTTACACGTTAGTTGATCGGAATAAATACATCTTCTCTTTAAGAAGTAAACTATCACAGATTATAAAAAGCGTTTTATTAAAAGAATGTCGCTGAGAGATTTCCTACCATTTAAGAAACATTTTAATTGGTCAGTTCCGAACGTCAAATAACTAGTGTAACCCGACATTTTAAGCGATTTTTCGTTCAGACTTTTATAAACGAACGAATGCATTTCATGCACACGGCGTTTGTGCATAAACATCACTTGCATATTTAATTGCATGCATTTCTTGCAACCCCAAAATATTTCTTGTACAATAATATATACATCATTTTATTAAATGACAAGTAAAATGTTGATGATGTCTTACCTTTGAAACTAACTTTTGAAATTGCTTTAATTATGGCATCACAACTTAGTAGTTTAAGACACAACCAATATTTCTGTTACGGGATTCGTTAAGTTTTACTCAAGATCAAGCGGCATTGTACTTATACATGTTTATCTTGAAAAAACAACAACATCAAAATGTTAATATTAATTTTGTAATAAATCGCTCCCTTCTTGTCAAGTATTTGTAGGAGTAATTTTATTTATAAATGCAAACAGGCTTTCGACCATACATTTTGTTTCGAAAAATAATTTGTTAATATAAGCGTTACGGTGTTTGAAAGCAGTAACATTGAAGACGTACGTACTTTAAAATTGTATATCATTAAAACTTACTACACATACTTGTGTGATTTAAAGAAACAAAATCAAGTAGTTTTGACTCATTTACTAATTGCAAGTCATAAAATGACATAACCTGTTTAATGAGATTGTTCTATGGTGATCATAAAATAGTTATATTTCTGTTCGAAAAACATGTAAGAAAGGAAAAATCTAAAAAAAAATGAATTTTTAAAAATCTCAAAGACGAAACATCGATTTGGAAGATAATTCTTCTAACAGTCTGTTCAAAAGACGCTATCCTGAATGCAAATACGTCTAAATTAAAAAATCATAAAATTGAGGCAAATTAACAAATGCAGTCACTGTTCGAAGTTCGAAGAAAATAACAAACAACTCTTAACTACCAGCAAGACGTATAAAAACACTAAATCATGTTTTTAATTATCTTGCTTAAACGTGTAATAATTTTATATAAGTTATGCGTATTCATACACTTGAGATGATTTACAATTACAAGAAACAAATTATTACTATTGTATAAACTTAATGTAAACAGTGAAAACCGCCAAAGTCTAGTGAAAAATCTATGTATATCGAAGCCAAAGATCTCTGTTTTCAGTTGAATAGGAATTGACTAAAATCAAATTGTCATTGAAGTGGTATTTTCATGTTCTATAAAGTACATAATGTCAATGTTAATAATGGTGTAAGAAAAGGATACTGCAATTGGGAGTAACTCTGTATATCTAAAACAAAACATGAACTTAATTTAAAAAATGTATTCTTAAAGAAAATTACACACCAAATGTAGATTATGTATCTTGTAGATAATTACAATTTCAACTTGAGAAATAAGTGTTTTGTTTATTTATTGATAATTTAAAACATATAAATATTTGTTTGCTGTCGACTTCTAGGTCAAACCTTGGTCATGCCAATAAAACAATAATAACACCAACATATTCACATAGCGCTAGTCAATAACATAACGTATATTAATATTTGTCATAAACCAACACAATCTGTTAATATTTAACTAGAATAAATCATCGTTTTAAACCTTATCACTGTTTTATTATTATTATTAACCACACATTGTCAATCAAACAAGACATATTTTCAGAATATTCTTGATTCATTTCCTTCCTCATACAAACCTCGATTATACATTTTTATTGTATGAGCTTAGTAAAATCAAAGGAGTCATATTAATTAATAATTAAATAATATGGAACTTTATTCTATTCGGATTTCTCACCAGACCCAATGTTGTCAAAATTTATCTGAGTCAACAAAGTTTCGAATTTTTGTATATGTTGCCGTGCATTTCCTTACTCGGGTAATTTGTTTAAAAATGTGCTAGTAGCATTCTATTGAAATGACCTATAAGTAAATACCAATAATGATAAAAAACAGCTTACTGACTTACGACTGCATGTATACATGTGTGTCAGGAGCCAACGTAAAATGCTACAATCTAGGAAGATAAACGCTTTAGCTTTAAGAAAATGTAGACCCTGTAGCTTAACCAGAACTTAAAGCGACCTATAATAACAGTTTTTGTCCTTTGTTTTCTTTGGTTTTATTTCATATATTTTTTTCTAATGAAATAAAACTTCAAAAACTATCATTTCATTGGACCACAACACTCAGGGCGGATTACGTTAATGTAGTTTTTTTATGATTTAAATTAAATGTATATCAATAAGATATATTACATAATAATATATAATATATATTACAACAAAAGTCTTCACAACAATATTTGGCGTTGGTACAGGAATTGCTGTTACTGAGACATGTTGCTGTTCGAAGGTCATGACTGAAGATAAGTTAAAATACTCCATACAAAAATAATGAGGAATGTTGATTAATGCCTTACATGTAAGATTTAGTCACCATGAAGTCACAGTGTATATTGCAAATGAAGGATTGTGTTTCAGTTTAAAGAACATCGTTTTTTTTTTAAATTTTAAACTGGTTACACAGATGTCTTAAGGCTTGTTATGTAAGGGTTTGGCAAACAATCAACAAAGCAACCACACAATCGTGTAAAGTACCTACCATAAAGTTATTAAATGGATGACACTAATTTTGCTATAACCGTGAGATAATTGCACGCCATCAGCTACATAACGGGCTCAATGTAAACACTTCAGAAAGTGGCGTCATTACCCTATAGCATAATCATTATTACAATAATATATGTTGCGAAAATAAGTTTTTCTTTTCAGAACTTACTCAATGACCCCTATAAACACGTAATCCAATTCAGTTATAAATTTTAAGTCGTTATTCATTTACATTAAATCAATTTAAAAACTTGTCCTAAAAAGGAATTTTAATTTCCTTTCCAGTAAAGTAGATATAAACCTGTGTAAAACATGTTCCCTGCTGTGACTGACATTGCAAGTGTGCTGACAAATTCAATAAACGCGTAAAATGACATTTAAACCCTGATTTACACGCACGTGTCTAAAACAACAACATAAATTAATATTTTCTGTCATATTGCATTCTGTAACAGATAAACAGTGGCCGTGATTATATAGATCGATCACAGAAACAAACAGACATTCCCTTATTAAATGTAATAACGTTTTGCAGAAAATGATGCAAATAAATGTTTCATATTGCTGAAAAAGTATAAAGACCTTTATTGAGAACTTGTTAGTTTTAAAATTCATTTAAATGTTTCAAAGAAAGCAGGAACAATTGCCCTAGGAAAAATGATTTCATAAAGGGACTGAATATATTTTTATTTGTTATTATCAATAAACAATGCTGATTTCGAAGCCAATTATTCTTAAACAATCTTTTAAAATTATTTCGACATAAATGTTAAATAAACGCACTTTTTGTCTTTTTGACGAAACAGACTGTTATCTTCAGGGCTTTATGCTTTTAACTATCAATATCTTTCTGTTTTTATTGTTATCCTGTTCTGCCTGCCGGCCCATATAAAATGACATTTATAAAACCGACTGATTTAAACTCCTTCATGCAACTTCCAGAGTGCATTATTTACACTCTCAGTGGTGAGGTGAAGACTTGTTAACTGCTTGAAAAAGTAACCATATATAAGAGTACAATTACGAAAGGTAAATCTATTAAAGTTTATGCATACGGTACAAAAGGCTTAAACCGTTTTATTTTAGTCAAAAACACACCCTCAAAACACGCTATATCCGACCGTTGACAATTAAGCAACTTCATGTAAAGATTGTAAGAAGAAGTCTGTAAGCATGAATTTATTAAAACAGTAACTAAGGAAGTTGATTGGTGTAAATGACATTCATTTTGACGTATCAAGTGGAAGCATAATTATGTACTTTCAGGACATTGTAAAATTCACAATCTGGCATCAAAATATTCCATATAAATTCACATCGTTGCTATATAAATACATCATAATCCCATTTCAACTGAATTAAAAGGTGTTTGTTAATAATGCGCATTTATATGTAAGTGTTGTTATAGATTTTTCCCTTTTTTACTAAAACGAATGTTTAAATCGTTATAACTAGAAGTATTGTTTAACGTTCTTATGTCTATGTGATAATTATTGCAAAACTAAATAAAGGTAAGTTATGTTATATGAAAGATGGCCATATTTTAAACAAGGTTTTCTAATTTGAGATCATTTTAATTGTACCACGTAAAACCTTTAAGTTAAAATGTACACATCTCTGCAAGCAACACCCCAAAATGCAACGACGATTAAATGTATCATAAATATTATTTAAGGACATATTTTTAAACATATTAGGCATTACATCAACCTTAATTGCCACTTAATAGTAGTCATTGCATCTTTGATTGTTAACGTTATCAATTGTGTTGGCGTTAATTATTAACGTTATCAGTCTTGTTGGCGTAATCGATGTAGTTATTATTAACCTTAAAGAAAAGATAAAGCATACACTTAAAATTTATTTTGCCGGGAGGTAAATCAGAAGATGATAACATTAAATGTTAACTTGCAGTTAGCACACACGAAAACCTTAGCGTCATCTACTATCTAACAAACAGATAAATTATCCTATACATAATGGGATTGCTGCTTTTGAAAACTATTTCCGAACGTTTTTGTTATAGATCTTTTGGACATGGTTACTTGTATAAAACGGTAATTTATTTTCTATATTACTACGTTACTTTAGTCAAGTTCTCTGGGAGAAAATACATTTTTATCGTTTTTATATTTACTTTTAATTCACCATTGTCGTATTTTAACTTCTTAATCCGAATTTTCATAACCTAACAATCTTATGTAATTAATTACGATCGAACAGTGTTCTCCACGAGAAAATAGTTTTGTGTTGGCACTGCAATGGTTCTTGGCGACGAAATGCAGTGAGTGTATGGCAATGAAATATGAAAGAAAAAGCACCTGTATGTTGTAAGCAACCTATGAAGTTGGAATGTTGATAGCAAAAATCTAGCAATGTTTCTTTCACAGACGTTTCAAGCTCGTTTTAAAGGATCTATGCGCATTTGTATGCCGGAATACAACATAAAATAAAACAAACGACAAAAATAGTTTGTTATGTGAAATATTATCTCTTGGGAAATCAACAAGATACGTAATCTTGTCGAAAGCGTTCTATAAAACTATCCAACAGTGACACCTATGTATGTATTATATCTTGTTATTTCAGAGATATATTTAAATGTTAGTTACATACTTTTGAAACGGTAATGTGAAAATTCACCATTCCATAGGGCTATACATTTTACGTAATACAATATACCAAGTCTTTCAATGTATGACGTTGAAAAATACATTTTCCTAGACTATTCAACATAATATGTATATTTGAAAATTAATGCTACTAAGCACGTATGTCATAGAAAGATTGTACCATTTATTGCTTGCAAAACCCAGAACTGTCATGTCCTAATATTTTTTACAATCGTTTCGAGGTTGCCCTTTCAGACTCTATAAACTTGTGTTCCGTCAAGCTTTAAATTAAAATGTTTTTGTAACTAATATCTTACAAAGAACATGCACAACTTCACCAAAACTTTTGTCAGAAATTTCGTCATAAAGTTTAATAGTCTTAAGAGAAAGTACAGGGTCTCCCAAAAGTAAGCTTACACATATAATGCGTCATAACTTTGCCAATTCTTAACCGATTTTTTAAAAAAAAAACTGTCGTTTGAAGCACAATTCAATGACATAACGTTTCCCGCACTTTAAGACGTCGTGCGTACGCAAAAATGACGTCATTGTTGATGGCAATTGTACCCCATCAAAATGGCGTCGCGGCTTACTTACGCGCAACGCACGTAAAACAAAAGATGCATCAAGCAGAAAACACATCTACTCAATAGTACAGAAGTTTGAAAGATCAGGGACAGTTTCTGGGGAACACAGAAGCGGAGACCGAAAAATTCACGCAGCGCGGAAAACAATCTTAGCTTTAAATGTGAGTATAATTGACAGTCCAGAAAATTCGATTAGAAGAGCTTCATCGGAACAAGAATTATCGAAATCGTCAGTACACCGTATGTTAAAATTTGATTTGAAATTATTTCTAATATAAGATTCAAATTATGCAATCGCTTTCTTTGGGAGATCAATTTGAACGCTTAGACTTTTGTCAGTGTGTATCCAGAAAACTTGAAGAGATTTCTAACGCATTTTCAAATCATTGTTTACTTTCCGGTCACGTAAACAAACAAAACATGCGTTTTTGGTCTTCTTAACAACCACATGAATTTACCGAGCACCCCCTGCATAGTGAAAAAGTTACCGTATGGTGTGCGATGTCATCGGCGGGAATCATAGGGCCTTATGTTTTCACCGACACCGTTACCAGTGACCGTTACCTGTCTCTGCTGAGGACAAAGTTTGTGCCTGCACTTCAAAGACTTAGGTACAACATAAATGAACAGTGGTTCATGCAAGATGGAGCTACGCCCCACACCGCAAATGCTGTGCTTGACTATCTTTTTGAAAGCTTCGGCGAACATGTGCTCTCAAGGAAATACCCCTAGAAGAAGGAGTGTGGCGTTACATGGCCAGCGCACAGCCCAGACTTGAACGCACTAGACTTTTTTCTGTGGGGACACTTGAAATCTAAAGTGTATCGTCCGAAGCCAGTAAATGTTGCAATGTTGCTGTCAAAAATTCGAAGGGAGTGTAAGAAAATCTCAAAGGACACATGTGAAAGAGCAATTCAAAACTTTAGCGTGAGAGTAAACGAGCGAAAGCGACAAAAGGGACGTTACCTTACGTTTAGGACACCCTGTACTTGTCGTATATTTTCACCATTGTGTGTGTCTTAGCTCACATAGGATGTCATTTTGTTACTTAGGAAAACATTTTTTGTTAAATACGTCGATACACGCAAGATGGTTATGTTTTGGTATACACTCACTTAAAACCGAACAGACCAACTGATATTTTATTATAACTGCGGACCTGCTGCCAGTAGTAACAAACTGATGAGCATTTGAAACTATATCCTCTATTATTAAAACCATTCTTCTGCTTTCTTTTAGAAAAAACGGAGAACATAAAGTGAAAACCTAACGTGCTTTAGAAAATAACTAGCTAACGGAAATAAACACTAACAAGAACATGTAAAGCTCCGTGATCAACGAAAACATGTAATTATAATAATTGTTTTCTCTTTGCGTTCTGGGTAAATTCAGGAGTTACTTTTTATTTGTTCAGTAAAGACATGTTAATTCAAACAAATTGCAACTAAGTGCATGCTTTTACCTCGTAGACACTGTCACGCGATTGTAGTATTCAAACTAATGTCTTTGAAGTAAATATTTAAGGATTGACACAATCTTGTAGAAAAAATTTAGATTTCGATTTAAAATAAGTCACAGCGAAATACGCCTACAAATACGCCGTAAAATGAAAGTATGCATAAAAACTTTCTCTGTGTATTGTGGCTTTTACGTTAAAGACATGTCATGAAACATTTTCCTTACAAAGAACATTCGTAAATAAATTGTTCCCAATTTAACTGACTTGTTGATATAATATACATACTGATAGAACTTCTAGCAAAATATGATCTATGGCATTACTACAGCTAAGTGATAAGCCATGCTAAGGAATCACTCTTAAAGACATTCATTGTTCACATTCATTTCTTTTACGCTTTAACATAGCACAAACGACAATGTTTTATTAAGTCTGAAAATCGTTTGCAAAGCGTTGATGAATTAAGATCTACCTACATGTTTGCTATGAAAATAATCATAAAGAACCTACATATATTGTAAAAATACATTGCTTTGAAGTTCGAAGATAACTTTACGTTTGCATGTTAACACGCTATGTCTTACATAATAACAAATGGGTTATATTAAAAAATAGAATCGACAAAGTGGAAAAGTTGCGAATTTTAGTAACCATCCTATCATAGAACATTCACGGTGTTTCATTTAGCTTAAAAATAAAGCAGCTTTTATGGAAGAATATTAAAAAAAAGACTCATAGTTAATTATACACCAAAGAATAGCAGAAACAAGTACATACCGACGGCAACAATGTGGCTTAAATAAATCAGATAATATATAGTGATCCTTAAAACAACTAATTTGTTTTAATACTCTACGTTTAAAGGCATCTCGAAAGGAATGTGGTATCCCACTGAGCCAGGCCCCCACATGCTATGACCAGACCTGCTAATTGCTGGTCATCACTGCAGGGAGTCTTTAGCCAACATAGTACTAATCTGTCACAGTAATACCTCTGATGGGTTAATGCAAAACTAAATTACCTGCTAGTATGGATGTGAGACAGTAGGCTAGTTTTACACAAAGCCACAAACATTATTGTTAGTGATAATGTGGGTTGTTTACTATATGATCCCTTACAAATTCTTTATTGCATTAATTACTAGGTGTCAATTTTGTAACTGCAAGATTATGTATTTATTTCATAGCTAAATATTTAATTTTGAAAATACATGAGAGATACAAGTTTTAGTATTCAAAATGACTCTGAAGGACATTATTCTGACAATGAATGACTTTTTATATTGCTTTTGTTAGAAACGTTTCGTTACATTTTACAAATCAAAATAAAATATAACTTTAAATATATATGAGAACTAAAAGAATGAAACAAAATGTATAAGAAATAACAAAATCAACCAACAAAGTAAGAAAGAAAACAAATAAAAATTTATATATATATATATATATTGGATTGCGTAATTGGTATATTCACAACTGTTTCCTTTACAAACTGTGAATGAATATGTTCAACCCCCAGATATAGCATACATACACTTGGATCTTGAACAATACCTGTGTGACAGACACATCGTTACAGACTGTGGCAGCCTGGCTTATCAGAAAACAGATGCCCTCACATGCTGGGTGGGGCAATAAATGGGGGGGGGGGGGGGTCACTTATATAAGGCTTTTGAGATGCCTTTAACTCCAGTCTTTAAAAAATGACATGTTTACGCAATTGCAATATTATTTATTAGAAACGTAAGTTATAAATTTAACTTAGACACAATTGATTGTTGGTTCTGTGTTTTGATTGTTAAAACATGAGCATGTTTGAACAAGCCCCACTACAGACCGATTGCCACCAAGAAAATAAACTCTTTATACAACGAAGAAATAAATAAGCAAAATGTAATAGGGTAAACACAAAAGAGCCTGATGGCTTTATATTCGCTTTCCTTGTTTACTTATCTTAAGAATCAGAATTAACAAAGGCCACAAGTTTGCGCCAGAAGGTCTGGGTTAAGTTCACAAAAGTACAAACCATGGTTTTTCTACATTGATAGAGAAAGTAACTTATATCTTAATTAATCTTACTGTGCTTATAAGTTCTTTTCAAAAATACTAAACCGGTTGGAGTCAAATGGTAGAATATGGAACATTAACATTTCTGTGCACTTTATTGCTAAGCCTCCAAAAGCATCATATATCAATGTAGGGTATCGTAGATGTATCAGACTTTACTATATGAGGAACGTAATAGCGGTTGTTTTCGCTAAAATCGTTGACAAAAAATATATTTCAGTTTACGATGATTTCCCAAAGGAATAGGTTCAATATCTGATTTACATATATTCTAAAAGATTTAATGCTTTCCTTTAAACAGGAGCATTATTTTTATACAGTCTTCTTTAGACTGAAGCATTTTAAAAATAGAGTATTTGATTGAATTAAAAATATTCAAGATTTCTTTAAAATTTGTCAAACAACATGCCTTTCTGTACTTTAAATTTTCTTGGGATAAAATATTTTCGGTGTACGTTTCTTTCCTGTTACATTTTTGTAGTAACATATGAAATATATTGTCAACTCCTCGTTATACTTCTCTAGTATAAAGTAGTAATAAGGAATGATCTGAATAGTTCCAATTGTCTGTATGTTTGTAAGGAGGTGATTATGATTTTATCAAATAGAATTAGAGTTAAACATTTCGCAAATTTGGGGCATATACATGTACGCTTTGAGGGAACAGACACACGTCTTCTTAGAAGGACACATAGCTTGGTTATTTGTTCATGCTTTAAAACGGATTATACCACTTAAACTATGAATGCTTATTAACAATTGCTCCTTTCATGAATATCTGATTACAGTCAGGAATCTTCCGATCAGTTTTATTACATTTAATCGACTAATTCGACTTGATTAAATGTAACGTATAGATCGAGAAAAAAATACTAAAGTAAAACACATTAAACGCTGTAATTGTTTCCTTTTTTCAGACCCATAACACACAAAACTTAAATTTAGTGATTGGATATCTTTAATAAAACAATTATTGTATCCTAAAAAACAAACAGTTAGGATGTAACTGAATTTTCACAAAAGATACCAAATGAAAAGTTTATTTTTTGACCGGCATGAAGTCAAGGGAAGAAACCATAACGAACATATCTCCTTAATACGTCACAATGCTGCAGAACAAAAAATAACTTGACTAATATATAATATTGACTTACGACTAATTTCTTTATAAATAGTAAAGAACAAATGGGGATCCTTTAGTTCACAGCCTGATAATCTAAAAGTTCAAATTTAACCATAACATGTATTTTAAAAATGTTAGAAAAGTACCTTGTGTATATCATGCCTTATTTCCATTGTTGAAATCGCATTTTCACTATTTAGTTATTAAGATTTAATGTTTCTATTGCGTTATAGCGTGGCATATTTGTTTAACGTCGTTGGTGCGGTTTGATGACTTGACAACTTAAATTATATCTTCTAAGTTATGACAGCGTGAAATATTACACATTGCACATCATGTCTGAAATCTGAATATTTCAGTTATGTTTCCAAGGATCGCAAGTGGCGTACTGTTAGAGTCGCCGATTGGTAACTTTCCTTACTGCTTAG
The DNA here is from genome assembly GCA_007844125.1 of Sinonovacula constricta. Lineage (NCBI taxonomy): Eukaryota > Metazoa > Mollusca > Bivalvia > Cardiida > Solecurtidae > Sinonovacula > Sinonovacula constricta. Next base: position 644,813 of record CM017567.1, on the reverse strand, counting down.
CCTCTCACCGCATTGATTCGAGTCCCAGTAGGGGCAATGGACGTAAATGACTTAAGGTCTTTCTTCTGACCTGCGGTGGTTCTATCCAGACATAGTCTGGGGTCTTTCTCCACCAAAATCAGATGGATGTCGCTATATTGATCATAACTGGTCTCTTCGATGTATCTCAAAAACAAAAACAAAATAATGTTTCATAATAATGCATTGTTTCTCAAGAAGGAGGACGCCTGCCTTCCAAAGTGAAAAGAACCCCCAACAACAACAACAATAACAACAACAACAACAACAAACAAACACACATGTTTTACTAAGTAGATATAAGGAAGGTTAAATGGCATAATATTTATGTAGATAGTCATATAAAAGAAATGTAGTATCTTCTTATATTCAAGCTTGTATTTCTTTGATCTCATCTCACTTTCGTTTGCAAAATGCACATTTAATCTCAAGATAACTGAAAAATGATGAATTTGTTAGTAACGAGGACCAAAATTAGTTGCACATAATGTACAAAAAATATCTAAGACACATACCTGGGTTCAAGCGTGGTTTCAAAAAGGACTTCTAGCTTTCAGGAAAAAGAAGCATAAAGGGACGTATTCGGATAGCTACTCCTATCGTTACTGTTATCGTTCACAGCATGTGCAGACTGTGCAGAGTAAAAGCAAGGTTAAAATATGCTTCATGGATCTAGGTGTGTTGTCATCAACATTGTATATGTAACAATTGTTATACACTGAATTTCGCAAAAAATTAGGGTTCAACAGATATATTTGTTCTCAATATTGGGCGATTAAAGTAATGTTCTACATAGACAAAAAATAGAATAAAATGTAACTAAATTATCCGTAAAAAACATATTTATTTATTGCGTTTTAAGAAACCTAAACTGTATGACTCAAAGCCGGTTCACCACTACGTAAAGATTAGTAGGAGAAATAGACTACGTTATCACGTTAACTAAACACAAGCTAACATGAAATGATACTTTTGAATTCTTTTGAGACTGCCTTGATTGTGAAGTACCCAATGGATGATGCATAGGAGAATCATGACCAGTCTATTGGATCTGTCTTACATCAATTGTTTGCACTTAATAGCATTTATTCTTCGAAAATTTAGTTTTGTGTATATAACATGCTATAAGGAATACTTGTAACCACCTGAATAAATCCCAAAGGCCATGCATAGAAGATATCTGCGTTGTTTTGCTTAATTAATAGTTTTATTGATTTCATTATACACACTGTTTCAAGTTGCTCGTCAATTGTATTATACCAATGACACCTTTAACTTCAGTATTCGTTTCTTACTTAACATCAAACGAATGCGGCAAATAGTCTTATTATAAAAATTACATTTAAAAGCTCCTGAATGTATATCCTTTTAAATAACTTATTAACTTATAGCTTTTCATATGCCTTGTTATTATACTAACAGTTTTTTCTTTAGATGCATGCAATAGTAATCTATTTTTTTCAAAATATATTGTGTAAGTTTAGAAAAAAACAACAACACCATATGACATCCCGTAAAGTACTCACGAAAGCGTTTACTTTTTATAACTAAAGCTGAAAACACAAAATTCCGGTATAGCATTGTCTGCGATGGTGCACCATACCATGTGTATAATGTATTTAAATGTTTTAAATGAAGAAAACAAATTCCAACAGACAAACTTTATATGAATATAGTTGGGAAACTTTCTATAAAATGTCAGAACGTATTTTTTTTACACTGTCTATGTTTCGTGTTACCAATAAAAAATAAATAACGAAACGAAACGGACCTTAGGGAAATTTGAATAAAACAATTAAACACGTAAACATTTAATGGGGACAATCAGTATTGTTTTGCTGATATTATTATAAACGGTCTTATTACATTTTGCGTGTGTTACTTTTACGTTTAATTGTTTGATTTTCAGATTTCTTTAACGCAAGTGGGTTACTTGATACATGTTTTACCTTTGACATAGAAGCCTAAGCTGTAACTTATAATATATTTATTTGGTATATAGATAACAAGAATATGGCATTAATGAAAACTTTATCATCTTTTGCTTTTTACTACACATGGTGTTGTACATTTAAAAAAATACCGTAAGAATCAATGTTATAAAAACAACCCTTTATTAATACAATCCTCTATTAAATGAATTGAAATATTCAAAAGTATAATAGACTTATTAAGATATGTTTTATTTTAAACAAACATTAAGTTGAAAACTTCAGAACCAACAATTCTGCATGTGCTGTGCTTTACGTTAATGAACGGATGAATGTTAACACTTACCGGAGTAACTGTAACATATTTTGGTTAATTAGTCGAAGCAATCGCCGTATCGTTAAACTATGAGCGATGATGATTTAAACAGGTTATTGCACTGCCCCATTTACACAGAGCATTTTATGACTTTTAAACTTGCTTACAAACCAGCAAAACAACACACTATTTTCCATTTACATGTAACCTCAGGCAAAATGAATAAATATGAATAAATGAATAAATTCCAAAAGTTGACCCCCCACCCCAAAAAAACCAAAAACAACAAAAAAAAAACAACAACAACAAAACAAACAACAACAGGACATTTTGCCAAAGTCGTCTTGTTCCCTAAGCTAGTGGATTTGTTTACAATAATTGCTTAAGCGCGTATAATAAGATCATGTAAAATGTGTACTAGAAAATAAAGAAGCCTTATTTTCTTTACATTTTTATTTTTCTAGATAAAGCATTTCAAGACTGATATGTTGCTTATCACTTGTTTTCCCTTCAATACATCCATTACATATGTCCTTATATTAAAGTAGCTTTCCGATCGATAACTTCATCGACATCATAATAATGAAGATCGTCCCATACCATTATTTCACATATTATTGTCGTAAAAGTGTATATTGACTATTAAAGTCATGTGATAATATACTGATACTCGTTGTCATCTACAAGTAAAACAAACATTTATAAAACTCATCCAGGAAAAATGTTAGTTAGGCTCGATCACTTTCACTTTTCCAGGACTTATTTAATAAATGTTTGTATTAAATGACGCCTCGTGACAGATCCTTTATTTATGTATTTAGTTAGAAAGTAAAATCTATTTGAAGGAGATATCTGTATATTCTGTATTCGACAAAATGATGCATACATGCTTTCGTTCTGGATAAAGTAACAGTTAAATACCAACAAATCTGTGTTGTGCAAAGAAAAAAAATCAACATTTTTAAATCTTCATTTGTTTATGATGATACATTAATTTTCATACATTATAATTGTTCGGCATGAAATGCGAAGATGTGTCGGTATATGTGTTTGTCTATTTTTACATTATTTATCACTATCAATGACTTTTGAAAACATCAACAATAACAACAATAACAAAACATCATCTTATAAATAGCTTTTGGTCTACATTTTATTAATCTTTAATATCTGTATCAGTTTTCAATTTAAGAGTTAAAATAGCTAAAGTATAGATGACAAAATGCAAAAAAAATATTCCTAAATAATCTTGCAAATATATGTCTATATGGACAAACAACATATGATGTTTTGGTCTCGCTCTCTCAAACTTTCTCTCTCTCCATCTCTCTCTCTCTCTCTCTCTCTCTCTCTCTCTCTCTCTCTCTCTCTCTCTCTCTCATTCTACTTAATATTGATCATTTTACTTGAAGTAACCATATTTTTAAGATCATTATTTGTTTTTCGCAGCAGATGCATTTTTAAGCTAATTAATTAAATTGCCTTATCGTACACCTGGTCTTTTTCTGAAATGTAGGCAACAAACATTGCTTTGCGCGACAAGTATAGATATGAGCAAGTAAATAAAAAAATGACGCAAAAATGACACAGGTGTTATTTGTTTTATTAAAGCCGAATCAAATTATCATCCCCTGTTATTACATTGAAAACCAGATACAATTTGCCATTGTATTTTTTTCAGGAACTAGCAGAGTATTGTGCTAGTGACTAACTGAAATACAAAAGGTATCTCATTAACCAAAAGTGAATAGAGCATATTTTCAAAAAAAAATGGATATTTTTTAAAGCAAAATAGGCTATATTTGCAATCAACTTTGATATTAGAACACAACAAAAACGGGAATCGGAAAAATCTTGTCTTTTAGTAAGTTGATAGTAACTGTAAGATACTTTTGTTCATTATATAAGAAGACCAACATACTTATTTACTTTTCTATTAAGCAAATACAGGGCGAAGTAAAGAATGAGTAATTCGCAGCAATATTCCATGATTTCAACAAGTCGTTCGATCGCAATATAGCATATGTTAACGAAACATTCAACGTGTCTAAATGGCATTTCAACACCGATAGGCATACAGTCATGGAATTATCTTAAGCATTTTCCTTAAAGCCTCTCAGTGTTAATCTCATTTAATGTCTGTTGATGAATAGCAAGACGTGGTTGTGAAACTTTAGCAACGTACAACAGAAAGTTGTTTTTGTTTTGAAATTTGTATCCATAGCAGACATTCAAATGTAAATCTTTCAAATACTATCGGAATATTAGCAAAGTATTTACAAAACAACGCTTGGCATTAAAGACGGATGTGCATAAAATCCTTTGGAAAATCTTGGTGACTTTTTTCACTCTTAAATAAGTTGAAAGCGAAAATATATCAGGATACTGTGAGCATTGTCACATATATTTAGTTTGGACAAACACAAGACTAAAATTTTCAAATCTTAGTAGATGCTTATATTTAATTCTCATAACGACGCAATAGAATTAAATAGTTATGTCTAGTAATAGAAATAGTTCTATTCTTGTAAGTATTTTTTCTGCGAAAACGTTTAATATACTAAGAACAATAGGAATGACATCTATAATAAAATATCAAATGAAAATATTTGCTGAAATGTTGATGGTCAGTTTCTCTTGCCAAAGCTAATAGTAAATAAAATGTTTTATTGTTTATTTTGTTGCAATGCATCGACATAATTACGGTCATATTTGCGACGTCCAGCTTATTGCTGTAAAGAATTCAACATGAGTGTCACCGTGCATTTCTAGAAGATCCTGTTCAAACGTTAATCGCTTGTGCATTTTAAGAAGGCTACAAGTTAGTGGCTTTGACATATTAGTGCAATTAAGAAGTTTTGTTTTAAGGTGCCAATATTACATTATAAAATTAACGTCAAAAAAGTTGAAAACACATTTTGAGAAAATTATTTGATATTTAATGTTATATATATTTATAGTTATCAATGCGAAGCTGATAATACAAATATAGAAACACATGTACAAATAAATAATATCACTGTCACTTTTCCCCACTGCTACGTTCCATCAGTAGTTTATGTCACAGTTAGTAGTGTTTTTATTTTATATTTCTTATCAATTCCTGATAGTGAAGTATGTGTACTAAATGTAATATTGTTTCCGTTGATCTAAGAATCATACAACATACATTGTAATAACTGTATTTCTTGTTTATTGATATAAAAATTGAATGTTATTAGCAGAATGTTGACACGATACACTTCCGAAGAAGACACCAGTGCTAGCTCTTTATTTGAAACCCTACACATTTCATGAATTACAATAATTTGCAACACATTCATTAGAAATTTGAGAAAATGAAATTATATGCAATCTCATGTTAATGCCGATAGAGACTTCTTAAGTTGCCTCCGTTATATAGGGGAATGCTGTTTTTACGGATAAATTATGAAACGGTTGATGTCGGTATTTCCTTTCCACTCTTAAAGGCTTTGTGGCGCTAATAAACATTTATGTACATTATGTTCCACAGTCTTTACTGAATTACAGTCGACGGGAAGCCATAAAAAAAGCATCATTATTATTTAGGTTTCAGGCAAAAAGGCCATTTTCTATACCCCACACGCACTATTTAATCCTAAGACCAATGCAACAGTTTTCTAAACCTCATGCATAATATCGCAAATCTTTTCTGAAATGTTCTGTTTTGTTTTCATTTAATTAACATTTAGGACTGTCAGTAATTAGTTGAGTTCGATTTTTTGTTTATTAAGTTATACGATAAATAAATAATGGCATTTTATTAATACTAGAATAACAGTATATTATCGAACCCCTACTTTCATTTACAATAGTGATACAATACAATTCGTCATATACAGCAAGGTATGAAAAATAAAACATGTTGTTTAATATGGAAAGGATTAACCTGCTGCCTGGATTACATATATCTTTGCGTTTAAACACATACAATTAAAACGGTTACTTCTGTAATTCCTGATCTCTTGAGAAATCTGCTAACTATGAACTTGTATCTCAAAAGTTGTATTTCGTTGTACTTTTGGTATGCAGTTCTTATATTGCTATATTATTACACAAAAAAATGAATATTTTTGTAGACTGTATTGTGGCAATAAATATTCAGACAAAGTTTTAAAATAAATGTACTGTCCAGTTGCGCATTGGATGTTCTTGATCGATATATGGACCTTGGAGAAATCAACGTAGGATGCATATTTATGATCGATTCTAATTGGCCATGCAAATGCTTGTTGCTGATGCAAGAAGCAATATATACAGTTTTGCTATTGTAGTTTAAGACAACTGGCTTTATCAATAGAATATTGTTAGCACATATTCAAGCATATTTATTTGTATTTTGGATTTTACCGCACACCGACACTTGAAAGGTCATAGAACGCCGATCAAACTTACAATATGTTAACTAAAGATTCAATATCGTTAAATAACCAAGTCATGTGTGAATCGATGCACATCTTAATCCAGGTGACTGCCTTTAAGAGTTAAATAATAAAAAACAAATTAAAAATAAGTAAACATGTGAAAGTTAGCAATGAAACTTCAGAACGTTCTTTTTGGGTTTGATTTTATGTCTTAATGAACATTCATATAAATCAGAATATTTTAATTATATGATAATACTTTATTTTGTGTTTTATAGGTTTATCTTAAAATGACATAAATTTTAACTTTGTGAACATCTTTAAAATATCGCTTAAGCTTTTTAATAAACAATTAACCATTTAGCAGGTTTTGCAATTATTGTTTAAATAAATGTTCAAGTTTTGGAAGATGAATTTCATGTATTTTTTGTCTGTCCGAAATTTTTGATTTAAGAGAAAAGTATATTTTCTGCTGGTATAAAGGTAGAACCGAAAAGATAGATTTTATAAATATAATGAAGTCTGAAAATGTAAACAGTATTAAGCAAATTTCATTGTATATTCATAAAATGTTTCAGGTAATAGAAAAATGAGTTTTAAATAATAGGGTTTAATGTGCCGTGATTTCCTCTGAGACAAATTCAAAACAATCATATCAGACGTTTGAATTGTGTTAATATATCTACTTGACAATGGTATATCTATCTGTACTTGTGGATATAGATAACTTGTTAGAGAATTACATGTTTATTTGTATTTTGCGCCGGTAGCCTCTTTATGAGAAGTAAACTTTCTGTATTCTGTATTCTTAGCACGGTGGTAGCATTCAAATACCAAAGATTAATGGCATATTTAATTATAAGGATTTAAAAAACCCAAAATAAAGCTCAAACCACAATTCAAACGAAGATAAAATTCTATCAATTTACAAGAAATAAAAATTTATGATATGAAAACGAAGAAAATCCGGTTTACAGATTTATGACTGTTCCATCGGAGTTTAATGTAATATGTATTGAAATGTCAAGCCATTTGCAAAGAAGTAGATCTAGGGAATAATATACGAACTGAGATAGAAGATAGCTACAACCTTGAGTAGGAAACAATTATATTTTATGTCTAATTTCGGGAGAATGCGATAAAGTAGCACTTCATTGTAATATAAAAGGTTAAGAGTACTCTCAACGTATATAAGGACATTTTCAAATCAACATACCGTAGTTTGATATTTAACAAACATTTCTGAGCCCAAGCCTTGAACTCAAACCAACAATTCCACAAAAAATCAAAATTTCAATGTAGTACGATGTCATTTTTAAATCAGAGTAAATGGTTTTAAGTAATATGCCTAGCTTTAGACATGTATTATGAATTACCTCGGAAATGTTTTGAAATGACATTCATTATTTTTGAAATAAGAATGGTTTGCAAATATGCGTAATTATGCGTTCAAAATTGCGAATAATGATAATATGTGACTTACTTCCTTATCCGCGAATCGATCATCAGTCAATATGAATTTGAAAAATATACCGTAATATTCCATGAACAAAAAGCCAATCTAATTAACTACTCATCCTACTACTTCTTATACAAAACGTGCATGGTAAGGGTCCTTCAGCAGACAATATATTCCTGCAAAAGGTAAGAATAAGGCACTGTTAATGCATACTAAATGTGATTTAGTTACACAGCTAGCATAGTGTTTTCTGTGAGACGGTAAAATTGAATTTAAAAGAAAGTTTTCAAGATACAATTATTACGGCATACTTGGTAAATGAAATACTTAGAACAATTGTCTCGGGATGCTTGGTAGAGACAGAAAGCCCATAGGATCAATATTGCTCAATTAATAAATGATTAATAATACTGTTTATGTCAAGACAAAATTTAGTATCTGAAAAAATAAGAGCACAGTGATCGTCTTCATACACCTCTAGGTGTAACAAAGTACGACAATATCAGTTTAAATTGCAGTACGTTCTTTTTACTGTATACATTTCCGTTAAATATAGTGCATTGGCAAAAGATAGGTTTCAAGAAATGTAAAAAAACTGAAGAAATTTATTATTTATATGTAGTAAATCAACAAAAATATAAATAAATGGAAATTGTTAATGAGGTACACAGATACATGTTAGAAGTTTATTAACCAGAAGTATGAACATGCAGTTGACGTACTTAATGTATTTCTGTGCCAAAAAGTATCCCTTAGAGCTTTTGTAGAAATCACCCATATATATTCGTTATAATGACTTCAAATTGATTGATAGTTTAAATATGTAGAATCCTATGTGACAAAACTCACATTTTACGCTTGGGCTGTTTTATTTGTTCCTATAATATCTTATAATATATACTTTGTCTACTGGTAGATAAAATTTAGATATCTGTGAAAATTTTGATAGGACCTTTTCTTATTTACCTATCACATTTATTAGATCTAAATTAACATATTTAAATAAATTTAAAAAGTGCATTCACCATTCACAGAAATGTATGTGTATATTAATAATGTTTACGAAAGACATGTACGTTTCTTTTAGTTTTATTGTAAATGCTCAGCTAAAACCAAACCAAACCGACAAATGTAAATACTTTTACATTGAAAGTAAGCATCAGTAATATAACTTTTGTTACTGAAGTATATAAATAGGTAATTGGCCCGCTTATTTTAGAATTTACGTAAGTGATGACTGTTTGCTTTTATTATATTATACTAGCAGAGTCAGAAAATAAACGACATTCTTTTAACTATTGTGTGTAAAACAGATACCAAGCACTGAAAAACACATGTTATTAATTTAAGTTATATTACTATTTCAAGGGGCTTTAATGTAATAGTAATATATCAATCTGCTTAACTTTCTCCTTCTTATTCCCTGTTGGTTATTTTCGATTTGGCAGCCTTACCATGAATCTATTAAATTAATTTCTCAGAAACACACTAGAAAATGTCTTGTGTGAAGAAACAAAACATTCGTTTATCATAGAAGACTACCCGGTTCTATGTGCATTAAAATATAAATTATATTTATACACTTTGCGACTATTTGCCATTATGTCTGTATATATATATATAGTTTGTCAAATGTATTTCAGGTTTTCTGACACCGTCTCAAATCGTCTGTGTCAAAATGCTTAATTAAACTATTTCTTATCGTTAATTTACAACATTGTTTCTATGTTTCTTAGAAATTTTCAATGTTAGCAGCATTGGGCTGAGATATGATGAAACAATTTTATATCATTATATATTCCGGACACGAAGTTTAAAAGAATGATATTAGTAACAACTGTGTGTATTTGTCAACTTATAGTGTTGTTGATGTAGGCTTTGCATGTGGCGTGTTGCTATTTTGCTGAGACTGCAAATCTAAAACAAATGATGAGACAATATTTATTTGTTATAATTATTCGTAACAAAACCTGGAAGCAAACAAGTCACGAAAGGGACAAACAATAAATAGGATAAAGTTCATAAACTGTAAACTAAAAAGTAGATGTTTACCTACAGAATCAAAATACAAAAAAAATACTTACTATACATTAAATATTCTTAAGATAGCATTTGTTTAATTTAATGATTCCAGAATACGGATTTGGGAAAAAGCTGATAGTGTAAGCATAACATCACGCTACATGTGGTACGCCGAAATAAAAACAATTTATGACAATGTTATCAAGAAGGAAGAATATAGTTGACAAACATTAATAGTCAAAGTCCACTGCGTGTTATTCATATAAGGATATACTCCTAAAAAGCATTACATTACTTTTCTTAAGCGAGAGTTAACATTTGTATTCTTAAACTGTCGACTGACTGGTCAGTCGGGTTTGCTCCTTTTATTAAATGACTTGTTCTTACTTTTACATTTGGCTTGCACGTGAATACAATTGTCCAGTGCCTTTTCAAATACTGGTATATGTCATATATTCTTAAAAATGATAAGTTAACCAGTGTATAATGTAGAGAAATCAAAATACGATCATCAAGAGCAATTCAAGTTATAAGTAACAAATTGCCTCTGAAGTCCGCTGAAGCACACGCATTAATATGGTCGAGTCGATTGGGCATACTTTTGTTCATTGTAAACTGACACATAAATTGCATATTTAAACACAAGGCACCTTATTAACATTTTATTCTTGGTTAAAAGTAGTGTTAGCTTAGCCTTTCTTGCAACAAAGTAAATGTGAAAAAGCGCCTTCAAATATTAAACGTTTACAAGAAAAACAAAAAACAAACAAACACTAAAGCATGGGACTAAATTATTCATTTTTGCAGCAATAAATATTAGAGATATATTAAGTGACATCTGGTAAATTCCCTGGAAAGTGCATTGTCAGGTGCACAGTTTATAATTGTTCTGTTAATCTTAAAAATAAACGTCTAGAACACATAAATTTAAAGTTCTAAATAGCATTTGAAATTTTAAAAGTATTTTGTTGAGAGTTTGCCACAAAAGTATGATAAGACGTTGACTGATGAAAACAAAGTGGAGATTATATTGAGTGTTAATAATTAACGTTCGACTTATCAAAATTGATTACATTTAAAACAGTGATTTCTATTTAAGGCAGAGGTAGTTTACTCTTCCTTCACACAATAAACTTAAATGTCTCACTGGGGAAATATCAAATGTAAGGGAATCTAATTTTCATAACATGAAGTTGCATATATCTATCAATTAAGTTGTCTCACTCGAGGTTAATTCGGTATGCTCGGAAGTACTCTTTATTTGAGAAGAGTAATGTATCTTTAAATATTGTATATTTTTACTTGTATTATATAAAAATGTATTTAAGTTGAATAATGCATGGAATTCAAGTAATGAAATTAGCCAATTGATCGTAACTATTTGAAAAATTGCATTAACTATTTTAGTTATTTGTCAACACGAGTGTAATGGTCGATTAATGTAACAAAAGTAAGGTTTAAATAGGTCTGATAAAAGTGTTAATCTTAGGTAGCAATTGTTGCATTCACGTTATCGTATCCATTCTTTGATGCCATTTACTTGAGAGTAGCTTTCTGTCCTTTCAAGTTGTATATATTCGAAGCTGTTTGCATGCCCTTTTGAACTTAACCGACAAATGCAAATGTATGCCAAAAAATGCTGACGCAGCAATCTTATAATGTCATGCAGTAAGCTCACGAAAAAGTTCACTTAATAACTACGATATAATGACAAGTCATTGTATTTTTAATGTAGGTCTTGCATGTGTTGAAGTATACTTGAGTTGCTCTAGATATATTACGAATACAGACACCCCAAAACAGAAACGTATTTATTATACGCGTTGAAAATATGTCTTTCATGGGTTAGAAAGCATTATTAGGTAAAGATACATATGATTTATTGCATTAGTCAAAATGCCAAGCAAAACCTAACTTTGATTCCTTCGCTCATACTGACGCTAAGTCACCTGATATATAACACAGAAAGAAAAGATGACAAATCGAATGAAATCACAAATAAAATTCTTGTTTAACTTATATATATCTTTTTGCATAGCATTTCACCATTTAAAATTAAGTGTTTATTGATCATTTATATCACATCACTATATTCTACATTTAAGTAATAAATAATGTGAACTCTATTTAAACAACATTCAGCGACCTGAACTTTGCCAACATAAAAAAGAAACTCCACAGAAAGATAAACATCTTATATTCCTACACATTCTAGTAAATGCTTATATAAACAAGACATTAATATTTAATTGCTAGTGCCGCTTTGCCGTATTTCTGACTATAGGTCAAGACAACGTATAGACAAACATCCGAACTAGGCTAAATGATATCATATGGAAGAGAAGTAAAGTTGTTTGATTGCTTTTAAATAATTGTTTTATTATGATATTATTTTATTTAAATGAACATTTTAAAGCAGAAGTTAAAATATTTAACCAAACATTTTAATTCCATACATTAAAAAATGTTAAATTGTGATGAGACCAAATATTTTTGTGCCACGCCTTATAGATAGTTAATTGACAAAGGACTCTAAGAACAAGATCAGTTTATTGAACATAATTAAATAGCATTCTCAATTATATTTCAACTTAAGACTATACAGACTAGATACCTTTAAAAGTTTGAAAATATTTTCCAATTTTCACAACTTGATATCAAATAAAACTTATTTTACATTGACGCACAAGGCGCGTAAACTTCTGAAGTTTTGGTAATCTTATATCTCGTAGATATACCCAACAAGGACCAAAATAGAAGAACATAGAAGTTTTTTTCGATCTTTTTCCATCTTAAAACTATGAAGATCTGTACTATTGCGAAGGGAAACTCGTTTATTTGTGTCGAATTTTCATATTTTCTTTCCAATTTTTCGTTGTATTTTTCCATTGAGTATCTTTCTGGACAATCATGCGCAAAACTAAAAATGACAATTAAGTCACCATGTGCAAAAGTAGATACGAATTACATGTTTAAACCTTAAGTCGTTTAAAAGTATGTGGCTCTTTGATCTATTTCCATTCTTAAGACACAAATTAAATTTTCACAGGTCTTGTTATTGACATGAATAATATATTAGCCTAATTAATATAAGTAGAAAGCGTTCGTAGATGATGAGTAAATCCACTAGGATTTAAATTAATAAGACGCCTATCACTGAGAATGGCGACAAAATGTGAATAATTGACCAAATTTCATTAAGAAATCCAGTGACGAGGGATTCATAAAATCTAATTGGAATAAAAATAAGACTTAATTTGTAACTGGAAGTAATACAAATCTTTAACATGATCTTTTCAACGCCGACACAAATAAACCAGCAATGGTTCGATAGATAGAAAAGAGTGATGTGACAAAAAAGAGATTTAGAGAGTCCGTCAAATCTATGGTGAAAAAAACCGTATTGTAGAAAAGAAATAGTAAAGGTAAAACTTTTCAATTTTTCCTTGTAAGAATGTAGCACTAAGTGTTTTAATTTGTACATGAATTGTTTGAATTACTGAGCATAATTATGCAGTCAGTCTAGGTTTAATAATTGTTATAAAAGCATTAGCTTTATACATTGTAGAAAAATGTATGCATATACACACCTGATTAGGAGAATGTTTATGCGCCGTATAACAATTCCTTTTCATGGGAAATTTACTTTATACTGCTTGTTTGTTTGTTTGTTTATTGGGTTTATCGTCCCACCAACAGTATTTCAGTTATCTGGAGACGGTATATACTGCTTGTGTTGCAAAGCAGTTATCATATGAAGTCATTTTGATGTTAGTTTTTTTTTTCATCCATATTTTACGATATTAATATTAAACGAATGTAGCATTATAAAGTAGATAAAATAGTACCTAAACAATGAAAGCACACAGTTCATGATGTTACACTAAGTAACACTGTAATGTCACAATTTCAGCAGTCATACGAGGAATACGGTTATGGTTTTGGTATAAGGATTATAAGCTTAGATATAATACAAGGACTTCGAGAAATTGGAACAGACATACTATCTACATTTCCTGCTTCATTAAGGACGATATAAATTAGTGTAACTCGTAATGAATTGGGTTCATTGTAATGTGCCTAATGTGCTGGAAACTTTGACAATGTGCATTAAGTAATTAAATTATTTTTTCTATTTTTTAGAATTATCATGAAAACAATTCAATCATGATTTCCTTAAGGAGACACACAAAAAGTGTATTAACATGTTACGAATAGTCTTGCTATTTTAGGAAAGTGGGAATATGAATTTCTTAAAATGCCAAAAACAAATATTTTTTATATAAAAGCTTTTTCTTGGTTGGAGCTCTGTAAAACCGGTTTAAGCACCCCAGTCGGTCAATATTGCCGACTGACCGTTCCAAGGCGGTAACTGTCGGGTTTGCTTTTTTCCTTAAATGACTCATCACGAATTTGTTCTTACTTTTCGCCTGGCTTGCATGTAAAATACCTTTGTTCTGTGCCTTTTCGGAGTTTGGTATATGTTGCAATACTCATGCAACATATGACTTTGTCATATATTCTTATTGAGAAATTTTATTCCTTGAAGAAAAATGGTAATGCAGTTCCGTCCACATAAAAAAGAAAAAAATCGCACGTAAAGCAACTTGGTGGAAAATGTTAAAAAAATCGTTAAGCACACTCTTCTTTTCGTGTCTTTTTAAATTTGAAACAATCCATTTGCTTGTGCTTAAACATTAAAACAGTTACAAACAAATATAACAAACAGAACTAAAATGATTACGCTATTTAATAAGATCTTTCAGAATGCTCTTTTGTCTCTGAATGAATCTTGGTGTTATTTCTTGACAGTTTGAGATATATAATTTTCTGGTTTTGTTCTGGAAATACATTTTAAATATATATTACGCAGTTTCTTAAATAAACTTACAAAAGATCAACTAAAGAACGTTGATGATTCATAAATTGATAAATATATTTGCTTTTGACTTCTACTTAGTTCTTTGGGACTTCATTGGATTTACATATTAAATATGTGAGGTAAATAATTATAAATCAAGAAAAGTGCATCCGACGTTTAACACGTTCAAGTAATCGGTAAATAATAAAATTAAACAATATTTGCAGTTACACACAAAGCTTATGTTCAAAGCAATGATTAATTAATACTTCATAAAATATTCCTCAGAGTCTTTAGCATGAAATCTTGAAATTCACACAGCAATACATCTTCCAGTCATAGTATTGAAAATTATTGACGAACAAAACTTTCGGCATTGCTATCATAAATCTGTAATACAAGTTATTGTTTGACACAATATATAATTAAATGTACATTACACCGCATGCAAAGAAAAACTTGTTCAACGTTTAATTTATTCTTCCGTTTTTGTTGTCTTTTTTCAATTTGAAACCGTCCATTCGTTTGTGTTTAAGCATTAGAACAGTTTAAACGTGAACGATGAAATAATTACGCTATTTTTATAATATCTAAGGCACTCTTTTGTCTTTTGCTCTATCTTCTCTTTAGTTCTGCTGCGAATTCATTGGATGTACAAATCAATTATATGATGCAAATAATAATAAACCAAGAAAAGTGCATCCGACCTTTAAACATTTTCAAGTAATCGGTTAATAATTGAATAAAACAATCTTTATTGTTTAACACAAATCCCTGATATTAAAATAACGACAATATAATACTTTAATTTAATTTTCTTCCGAGTGTTTTGGCTAGAGACCTTGAAAATCATACAGTAAACTTTCACATTCCCAAACACATTATTAAAAATACACGATAAAACAACTTTTGCCATTTTTTTCAATAAATCTGTTTCAATTCTTTGACACAATATGTAATTTTATTTACATTTTATGACAATGTTATCAAGAAGGAAGCATACCGTTTATAAACATTAATAATCAAAGTCCACTGCGTGTTGTTTATATCAGAATACACTGGTTCCTTTTTTTCATAAGAATTTACGCGTACATGATAAAGCAATATACACATGCACTATACACATACTAAAATAATAGTAATGCATTTAAAATGTCATTATTTTCTCCATATGTTAGATGAAGTTTCCAGTGGTAATTCATTAGGAAATTAAATACGCCAACACACATAAAAATCAACGACTTATGACTACACCAAATGTGGATAAGACACAAAATTAATCAATAGGTATTGACCAGATAAAAATAAGTAATATTTTGTCTTGATTTTTACTATAAATGAATTTGATAACAGTATGTTAATTAATAAATTTACCATTATCGACTCGAAGAGATAAAAAATCTACATAATGTTTTAAGTTTATTATGTTTCGTGGTTGGATCTCTTGTTTATCGGGACAAAGTATTTATAAATATAGGCAGATAACACATAGAAAATCCTCACTCCGGTTAAAAGGATATATCGATATTGATACAATCTGTTTTTCGCAATTTTGTTTTAGCAACAGTTTACTAAATTACTATTTTAGCACGACATGTTTATTTGTGCCACATAAAGAAAGAAACACGTTTCGATATTTTAATCAAGACTTTACTTTCAATTGAAGTAATATATTAGATAGATCGATAGGTTTAATATATGTCATTACATCTGCTCTACCATCTATGTAGCGTTTTATCTGTTGTAAACAGAGTTTTTCCACAACTTCTTTGCCATCTCAAACATGCAGAGACATCTGCCACTAAGCCGTGTTGCTCTTTTCTGACCATACATCCAGAGACTTATGTTATTGTATAACTGGCATTGTTAATATGATTCTAGATAGTCTGGTCATAACCGTTTACGCCGTGAATATTCAAATGCACCGGTTATCTAAAGACTTCGTATTCTGGATTGCATGCTTGGAACTTTAACGGTGTTTTTTGATCTGTTTGAGCCATGAAATCAACAAAACCCAGCCCAATGCCTTTATTGGTCGACCTTAGTGACAAAGCGATAACTTCATCGATTTATACTCGATAAAAATCGCCATTTTACATCGGCTTTTTTTTCTGCATAATTATAAAATATTTTCAGAAAAATGATCCCAAACTTGAGCGGGTTTATGTAATTTGTGCTGCAAATGCGTTATGTGACTTCCGAAAAAAAGGAAGAAAGTCTGATTGAGTTCTTTTGTGCCCAAACAAAACAAACTTTATAAATCGTAAGACAAGTGCACATTACTATCATATTTTAACTATTTGCAAGGAGGTTAATTATATTTAAACAATTGATTCTTGTTTTGATGTTTTAAATAAGATCTATATTATAAAAAGGCTGCGAAAGACCCCAGATTTATATTCAAATGGTAAATTCAATCATCATCATTTTTTTATTTTCTTTATATTTTATCGACCAATAGATTGTAACGTGCATACCGCAGTTATAACGGCTTGCTTGATAACACATATGAATATCCATAATATCAAGCAAAAACAGCAAAATGTATTGAAGCAGCAATTATATGTCAACTAAAATCTAATTAATTGAACAAATATCACATCCATCAATTATATGGTTAATGTCAAACCATAATTCGAATTTATATCAAATGACTGTTAGCATAAAATCAAAACTTGATGGTTGGTGTTGCAAAATCGTTAAGGCAGATGTCTCACAAACACACCTCTTAGCTTTAGCATTTTATTGCTCATTTATGACAAGGCAAATATGACTTGAAATGAATGTGCGCACACAACTTCGAAAAATGTTGACAGTGAATAAAATGTACGGAAAAAACTACTTTCTCGTTATAGGTTGTAGCCACTTATTTTGAGCACTATATTTATGAAAGAACCAATACAATCATTAAGTAGCACAATATATCAACCACGTTTATTTGACATACCCTTATTTTTGATGGCAACTATTACATTTAATTTACAGATGGGTTAGAGCAAGGTTTGTAAGATCAATGTAAATACGCATAAACCTTTGTCACAATCATGTCAACAACTACCAAGATATCAAAATTGAAGAAACTTAGTTTGCACAATGGTGAAAAATTGACATGTCTGGATAGACAGAAAGCGGACCCAGTGTTTAGATATCTCAGCAAGATATCTCAGCTCACGGCGCATTTTTTTCGATATTTCGTCGACGCTTTTGTATAATAACATAAATTTACGTAATATGTTTATACATGTAGTTTCCAACGTTTACAGTACACGAATCGCATTATTGTGAGATCAGCTGACTTTTCTATGAATAAGAATGGTAAATTATACCTTTAACATGTTTCATTATTACCAGACAATGTAACATATATTTTATAGATCTTAAAAAGAACAATCAGTCAATGTGCATGTTACTATAAAATCAAACGCGATACATTTTTAAATTGTAATAACTTTTAAAAAAATGTACCGTCACAATACTATGTTTTGTGAAGATATTGATCCAAGGTTTACAGACAATATATATTCCTTCTTTAATGTAAAGCAAGTATATTAGACAATATACAGAATTTGAAAGTTACCTCATGTGTTGTATACTTAAATGGTGGCACGTATGCCAAGTTTTAAGACAATATTCTGTTCAATTTTGAATTTATGGGTATTTTTTCTTCATAAATTGATATTTAAGGTGTCTCTCTAATCTTATATTCTCTATAGGAGAAATGTTTTGTTATTGAGTATGGTTTGAAAACAAATTAGACAACCAAACAAACATGTTACTTAATTGGCTTGATTCAAACTATCCAAAATATGTAATTAATTGTTTACAAGCCCATGATTGTCCCATTGTTTCTGCTGAATGTACTTTATTAAAAAAGTCACCGAGTTCTTGATAGCCAAATGATTTATTTCAAAGTTGTCCAACGTGTTTTATGTTTGATGCTGCAAAATATAAAATAATTTCACCACATGGTTTTGATTCTTTTACACTTTGAATATATCAGGTAATACATTTAAAATCAAATTAAGCACACATAATTCAATTAAAATTCATTTACAAATTAAAAAATTAAAAACCTAATATGTTATATTCTCTATTTGATAAGATGAAGCAGAAAAAAATGTCAAAGTGAAAAGGAGGAAGAAAAAAGTTGATCATGCGTGCCCTTAATGGAATTCGAGCCCCCAACCCCCAGTTTTAAGCCTTTAAGCCTAATTTTGATACTGTTCAATTGGAGGTGCGGCATTACATCTGTTCTACCTTATATTTAAATAACTGCACATCTAAAATTATGTCAACATTCTTTAATTTAACATGACATCAAATAATTAAAGGGTTTAAAATGGAAGATATACAATGGTTCAACACGTTCAATGTAATATGTAGGTCTAAACAAATCAGTTCAAGTAGATCCCGAGGCACGAAAAGTGTCTATGCATTAAATATTTCTAATGATTGCTTCAGGACTTGTTAATAAGTTTCAAACAAGTATCAAACAAAACTTCATTTCTTCGGTATGTTACAGAGCTGGAGAAAACTTATCATCAAATCAAACACTATCCTTTATTCAAATATGTTTTTTATATCTTTAAAGCTTATTGGGAATTACATTCGCCTTTTAAACAAACTTCCACAGTTATCATTATTCTGACAGTGCATTGAAATGTGTAATAGTAAAAATGATATGCCACAACATTTTCAAACGATTAAAACAAAATGTTAAACATCTCGTTAATCTGACAACATAGACTGAAAAGAGAAAAAATTTACTTCTACTTAATCAAGTCACATGTTAAATGTCCTGAAATTTGAAACAAAATGAACAGTTATAACTTCATGGAAAATGAAATTCAAATACTCTTTCCAGCTGCATTTTTTTATCCGTGTAACATTGTAAGACATGTCTAGCTTTGTCGACGGGTACACGTGCGACGTTTTGATTTCTGGCGGATCTTCTTCAGGTTTATTTTAATTTGTGTTGAGGTCATGACATCCCTGGTTACAAAATGGCACTATTGACATCATCAGATTTGGCGTACAGTTGTAATTTTCAGCGTACAATCGATAGTGGATATAGAGAAGTAGATATTATAATGCATGGAGATAATGTTTACAGAAAATGATTTGTAGAAAGAATCATGCACTTATTATATAAGATACGTAGGTAACAATTAAAGTGAGAAAGAAATGGGGCTCAATGTTCAACTAATTTTCACCAAAACTTTAGTATGTTGACCATTTGGTATTAATGGCTAAGTTTGTGAATCAAGACAATTCCCTTTAATAGACTGCACATGTCGTTATTGACAAACTCTATTGATAACAATGCGAAATTATTTAGAGAATGTTTGTTTGTTTATTGGGTTTATCGTCCCACCAACAGTATTTCAGTTATTTGAAGACGGTGTCCACTTGAAGCAGATATAGTGTTGCTTTTACTGTGTATAGCATGCCGTGAACACCTGGCATGATACCACACCCAGTCACATTATCCTGACACAGGGCCAACCAGTCGTGGAACTACCCTTATATTTGCTTGAGCGTTAGCAAGGGAGCTATACCACTACCATTTTTAACGACTTTGGTATGTCGCGGCCCGGGATCGAACCCGGGGCCTCCCGTACCTGAAGCCGACGCTCTACCGATTGCGCTACCAGGTCCGGTTTTTAGAGAATGATTGTTTTATTAAAGTGAAATTCAACATTAGTTGCGAAATTCCGAATATCAAACATGTAGCTGTTTATATGTTACGAAACTAGTTGACTGATCTGACCGACATACTGAAAACTGCACCTATATGAAAGGATGTTGTAACAAAAAAAGGTTACGTGTTTAGAGGAACAACATGCTTAGTAAATAATGTATTTTCCTATTCTCTTCATAAAGTAACACGTTATGGAGTGACTTCAATGAGACAACATCAAGAAATTTAGATAAATTTCCAATAAACAGCAATCCCAATGATCAAATGTCTTCTACATTTAAATTATTGTTCCATAATATGGATGACAAAAATATTTCAGGCAATAACATCTTGGTAAAGTGTGTTAGGGACTGTACAGAAACCAGCTACAATTGCCCAAGGAATTAATTTAACACACGTCTGTTTAGCAGTTATTATACAAATTATTTCAAAACATGTTTGTTTTGTATTTATTACTGTAAAATTCAAATTACTGGAGAATTACTATGGGGGTGCGGGTGTCAGTGCAAATAAAACAATACAGGACCAATATTTTCATAAGAGACTTGTGCCAAGCCTAAATGTATCAATGTGTAGCATCAAAACTTGCTCATGTGACTGATTGCTGACATACAGTATATTCTTTATTTCGATGAGGGATGTTAAAAATTCATTACGAACTTTGGCAGGAGCGTAATATAGGTTCCTAATTAAAGTTTAGGACATTTTCATCTAAATTAAATTACTTGTATTTGTTAAAAAATGAAGGACTAACTTAAATTAGTTAGTAAATTTGATCACTGAAGTTACTGTTGCCAAATTGTTTTCTATAGTTTTCCAATTATAAACCAGAATAATATATAATGCAGACACTATTCAAAAGTACATACCAAAAAGTGCGTACAGTCTGGCTTTTATAATGGTAACACATA
The DNA here is from genome assembly GCA_007844125.1 of Sinonovacula constricta. Taxonomy (NCBI): domain Eukaryota; kingdom Metazoa; phylum Mollusca; class Bivalvia; order Cardiida; family Solecurtidae; genus Sinonovacula; species Sinonovacula constricta. Next base: position 623,209 of record CM017567.1, on the reverse strand, counting down.
TTGCTTAAGGTTGCCCGGCTAACTACCTTTGACTAAGTAACAGCAGCAACAGAAAGTCGTTTATTGTTTCGGCCAACGCAATAGCAGTCCCATAGAGAACTTTGGATTTTGTTAGCCTGGAATGAAGCCATCAGTGTTGAGCAACCAGGACATATGCTCTACCTAAAGACATCCATTTTTAATGCAGTTGCTAAATGATTAATGTTTCGTAGGTCAGTGTTATTCACAAAAGAGCCAGGAGGCTTTTGGACGTGTTGCCAAAAACAGTGAACTGAAATTACAACCTTTTTTTTCCAATGGAAAAGAGAACAAAAAATAAGATCAATTTCTTGTACTTAATATTGTGACATGACTAATTTCGAGGAGAGGTCAATGCCAAATAGATATTTCTATAAAATGGAAAACAACAGCATTCAATTTGCCTTCAAAACGTTTTCTGTATTTATATACAGTTATATTAACAGTTTAGCATAGAAAACTCTTCGTTGAAAAGATAATAGATTGTCAAATCTTCCAAAATAGACTTGTAATTTTGTTTGTTTATGGTTTATCTTTGTATTTTAGCATATACAAACTTTCTTAAATGTATGTCACTTTAAATCTTGTAGGTGTTCCTTTTCTTTATGGTAGATATAATTTAAAAGATGTAGTTATTAATATTAAAAACCTTCTCATATTTCATTTTAGTTTATAAAAAAATGTGCGTGAAAAAAGGAATTAACGTGAAAATGCAAAAACAGAAAATAAGCAAAAAACAAACCCTACTTAACATTTGCATTTGCACGCGCCTTTAAAGTCTTAAGTGAAATGTCCAAAAATGAACGATCATCTCACCACGCTTTAATACATTCCCGCAATGCAGAAACATAGTGTTGAGGGGTAGTCATTTTTCCTTTAAAAGCTTTTATCTGACTTTGGATTGTTTTATAGTATTCTCTTACATTCCAGGCACTTCTAATCAATTTAAGGCTGCATGCATGTTAGGGTAAGAAAGGAAAAACGTAGAAGTATATTTGTTGAAATCTACGTCTATTTTTTTCTCTGTGCATAAGAAAGATTTCTTCCGTTGGATATACGAGCAAAGGAAGAATTGTAAGTTGGGATAGTTATTAATTGTTAACTACATAAATTGAACTATTTCATGCTGTAAAAAAACTGATTGAAATTTATTCGCCTATTTTTATTTGATTGATTTGTAAATGTGAGCTGAAACATTTAGAAAATAAGTTTAGTTTTGGCGTCCAGAATATGCATGAAAAGTTGCATGTAGCAGTGATTATGTGCCTATCCAACTATTGGTATTTATTTATTGTTGTTTTGTGTTTATGTTGTCGTTTTCACATTGTGCAAGTAATCAGAAAGGGGTTTAAAGAACAGCTTCATTTTTAATATGTAACCAAATTTGACAGGTTTATAAGAATAAACAAAGAACATTGAAGTTCACTTACTAGCTACGAACATTTCACAATGGTTGTTTTAATGACCGGAAACGCTCTGTAAACCGCATTAAAAATTAGAACTAATCAATGAATTTTAATGTACATTTGTAAAGTATCTTTAATTATATTAAAACTACCGTGCAAATATTTAATCGTAATACAAAACGTTTAATTTTAATTTTTAATAAAGCTAAATCATGTGTTTGCTCTCTTGTATAATTTTATAATACAGCAATTCTCAACAATGCTCAAGTCGAGCATATGTGCCAATAAATGCGTTTCGATTGGCCATAAAATTTATCATTTTTCCATTAACTAATTCTGTCAATATTTACTCACAAAACATCAATATTGTGTTTTTTTTTTCTTTTATGGCAATAATCACGAAAACAAAAACACACAATGCACTGCTATAAATTGCCTGACAAACAAATCTTTATGGTTTTATCGTTTTATTATTCGATTAAATCACATGATCAAGCCACACAAGAAATGTGAGCAATCCAATAACATGCGAGGGAAGGTGAACATAGATGTAGTAAAAATGAGGTTTTATACCCATAAACCCAATCTAAATTTTATTGTATGGTTTTAACCACACTACATTTTGTGTCTTACATCTGCATTGTGGCATGTAAGAAAAAGAACACTACTTGTCCACTAGTCGCAATAGGATGATTATTATGCTCATTCAAAATGGTGTAATTAAAATAATTTGGCTGTTTTAAAATATATAAATAAACTATTGAGGATGTTAATTGCACATGTCTCACCCACTGGTCTCAGAGCTTTACTACGTCTACAGAATGAACATAACATGGTAATACCATTTTAATTATGATCATTCGTGTTTGTGTCTCACGTATTGAAATGAACAGAGCATTAGGATACCTTCCAGTTATTTACTTAAAAGTACATGATATATAGAAACTGAAATTAAAATTTAATTAAACAGCACTTCTCAAAAAACAGGAGGTGATAATATTATTACACTTTACTGTATGTCTTTCTGAGCGTTTCTCCCTCTAACTATCATTTTAATTATCCCTAAATATATTTATTTGTGAAGAATTCGGTGCAGGAGTTTCTGACTCGGCCCAAGATCTGGGTCTTACATTTATACTTTTAAAAGAAGGAGAGAGAGAGGCAGAGAGAGAGAGAGAGAGAGAGGGAGAGAGAGAGAGAGGGAGAGAGGGAGGGAGAGTGTGTGGAAAAAGATAGGGAGAGAGAGATTGAAAAAATAAAATATTTTTTTGGGTTTTACGGCCCACCGACACTTGATAATTCATACGGCGCCGAAAAAATAAATGTAAAACAAAAACAAACGTGCATCTCAATTTGACCAGGGCTTTTACATGTGTATGTGAATTTCAGAGCAGGTATCGACAAGTCCTGCATGAACTATGACGCATCATCCTATTATGGTACTGGGAAATAAATTAACGTAAAGAAGACACATGGTACGGTACGTGTGAATGTCCTATTCTTTTAACAACTGTGATCTTATGCTGGTCTGTCTTCTATCACACATGTGTATTCCAGTCATTAAAGGACTTATGTTTTGAATTGCTATTAATTTCCTATTTAAGAGAAGAAATATATAATGCGAAGAATACAGGGAATGCACACACATAATCACAATTCAGGGAACTGGACTATCGTGTAGCTTAGCAGACCGCTGACACTGCAGTGTAAATGAAAAATAAAACAAACTAGGAAGGGCAGGAACTCGCAGCATAAGAAGTCAAAGAGAACAAACTTGAGCATTTGTTATTTATAACTGTCGTTATTTGTCAACATATCGTACTGATAATGTATATATAGCATGTGTTCATGCAAAACATTATGCGGAAATACATTCATATCGGAAGTGAATTTAAACCTATTTTTCTTTATCTTTTTTATGCGAGTTGTAAGGCACTTTTCGTTAACAAGGTAGATAGTACAAAATTTTTAACCACCACAGAATATTATATATTAATCATTTTGTATTTTATTTGCATTACCTGAAAATCTTTAAACAGCAATAATGAAAGACACAACAAGAAATGCAACGGCAATATTTCGTGTGCATATTTATATATTTATAAGTACAATTTAAGCAAACTGGTAACATAGTGTCATTACGAGATAGTTTTCATGCAGTCTGAATGCAATCTTGCAGTCGTGTTAGTTCAAAGCAACACAGGATCTAAATTGCTAACATTGTTAAGCATGAAACCTTAAAAAAATACAGCAAAAGTTCGCCTTATTAGAAATAAATTGAAAACAACCATGTGAAACTGCATAATTATCAAGCACGACTAAGCGAATAGTGGATTTAAAAATACCAGTACATTTATTAATAATGAGCTGGACAAAGGGCAGTGCCTCTTTGATTTAGTAAATTTTCTAACGAATATTCAACTCACTCGTACTTGTAGAGACATGAAAAAGACACTACTCCCCAAGGAATACGCTCAATGATTTCATAGCAACCTCAGCACATCTACAGAATGAAATAATGCAATTACTTGTTCATAGATTGACGACAAAACATGTGCGACAGTCAGTTAATTGTTCAGTATAATGAACAAAACAGACTCAGGACGAATTGAGATTTAAAAAATTCCCAATGGAATAAGCCTTAATTATTTATAATTAAAACTAAAAAAAATAAAAAATAATTGATCTGGGGCTGTTAAGTTAACGGAACTGTTACAAACAAGAGAAATAGTGGATTTATTTGAAATTTTAAGACTTACATTATAGAGATTGAGATTAAAAATGAACAGTTTCAAAGCGCGATGCCAGAAAAGTAAATTAAACTTAATTGTCTTTTAACCATGTGACCGTTAACTGTTTTGTACATATGTCCTTCATTAATTAACGACATTATGCTTTTGTTGTTGGCTGATAATTTAAACAAACTTATAAATTCTCTTCATTGACGTTAAAATGCGATTTATAAGACAATGAAAATGAAAAAAATATATATAACAATATTTACTGATACGATCACGATTACAATTATGTTATTGATTGTATAATTCTATATCGGCTTGGGTATTTGACGGTCGAAACTTGTATTTACCCGTACTAAAAGGGAGCTGACTAAGACCATACAACAGGAAAACTACAATGTCACTCACAATTAATTAATAACTAATATTAACAAAACGTTTGCCCATGCCAATAATGGTTAAAAAAATTAATGTGTTGACAGTGTTGACACCAGAATGCAACAACGGAAATGCGCTTTAAACGTTTATTATTTTCTTGTACTGACCTATTACATCAGCCATAACAACTTATCGGTTCCTCGGTTTTGACCCTGATTTTTGCAATTGGGCCTTATTATTACACATAACATCAACAGGTGGAACTTGATAAAACAGGTGAAGCTTATGTTTAAAGATTACGAAATGAAAAGCTAAGATTTTGAAACAGATAATTAAGATCCTTGAAGGCATATAAAAGCACGTGGTGATACTGGGTTACACGATTATAAGTAATGTGACATCCTTCATTCATATAGCACTTGAGAGGTTTATTTGTTAATTGATATTTAATTACAGATATAAGTGCATTGGGTCAATATAATATATAAGTGAATAACCAACGCTTTTTTTTCCATTTGATCTCAGTATTGGTTGTCATACTGCTGTTTGATATACAACTTTCTGATGTGTCACTTTTCACATAAGTCAAACCTATTCCTTTTAGATTTCGCAAAAAGTGTTCTGACAAACGCATCTTAAACATAACATCATTTGATGTACAATTTTCATATTTACACGCAGAAATGCATAACATATTCAGGGAAAATTACACTGTTTGATGAAAAGCTCCACACGCTTAACTGTGTTGTATCTTCATCAATGGTAATATATTGAGTTTTTGTAGTCATACTTACTTATCACCAACGCCATAATATAATTTAAATCCTTTGTACTTTGCTGCTTTACATTTGGGAAAGTCCTATTAAAATCTTTTTTTACAACACGATATTAAACCGATAATTTACTACAGTCTCGTGAGAGTAATATTGTACGCCAGGAATCTAAAAGGTGTAAAAGAATGGCACGCATAAGAAAATATATTTCTTTCAAAGAGATGTTGAATTAGTACAATTTAATTCCCCAATGGTTTGCTAGTAATTACAAAATGGAACATCTAACTGCTATGACTAATGGCGACCGTATCACTGTACTGTTAGTTTATGACACAGCAAACGTGACCTTTTTACACTCATATACAAAGTCGATCACTACATCCAATAAAGAGTAACTTAACGCAAGAGAAAGAAATCATATTGTTATCAACAATTCACAAACACTAGCAATTAATATACACCGTTATTGTTTCAATACCCTATATCATCATCATAACAGAGTCGTTTGCTGAAAACAAACTGCATGAAATGACTCAACTAAAACCTATACATAGTGTTTGACTACCGGCGATTTGCCTATAATACGCATGTTTTATGTATGACAGTATAATTCATCTAGAGATCCACGGGGGCAAAATGATGCCCATTCTCCTACTATATACATTCTTAGCACGAATCATTCAATACGTAAATAAAATAATCACAAGAAAATAAATTTAAATATAAACTACCTCTAGATAAAGGCAAACTTGGTAAATGTTAAAACACAAAGACGAGACACAACACACACAAAAAAAACAACAACAGCAGTTACCGCCTTGGAACGGCCAGTCGGCAAAAGGACCGACTGGGGTGTTTAAACCTGGTTTGTGGTGCGCTCCAACCTCAAGCTTCCTGAAGGTTTTTCTATCAAACAAACAGTGTAAATAGGATGTCCCGTCAAAGTGAGACAACTAACAGTAAGCACCTGCATCGAGATTTAAAACAGATAAAATGAACTAATATACAGACAAAATAACTTTAAATAAACTATATAAAAATCTCGGCAACCTAAAACTTCCAAATGAGAGAGCAGCTTGAAATAAAACAGCAAAAGCGATGACGTATAATCAGAACAGTTTGGTCATAGAATGCCATAACGTCATATGCCCAAATTTTCAAAAGTGAATTGCAAAAAACACGAAAAGAATCATCGAATTTTAGAAAAAAAACATCAACAAAACCAAATGTAGTGTTGTAAGTAAGTAGGAGTCAATAAGGAAATTTTAAAATAATATCCAATAAAAAGCCGAGGACTTATCCGCAATTGGCAATAAATGTACAAACAATCCCGATGTTATACATACTGTGCAATCTTACGTAAAGGGCATGGGGACTGCTCAAATTGTCTCTCCTATAGAGCACGACTGGAGGAAGAAGAGACAAGAAATCCATCGGTGACTGTCCAATTATTGCTTAAAGTCACTGTTTTCACATAGTCTCGACGACCTGTCCCGTCATCGTTTATAAGCGATACAAATTCTTGACTGTAAAAGGGTCAGTTGCAAGCAATGCAGTACAACGAAGGATTCATGGGTTGTAACCGTCAGCAATAAATTGTCTGACAAGTCGGAAAGAGGTCAGAAAAGTTATTTCCTTAACATGTATAAAACATTTCCATAAAATGTAGGATGGCCTATGCCCTGCTGCGTTAGGGTTTTCATACTGCTATTATACTTATAAGCAATAAAAATCATCGCGGTGAAAAATTTAGAAAACATCTTCCTTAATTTGTGAAATCGAAAGCCTTGCTGTAACAGTTTAGAAGAAATGAATCGGTTTCTAGCATTGAAATCTTCTACTTTAGTACAAACTCGTGCAAACCTTGTCAGTTAGGATATGTAAAGACCATAGCAGATAGCACGAGGTGATCACAGTCAAGATAAGGAAATTCACAATACTATGGTTGAAACCATCTCTCTTGTCGTAGATTTTAGTAGAGACAGTGTCATTGGAAATAGTTGTCTCAATGTCTAGAAATGCTGCATTTAAATGTCAGTTGTTTGCTTTATAAAAGATAAGTTCTGGAGAGTAAATCAGATGAATCATTTGAGAAAAGAAAAGATTACCTATAGTAAGAATATCGTCAAGTTAACGCAACGTTAAAATTAATGCCTCTAAAATGCCGCTTTGATAAGAAGGGGATAAAGTTAAGAAATCAAGGCAATCATACATATGATACTGCTTCCAACTCCCCAGCCTGATAGTTTAAATTGTACTTAATACGCACAGCTGGCAAAAGCTAAAACACGAAGAAGAGTTTGCTCAGGACATACAGAAAAATGACCGTGATATCACGTTTGTGCGTTGGTTAAAAATCAACGCCATTACAAATAAAAACTCATTCGAATATAGGAATTCAACTCGCTCATACCACTACTTAGAAAATTTGCATATCAAATTACACATAAACTTGGTGTGGTCAGAAACAGTGCCGGAAGAACTAACATATCTCCAAGAAGAGAATTACCAAATTCAGACTGCACTGAACGGATACAATTTGCCGGAATGGGCAATCAACGAATCAGTAGACGAAACGAAATCAAAGAAACAAAAGGAATAAATAGAGAAAAAGGACCTAGATGGGACAGCATACATATGTAAAGAAAATTACTTTGAACATTTGTGATAACATTTTAAAAATAGCTAGAAAAATTTAGTTAACGGCGAAAAGAAACCTTCTAGCGAATGTAAATCAACCAAAATGACAAAAAGGGGAAATGTTTGATCCTCAATTTAACAGATCAAATGCCAGAGCAAAGAAACGAAAACGACATCTAAAACTTATTTTTTTATTTATATATATATATCAAAACTATATCGAGATTTAGCAGAGGCCATGTATCACAACACATACACGTTGACGAGCCTGAGCATATAATAGGACATTACACGTAAAATGTAAATATTCTCGACCGAGACTAATCATGTTTCTAAAAAAGCTGTCAAGGAGTCGAACTTAATAAGAGCTATTAATACTTTTAAAACAAAAATAAATAGCGCGTAAACATATCTCGCAAATGGGATACATCCTTAATATTTCTTAGCCTCTCAAACTGTTAATCCCATCCCCAAGAGATTAGTCTGCTGATGGAGTTCACCGTGCAATATCTTCAACTCTAAGAAATTATCGTAATGAATAAGAATATATTTGATAAAGTCCTATGGACATATAAAAAATTTGAAAAGACACAGGATAAAGGTATTCACTTGCAAGCCTAATGTAAAAGTAAGAGCAAATCTGTGATCATCATTTACCATAAGAGCAAACCCGACAGTTACCGCCTTGGAATCGTTTAAATGTACATTGCTTATTTCAAGACTACTTGCTAAAAGACATTGCAAATATTCTTCAACCTCGAATCATATTAGACTTACATGTTAGTTGATCGGAATAAATACATCTTCACTTTAAGAAGTAAAAAAACAAAGATTATAAAAAAGCGTTTTATTAAAAAAATGTCGCTGAGAGATTTCCTACCATTTAAGTAACATTTTAATTGGTCGGTTCCTAAAGTCAAATAACTAGTGTAACCCGACATTTTAAGCGATTTTTCGTTCAGACTTTTTTAAACGAACGAATGCATTTCATGCACACGGCGTTTGTGCATAAACATCACTTGCATATTTAATTGCATGCATTTCTTGCAACCCCAAAATATTTCTTTCACAATAATATATACATCATTTTATTAAATGACAAGTAAAATGTTGATGATGTCTTACCTTTGAAACTAACTTTTGAAATTGCTTTAATTATGGCATCACAACTTAGTAGTTTAAGACACAACCAATATTTCTGTTACGGGATTCGTTAAGTTTTACTCAAGATCAAGCGGCATTGTACTTATACATGTTTATCTTGAAAAAACAACAACATCAAAATGTTAATATTAATTTTGTAATAAATCGCTCCCTTCTTGTCAAGTATTTGTAGGAGTAATTTTATTTATAAATGCAAACAGGCTTTCGACCATACATTTTGTTTCGAAAAATAATTTGTTAATATAAGCGTTACGGTGTTTGAAAGCAGTAACATTGAAGACGTACGTACTTTAAAATTGTATATCATTAAAACTTACTACACATACTTGTGTGATTTAAAGAAACAAAATCAAGTAATTTTGACTCATTTACTAATTGCAAGTCATAAAATGACATAACCTGTTTAATGAGATTGTCCCATGGTGATCATAAAGTAGTTATATTTCTGTTCGAAAAACATGTAAGAAAGGAAAAATCTAAAAAAAAAAAATGAATTTTTAAAAATCTCAAAGACGAAACATCGGTTTGTAAGATAATTCTTCTAACAGTCTGTTCAAAAGACGCTATTCTGAACGCAAATACGTCTAAATTAAAAAATCATAAAATTGAGGCAAATTAACAAATGCAGTCACTGTTCGAAGTTCGAAGAAAATAACAAACAGCTCTTTACTACCAGCAAGACGTATAAAAACACTAAATCATGTTTTTAATTATATCGCTTAAACGTGTAATAATTTTATATAAGTTATGCGTATTCATACACTTGAGATGATTTACAATTACAAGAAACAAATTATTACTATTGTATAAACTTAATGTAAACAGTGAAAACCGCCAAAGTCTTTTGACAAATCTATGTATATCGAAGCCAAAGATATCTATTTTCAGTTGAATAGGAATTGACTAAAATCAAATTGTCATTGAAGTGGTAATTTCATGTTCTTTAAAGTACATAATGTCAATGTTAATAATGGTGTAAGAAAAGGATACTGCAATTGGGAGTAACTCTGTATATCTAAAACATAACATGAACTTAATTTAAAAAATGAATTCTTAAAGAAAATTACACACCAAATGTAGATTATGTATCTTTTAGATAATTACAATTTCAACTTGAGAAAAAGGTGTTTTGTTTATTTATTGATAATTTAAAACATATAAATGTTTGTTTGCTGTCGAATTCTAGGTCAAACCTTGGTCATGCCAATAAAACAATAATAACACCAACATATTCACATAGCGCTAGTCAATAACATAACGTATATTAATATTTGTCATAAACCAACACAATCTGTCAATATTCAACTAGAATAAATCATCGTTTCAAACTTTATCACTGTTTTATTATTATTATTAACCACACATTGTCAATCAAACAAGACATATTATCAGAATATTCTTGATTCATTTCCTTCCTCATACTAACCTCGATTGTACATTTTTGTTGTATGAGCTTAGTAAAATCAAAGGAATCTTAATAATAAATGATTAAATTATATGGAACTTTATTCTATTCGGATTTCTCATCAGACCCAATGTTGCCAAAGTTTATCTGAGTCAACAAATTTTCGAATTTTAGTTTATGTTGCCGTTTAAAAATGTGCTAGTAGTATTCTGTTAATATGACCTATGAGTAAATACCAAATATGATAAAAGACAGCTTACTGACTTACGACTGCATGCAAACATGTGTGTCCGGAGCCAACGTAAAATGCTTCAATCTAGGAAGAGAAATGCTTTAGCTTTAAGAAAATGTAGACACTGTAGCTAAATCAGAACTTAAAGCGACCTATAATAACAGTTTTTGTCCTTTGTTTTCTTTGGTTTTATTTCATATATTTTTTTCTATTGAAATTAAACTTCAAACACTATCATTCTCATTGGGCCACAACACTCAGGGCGGATTGCGTTAATGTAGTTTATGATTAAAATTAAATGTTTATCAATAAGAGTATATTACAACAAAAGACTTCACAACAATATTTGGCGTTGGTACAGGAATTTCCGGTTACTGAGACATGCTGCTGTTCGGAGGTCATGACTGAAGCTAAGTTAAAATACTCTATACAAAACAATAATGAGAAATGTTGATAAATACCTTACATGTAAGATTTAGTCGCCATGAATTCACAGTGTATATTGCAAATGAAGGGTTGTGTTTTAGTTTAATGAACATCGTTTTTTTATTTCAAACTGGTTACACGTATGTCTTAAGGCTTGTTATGTAAGGTTTGGCAAACAATCAACAAAGCAACCACACATTCGTGTAAAGTACCTACCATTAAGATATTAAATGGATGACACTAATTTTGCTATAACCGTGATATAATTGCACGCCATCAGCTACATAACGGGCTCAATGTAAACACTTCTGAAAGAGGCGTCATTACCCTTTAGCGTAATTATTATTACAATAATATATGTTGCGAAAATAAGTTTTTCTTTTCAGAACTTACTCAATGACCTCTATAAACAAGTAATCCAATTAAGATATAAATTTTAAGTCGTTGTTCATTTACATTAAATCAATTTAAAAACTTGTCCTAAAAAGGAATTTTAATCATTTCCTTTCCAGTAAAGTAGATATAAACCTGTGTAAAACATGTTCCCTGCTGTGACTGACATTGCAAGTGTGCTGACAAATTCAATAAACGGGTAAAATGACTTTTAAACCCTGATTTAAATTTGCATTTACACACGCACGTGTCTAAAACAACAACATAAATTAATATTTTCTGTCATATTGCATTCTGTAACAGATAAACAGTGGCCGTGATTATATAGATCGATCACAGAAACAAACAGACATTCCCTTATTAAATGTAATAACGTTTTGCAGAAAATGATGCTAATGAATGTTTCATATTGCTGAAAAAGTACAAAGACCTTTATCGAGAACTTGTTTAAAATTCATTTAAATGTTTCAAAGAAAGCAGGAACAATTGCCCTAGGAAAAATGATTACATAAAGAGACTGAATATATTTTTATTTGTTATTATCAATAAACAATGCTGATTTCGAAGCCAATTATTCTTAAACAATCTTTTAAAATTATTTCGACATAAATGTTAAATAAACGCACTTTTTGTCTTTTTGACGAAACAGACTGTTATCTTCAGGGCTTTATGCTTTTAACTATCAATATCTTTCTGTTTTTATTGTTATCCTGTTCTGCCTGCCGGCCCATATAAAATGACATTTATAGAACCGACTGATTTTAACTCCTTCATGCAACTTCCAGAGTGCATTATTTACACTCTCAGTGGTGAATTGAAGACTTGTTAACTGCTTGAAAAAGTAACCATATATAAGAGTACAATTACGAAAGGTAGATCTATTAAAGTTTATGCATACGGTACAAAAGGCTAAAACCGTTTTATTTTAGACAAAAACACACCCTCAAAACACGCTATATCCGACCGTCGACAATTAAGCAACTTCATGTAAAGATTGTAAGAAGAAGTCTGTAAGCATAAATTTATTAAAACAGTAACTAAGGAAGTTGAATGGTGTAAATGACCTTCATTTCGACGTATCAAGTGGAAGCATCATTATGTACTTTCAGGACATTGTAAAATTCACAATCTGGCATCAAAATATTCCATTTAAATTCACATCATTGCTTTATAAATACATCCTAATCCCATTTCAACTGAATTTAAAGTTGTTTGTTAATGATGCGCATTTATATGTAAGTGTTGTTATAGATTTTTCCCTTTTTACCAAAACGAATGTTTAAATCGTTATAACTAGAAGTAGTGTTTAAGGTTCTTATGTCTTTGTGATAATTATGGTAAAACTAAATAAAGGTAAGTTATGTTATATAAAAGATGGCCATATTTTAAACAAGGCTTTCTAATTTGAGATCCTTTTAATTGTACCACGTAAAACCTTTAAGTTGAAATGTACACATCTCTGCAAGCAACACACTCCAAAATGCAACGACGATTAAATTTATCATAAATATTATTTAAGGACATATTTTTAAACATATTAGGCATTACATCAACCTTAATTGCCACTTAATAGTAGTCATTGCATCTTTGATTGTTAACGTTATCAATTGTGTTGGCGTTAATTATTAACGTTATCAGTCTTGTTGGCGTAATCGATGTAGTTATTATTAACCTTAAAGAAAAGATAAAGCATACACTTAAAATTTATTTTGCCGGGAGGTAAATCAGAAGATGATAACATTAAATGTTAGCTTGCAGTAAGCACACACGAAAACCTTTGCGTCATCTACTATCTAACAAACAGATAAATTATCCTATACATAATGGGATTGTTTCTTTTGAAAACTATTTCCGAACGTTTTTGTTATAGATCTTTTGGACATGGTTACTTGTATAAAACGGTAATTTATTTTCTATATTACTACGTTACTTTTAATCAAGTTCTCTGGGAGAAAATACATTTTTATCGTTTTTATATTTACTTTTAATTCACCACTGTCGTATTTTAACTTCTTAATCCGAATTTTCATAACTTAACAATCTCATCTAATTAATTACGATCGAACAGTGTTCTCCACGAGAAAATAGTTTTGTGTTGGCACTGCAATGATTCTTGGCGACGAAATGCAGTGAGTGTATGGCAATGAAATATGAAAGAAAAAGCACCTGTATGTTGTAAGCAACCTATGAAGTTGGAATGTTGATAGCAAAAAGCTAGCAATGTTTCTTTCACAGACGTTTCAAGCTCGTTTTAAAGGATCTATGCGCATTTGTATGCCGGAATACAACATAAAATAAAACAAACGACAAAAATAGTTTGTTATGTGAAATATTATCTCTTGGGAAATAAACAAGATACGTAATCTTGTCGAAAGCGTTCTATAAAACTATCCAACAGTGATGTATGTATGTATTATATCTTGTTATTTCAGAGATATATTTAAATGTTAGTAACATACTTTTGAAACGGTAATGTGAAAATACACCATTCCATAGGGCTATACATTTTACGTAATACAATATACCAAGTCTTTCAATGTATGACGTTGAGAAATACATTTTCCTAGACTATTCAACATAATATGTATATTTGAAAATTTATGCTACTAAGCACGTATGTCATAGAAAGATTGTACCATTTATTGCTTGCAAAACCCAGAACTGTCCTGTCCTGATATTTTTTACAAAATCGCTTCGAGGTTGCCCTTTCAGACTCAATGAACTTGTGTTCCGTCAAGCTTTAAATTAAAATGTTTTTGTAACTAATATCTTACAAAGAACATGCACAACTTCACCAAAACTTTTGTCAGAAATTTCGTCATAAAGTTTAATAGTCTTAAGAGAAAGTACAGGGTCTCCCAAAAGTAAGCTTACACATATAATGCGTCATAACTTTGCCAATTCTTAACCGATTTTTAAAAAAAAAACACTGTCGTTTGAAGCACAATTCAATGACATAACGTTTCCCGCACTTTAAGACGTCGTGCGTACGCAAAAATGACGTCATTGTTGATGGCAATTGTACCCCATCAAAATGGTGTCGCGGCTAACTTACGCGCAACGCACGTAAAACAAAAGATGCATCAAGCAGAAAACACATCTACTCAATAGTACAGAAGTTTGAAAGATTAGGGACAGTTTCTGGGGAACACAGAAGCGGAAGACCAAAAAATCCACGCAGCGCGGAAAACAATCTTAGCTTTAAATGAGAGTATAATTGACAGTCCAGAAAAGTCGATTAGAAGAGCTTCATCGGAACAAGAATTATCGAAATCGTCAGTACACCGTATGTTAAAATTTGATTTGAAATTATTTCCAATATAAGATTCAAATTATGCAATCGCTGTCTTTGGGAGATCAAATTGAACGCTTAGACTTTTGTCAGTGGGTATCCAGAAAACTTGAAGAGATTTCTAACGCATTTTCAAATCATTGTTTACTTTCCGGTCACGTAAAACAAAACATGCGTTTTTGGTCTTCTTAACAACCACATGAATTTACCGAGCGCCCCCTGCATAGTGAAAAAGTTTCCGTATGGTGTGCGATGTCATCGGCAGGAATCATAGGGCCTTATGTTTTTACCGACACCGTTACCAGTGACCGTTACCTGTCTCTGCTGAGGACAAAGTTTGTGCCTGCACTTCAAAGACTTGGGTACAACATAAATGAACAGTGGTTCATGCAAGATGGAGCTACGCCCCACACCGCAAATGTTGTGCTTGACTATCTTTTTGAAAGCTTCGGCGAACATGTACTCTCAAGGAAATGCCCCTAGAAGAAGGAGTGTGGCGTTACATGGCCAGCGCACAGCCCAGACTTGAACGCACTAGACTATTTTCTGTGGGGACACTTGAAATCTAAAGTGTATCGTCCGAAGCCAGTAAATGTTGCAATGTTGCTGTCAAAGATTCGAAGGGAGTGTAAGAAAATCTCAAAGGACACATGTGAAAGAGCAATTCAAAACTTTAGCGTGAGAGTAAACGAGCGAAAGCGACAAAAGGGACGTTACCTGGAGAACATAATAAACTATTAAGATGACATCACTAACGAAAACGGGTGTGTTTGAATTAACGTACATAAAATAAGTAAATTGTGTGATATTTCGATCAAATTTCTTTTTGTTAAATTTCTATTTGTAACCTTATGTGCAGCAAATGATGAAACAAATATAAATTTTATATATTAGTTAAGTTATGAGAGTTTATAAGTGTTACATGTACCTTACTTTTGGGACACCCTGTACTTGTCGTATATTTTCACCATTGTGTGCGTCTCACATAGGATGTCATTTTGTTACTTAGGAAAACCTTTTTTGTTAAATACGTCGATACACGCAAGATGGTTATGTTTTGGTATACACTCACTTAAAACCGAACAGACCAACTGATATTTTATTATAACTGCGGACCTGCTGCCCGTAGTAACAAACTGATGAGCATTTGAAACTATATCCTCTATTATTAAAACCATTCTTCTGCTTTCTTTTAGAAAAAAACGGAGAACATAAAGTGAAAACCTAACGTGCTTTATAAAATAACTAGCTAACGGAAATAAACACTAACAAGAACATGTAAAGCTCCGTAATCAACGAAAACATGTAATTATAATAATTGTTTTCTCTTTGCGTTCTGGGTAAATTCAGGAGTTACTTTTTATTTTTACAGTAAAAACATGTTAATTCAAACAAATTGCAACTAAGTGCATGCTTTTACCTCGTAGACACTGTCACGCGATTGTAGTGTTCAAACTAATGTCTTTGAAGTAAATATTTGAGGATGGACACAATCTTGTAGAAAAAATTTAGATTTCGATTTAAAGATAAGTCACAGCGAAATACGCCTACAAATACGCCGTAAAATGAAAGTATGCATAAAAACTTTCTCTGTGTATTGTGGCTTTTACGTTAAAGACATGTCGTGAAACATTTTCCTTACAAAGAACATTCGTTAATAAATTGTTCCCAATTTAACTGACTTGTTGATATAATATACATACTGATAGAACTTCTAGCAAAATATGATCTATGGCATTACTACAGCTAAGTGATAAGCCATGCTAAGGAATCACTCTTAAAGACATTCATTGTTTACATTCATTTCTTTTACGCTTTAACATAGCACAAACGACGTTGTTTTATTAAGTCTGAAAAACGTTTGCAAAGCGTTGATGAATTAAGATCTACCTACATGTTTGCTATGAAATTAATCATAAAGAACCTACATAAATTGTAAAAATACATTGCTTTGAAGTTTGAAGATAACTTAAGATACGTTTGCATGTTAACAGCTGTGTCTTACATAATAACAAATGGGTTATATTAGAAATAGAATCGACAAAGTGGAAAAGCTGAGAATTTTAGTAACCATCCTATCATAGAACATTCACGGTGTTTCATTTAGCTTAAAATTAAGCAGCTTTTATGGAAGAATATTAAAAAGAACACTCATAGTTAATTATACACTAAAGAATAGCAAAAAACAAGTAAATACCGACGGCAACAATGTGGCTTAAATAAATCAGATAATATACAGTGATCCTTAAAACAACTAATTTGTTTTAATGCATTACGTTTAACTCCAGTCTTTAAAAAAACATGACATGTTTACAAAATTGCAATATTATTTATTAGAAACGTAAGTTATAAATTTTACTTAGTCACAATTGGTTGCTGGTTCTGTGTTTTGATTGTTAAAACATGAGCATGTTTGAACAAGCCCCACTACAGACCGATTGCCACAAGGAAAATAAACCCTTTATACATCGAAGAAATAAATAAGAAAAATGTAATAAGGTAAACACAAAAGAGTCTGATGGCTTTATATTGGCTTTCCTTGTTTTCTTATCTTAAGAATCAGAATTAACAAAGGCCACAACATTACGCCAGAAGGTCTGGGTTAAATTCACAAAAATACAAACCATGGTATTTCTACATTGATGGAGAAAGTAACTTATATCTTAATTAATCTTTGTGCTTATAAGTTCCTTTCAAAAATACCAAACCGGTTGGAGTCAAATGGTAGAATATGGAACATTGACATTTCTGTGCACTTTATTGTTAAGCCTCCAAAAGTATCATATATCAATGTAGGGTATCGTAGATATATCAGACTTAACTATATGGAGAACGTAATAGCGGTTGTTTTCGCCAAAACCGTTGACAAAAAATATATTTCAGTTTACGATGATTTCCCAAAGGAATAGATTCAATATCTGATTTACATATATTCTAAAAGATTTAATGCTTTCCTTTAAACAGGAACACTATTTTTTATACAATCTTCTTAAGATCGAAGCATTTTAAAAAATAAAGTATTTGATTGAATTAAAAAATATTCAACATTTCTTTATATATTTGTCAAACAACATGCCTTTCTGTAGTTTGTACTTTCTTGGGATAAAATATATTCGGTGTACGTTTCTTCCTGTTACAGTTTTGTAGTAACATATGAAATATTTTGTCAACTCCTTATTATACTTCTCGAGTATAAAGTAGTATTGAGGAATGATCTGAATAGTTCCAATCGTCTGTATGTTTGTAAGTAGATGATTATGATTTTATCAAATAGAATCTGAGTTAAACACTTCGCAAATTTGGGGCATATACATGTACGCTTAAAGGGAAGAGACTAACGTCTTTTTAGAAGGACACATAGTTTGGTTATTTGTTCATGCTTTAAAACGGATTATACCACTCAAACTATGAATGCTTATTAACAATTCCTCCTTTCATAAATGTCTGATTTCAGTCAGGAATCTTCCGATCAGTCATATGTATCCTGGCTTTAAAAATAATAAAGTCTAGGATGGGGTTCGAATAAAACATGAGGTGGTATATAATTACACAGATTTAGTTTATTATAACAGCACTATAAATAATAATCCAGTATGGCTGTATCCAGATCTTTATCTTGCTCTAGCTCGAGCCCTGCAAATAAACCAATAAACGATAAAAATACATTGCAGGACTAACATCATTAATACAACTACCTAAGTTTACATAATACAATCACACCTATTATAGAATCACACATTTATATTCAAACAATATATCCATTTAATGAATATCTCTGCAGATAAACCATATATAAAATCAACATGAATTATCTTGAGATCAGTGGCCAAGATAACAGTGCAATAATTAAAACATATAAAACCATTATTCATTTATAAATCTAATAATTAAACAGTTAATAAACATGTACATATATGTATTACAATTACATACCAGTTGTGGACCAGACTCTATCTCACCACACAGTCTCCCACTTCAGTGTAGTGCTGGATTACATGCTGTAAGTAAAAGGATGTGTGAGCATTCCAAATAGAAATGGTGATAGAACCAAAGACCACTACAGTCATATCATAGTACACAATACAGGCAGCCATCTTTAATTCAACCATGTCAAATTAATAAAGATTCAAAATAACTCAAATGACGCGTAACTCATTTGCAACCACAACAACAATACATGTTGGCAGACCGAACACCACTTACCTCTCACAATGGCTGAGCACCCTTAAAACTTTTATAATAACCAAAGAATAACTAAAACTAAAAATGCCTGACCATTCTCAATAGAAACTCAAACAAGACTGAGAAAAAATACTAGTCACATGACCAAAAGCGCGCGGTTCTAAAAATAGAACAAGACGGGTCATTGAATATTTAAAACACCACATTCGTCCTCACTATCAAACGAACCTTATAAAAACCACTGGGTTACACATATAACATTTAATCGATCAATTCGACGTGATTAAAAGTAACGTAAAAATCTAGAAAATAATACTAAAGTAAAACACATTAAACGCTGTAATTGTTTCCTGTTTTCAGACCAATAACACACAAAACTTAAATTTAGCAACTGGATATCTTTAATAAAATAATTATTGTATCCTAAAATAACAAACAGATAGGATGTAACGGAATTTTCACAAAAGATGAAAAGTTTATTTTATGACCGACATGAAGTCAAGGGGAGAAACCATAACGAACATATCTCGTTACAATGCTGCAGAACAAACAATAACTTGACTAATATATGATATTGACTTATGACTAATTGTTTCTAAATAGTAAAGGACAAATGGGGATCCTTTAGTTCACAGCCTGATAATCTTAAAGTTCAAATTTAATCATTATTTTGAAAATGTTAGAAAAGTACCTTGTGTATATCATGCCTTATTTCCATTGTTGAAATCCCATTTTCACTATTTAGTTATTAAGACTTAATGTTTCTATTGCGTTATAGCGTGGCATATTTGTTTAACGTCGTTGGTGCGGTGTGATGACTTGACAACTTAAATTCTATCTTCTAAGTTATGACAGCGTGAAATATTACACAGTGCACATCATGTCTGAAATCTGAATTATTCAGTTATGTTTCCAAGGATCGCAAGTGGCGTACTGTTAGAGTCGCCGATTGGTAACTTCCCTTACTGCTTAGCCTCTCACCGCATTGATTCGAGTCCTAGTAGGGGCAATGAACGTAAATGACTTAAGGTCTTTCTTCTGACCTGCGGTGGTTCTATCCAGACATAGTCTGGGGTCTTTCTCCACCAAAATCAGATGAATGTCGCTATATTGATCATAATTGGTTCTTTCCATGTATCTCAAAAAACAAAAATAAAGTTATGTTTCATGCATTGTTTCTTAAGAAGGAGGACGCCTGCCTTCCAAAGTGAAAAGAACCCCCAACAACAACAACAACAACAACAAACAAACACACATGTTTTACTAAGTAGATATAAGGAAGGTTAAATGGCTTAATATTTATGTAGATAGTCATATAAAAGAAATGTAGTATCTTCTTATATTCAAGCATGTATTTCTTTTATCTCATCTCACTTTCGTTTGTAAAATGCACATTTAATCTCAAGATAACTGAATAATGATGAATTTGTTAGTAACGAGGACCAAAATTAGTTGCGCATAATGTACAAAAAATATCTAAGACACATACCTGTGTTCAAGCGTGGTTTCAAATAGGACTTCTAGCTTTCAAAAAAAGAAGCATAGAGGGACGTATTCGGATAGCTACTCCTATCGTTACTGTTATCGTTCACAGCATGTGCAGACTGTGCAGAGTAAAAGCAAGGTTAAAATATGCTTCATGGATCTAGGTGTGTTGTCATCAACATTGTATATGTAACAATTGTTATACACTGAATTTCGCAAAACATTAGGGTTCAACAGATATATTTGTTCTCAATATTGGGCGATTAAAGTAATGTTCTACATAGACAAAAAATAGAATAAAATGTAACTAAATTATCCGTAAAAAACATATTTATTTATTGCGTTTTAAGAAACCTAAACTGTATGACTCAAAGCCGGTTCACCCCTACGTAAAGATTAGTAGGAGAAATAGACTACGTTATCACGTTAACTAAACACAAGCTAACATGAAATGATACTTTTGAATTCTTTTGAGACAGCCTTGATTGTGAACTACCCAATGGATGATGCATAGGAGAATCATGACCAGTCCATTGGATCTGTCTTACATCAATTGTTTGCACTTAATAGCATTTATTCTTCGAAAATTTAGTTTTGTGTATATAACATGCTATAAGGAATACTTGTAACCACCTGAATAAATCCCAAAGGCCATGCATAGAAGATATCTGCGTTGTTTTGCTTAATTAATAGTTTTATTGATTTCATTATACACACTGTTTCAAGTTGCTCGTCAATTGTACTATAACAATGACACCTTTAACTTCAGTATTCGTTTCTTACTTAACATCAAACGAATGCGGCAAATAGTCTTATTATAAAAATTACATTTAAAAGCTCCTGAATGTATATCCTTTTAAATAACCTATTAACTTATAGCTTTTCATATGCCTTGTTATTATAATAACAGTTTTTTCTTTAGATGCATGCAATAGTAATCTATTTTTTCAAAATATATTGTGTAAGTTTAGAAAAAAACAACACCATATGACATCCGGTAAAGTACTCGGGAAAGCGTTTACTTTTTATAACTAAAGCTGAAAACACAAAATTCCGGCATAGCGTTGTCTGCGATGGTGCACCATACCATGTGTATAATGTATTTAAATATCTTAAATGAAGATAACAAATACCAACAGACAAACTTTATATGAATATAGATGGGAAACTTTCTGTAAAATGTCAGAACGTAATTTGTTTTACCCTGTCTATGTTTCGTGTTACCAATAAAAAATAAATAACGAAACGAAAGAGACCTAAGGGAAATTTGAATAAAACAATTAAACACGTAAACATTTAATGGGGACAATCAGTATTGTTTTGCTGATAGTATTATAAACGGTCTTAATACATTTTGCGTGTGTTACTTTTACGTTCAATTGTTTGATTTTCAGATTTCTTTAACTTGATACATGTTTTACCTTTGACATAGAAGCCTAAGCTGTAACTTATAATATATTTATTTGGTATATAGATAACAAGAATATGGCATTAATGAAAACTTTATCATCTTTTGTTTTTTACTACACATGGTGTTGTACATTTAAAAAAATACCGTAAGAATCAATGTTATAAAAACAACCCTTTATTAATACAACCCTCTATATAATGAATTGAAATATTCAAAAGTATAATAGACATATTAAGATATGTTTTATTTTAAACAAACATTAAGTTGAAAACTTCAGAACCAACAATGCTGCATGTGCTGTGCTTTAGGTTAATGAACGGATGAATGTTAACACTTACCGGAGTAACTGTAACATATTTTGGTTAATTAGTCATCCAGGAAAAATGTTAGTTAGGCCCGATCACTTTTCCAGAACTTATTTAATACATGTTTGTATTAAATGACAACTCGTGACAGATCCTTTATTTATGTATTTACTTAGAAAGTAAAGGCGAGTTGAAGGAGATATCTGTATATTCTGTGATCAACAAAATGATGCATACATGCTTTCGTTCTGGATAAAGTAACAGATAAATACCAACAAATCTGTTTTGTGCAAAGAAAGAAAATCAACATTTTTAAATATTCATTTGTTTATGATGAAATATTTATTTTCATAAATTGTAATTGTTCGGCATGAAATGCGAAAATGTGTCGGTATATGTGTTTGTCTTTTTACATTATTAATCACTATAAATGACTTTTGAAAACATCAACAATAACAACAATAGCAAAACATCATCTTATAAATAGCTTTGGGTCTACAGCATTTTTTTATTAATTTTTAATATTTGTATCAGTTTTCAATTTAAGAGTTAAAATAGGTAAAGTATAGATGACAAAATGCAAAAAATAACCCTAAACAATCTTGCAAATATATGTCTATATGGACAGAAACAACATATGATGTTTTGGTCTCTCTCTCTCTCTTTCTCTCTCTCTCTCCATCTTTCTCTCTCTCTCATCCTACTTAATATTGATCTTTCTACTTGAAGTTACCATATTTTTAAGATCATTATTTGTTTTTCGCAGCAGATGCACTTTTAAGCTAATTAATTAAATTGCTTTATCGTACACCTGGTCTTTTTCTGAAATGTAGACAACAAACATTGCTTTGCGCGACAAGTATAGATATGAGCAAGTAAATAAAAAAATGACACAAAAATGACACAGGTGTTATTTGTTTTATTAAAGCCGAATCAAATTATCATCCCCTGTTATTACAATGAAAACCAGATACAATTTTCCATTGTATTTTTTTCAGGAACTAGCAGAGTATTGTGCTAGTTACTAACTAAGAAACGAAATGTATCTCATTACCAAAAGTGAATATAGCATATTTTCTAATAAAAATGGATATGTTTTAAAGCAAAATATGCTATATTCGCAATCAACTTTGATATTAGAACACAACAAAAACGGGAATCGGAACAACCTTGTCTTTCAGTAAGTTAATAGTAACTGTAAGATACTTTTGTTCATTATATAAGAAGACCAACATACAGTAAACTCTCGTTATCACAAATTTCAAGGGACCGTAGAAAATAGTTTGAGATATCCGAAGTTTGAGTTTTCCGAATTTAAGGATAGTTTGTGTCAATCTTAAAAATCTTACCTGCTACACGATGACTGGTAATGACTGAAATCCTTGTTTAACTGCCACTGTAAACTAAGTTTCTGCAAGTTTGTGAGGTTTTGCATGTTTAAAGTGTTATTAGATTTTTTACAATGTACAAGTTGAGAAGGCCGTGCCAACAAGTTCTCAAAAACTGTTACAACAACAAGTACAAACTGAAACACTTTAATCAGCGTTAATTGATTAAGGAAATTGTTGTTCATTAAATCAACTTATTAAACGATAATCCATTAACCTCTTTACTAAATTACGTGACATACTGATTGCCGATAATTTGCGATAAAACTCGCGCCCAAATCTTCGCGAGTTTCACGGTAGGTGTGAAAATCACTATTGTTGCCGTTTTGCATCTTATAGCAATTTGAAATTTGAGATAGACCAACTGATTTCAACCGTTTTATACGTGTGGGGAAAAGGATTTAGTTTGATATATCTGATAATTTGACACATCCGAATTTGAGTTAAGCGGAGTCAAACTATATAGAAACTATAGGGAAAAAACGGGACCGTAGAAAACAGTTTGACATCACCGGAAATTTGAATTAAGCAAATACAGGGCGAAGTAAAAAATGAGTAATTCGCAGCAGTATTCCATGATTTCAACAAGTCGTTCGATCGCAATATAGCATATGTTAACGAAACATTCAACTTGTCTAAATGGCATTTCAACACCGATAGGCATACAGTCATGGAATTATCTTAAGCATTTTCCTTAAAGCCTCTCAGTGTTAATCTCATTTAATTTCTGTTAATGAATAGCAAGAAATGGTTGTGAAACTTTAGCAACGTACAACAAAAAAGTTGTTTTTGTTTGAAATTTGTATCCATAGCAGACATTCAAATGTAAATCTTTCTTGCAAATACTATCGGAATTTTAGCAAAGTATTTACAAAACAACGCTTGGCATTAAGGACGGATGTGCAAAAAAATCCTTTGGCAAATCTTGGTGACTTTTTCAATCTTAAATAAGTTGAAAGCGAAAATATATCAGAGTCCTGTGAGCATTGTCACATATATTTAGTTTGGACAAACACAAGACTAAAATTTTCAAATCTTAGTAGATGCTTATATTTAATTCTCATAACGACGCAATAGAATTAAATAGTTATGTCTAGTAATAGAAATAGTTCTATTCTTGTAAGTATTTTTTCTGCGAAAACGTTTAATATACTAAGAACAATAGAAATGACATCTATAATAAAATATCAAAGGAAAAAATTTGCTTCAATATTGATGGTCAGTTTCTCTTGCCAAGCTAATAGTAAATAAAATATTTTATTGTTTATTTTGTTACAATGCATCGACACGGTCATATTTGCGACGTCCAGCTTATTGCTGTAAAGAATTCAACATGAGTGTCACCGTGCATTTCTAGAAGATCCTGTTCAAACGTTAATCGCTTGTGCATTTCAAGAAGGCTACAAGTTAGTGGCTGTGACATATAAGTGCAATTAAGAAGTTTTGTTTTAAGGTGCCAATATTACAGAATTAACATAAAAAAAGTTGAAAACACATTTTGAGATAATTATTTTATATTTAATGTTATATATATTTATAGTTATCAATGCGAAGCTGATATTACAAACATAGAAACACATGTACAAATAAATAATATCACCGTCACTTTTCCCCACTGCTAAGTTCCGTCAGTAGTTTATATCACAGTTAATAGTGTTTTTATTTTATATTTCTTATCAATTCCTGATAGTGAAGTATGTGTACTAAATATAATATCGTTTCCGTTGATCTAAGAATCATACAACATACATTGTAATAACTGTATTTCTTGTTTATTGATATAAAAATTGAATGTTATTGGCAGAATGTTGACACGATACACTTCCAAAGAAGACACCAGTGCTGGCTCTTTATTTGAAACCCTACACATTTCATGAATTACAATAATTTGCAACACATTCATTAGAAATTTGAGAAAATGAAATTATATGCAATCTCATGTTAATGCCGATAGAGACTTCTCAAGTTGCCTCAGTTATATATGGGAATGCTGTTTTTACGGATAAATTGTGAAACGGTTGATGTCGGTTTCCTTTCCACTCTTAAAGGCTTTGTGGCGTTAATAAACATTTATGTACATTATGTTCCACAGTCTTTACTGAATTACAGTCGACGGGAAGCCATAAAAGAGCATCATTATTATTTAGGTTTCAGGCAAAAAGGCCATTTTCTATACCCCACACGCACTATTTAATCCTAAGACCAATGCAACAGTTTTCTAAACCTCATGCACAATATCGCAAATCTTTTCTAAAATGTTCTGTTTTGTTTTCATTTAATTAACATTTAGGACTTTCAGTAATTAGTTGAATTCGATTTTTTGTTTATTAAGTTATACGATAAATAAATAATGGCATTTTATTAATACTAGAATAACAGTATATTATCGAACCCCTACTTTCATTTACAATAGTGATACAATACAATTCGTCATATACAGCAAGGTATGAAAAATAAAACATGTTGTTTAATATGGAAAGGATTAACCTGCTGCCTGGATTACATATATCTTTGCGTTTAAACTCATACAATTAAAACGGTTACTTCTGTAATTCCCGATCTCTTGAGAAATCTGCAAACTATGAACTTGTATCTCAAAAGTTGTATTTCGTTGTACTTTTGGTATGCAGTTCTTATATTGCTATATTATTACACAAAAAATGAATATTTTTGTAGACTGTATTGTCGCAATAAATATTCAGACAAAGTTTTAAAATAAATGTACTGTCCAGTTGCGCATTGGATGTTCTTGATCGATATATGGACCTTGGAGAAATCAACGTAGGATGCATATTTATGATCGATTCTAATTGGCCATGCAAATGCTTGTTGCTGATGCAAGAAGCAATATATACAATTTTGCCATTGTAGTTTAAGACAACTGGCTTTATCAATAGAAATTCGCTATTGTTAGCACATATTCAAGCATATTTATTTGTATTTTGGATTTTACCGGACACCGACACTTGAAAGGTCATACAACGCCGATCAAACGTTTTTAAAAAACTATACTATTTTATAAAAAATTGACAACTTAATCTTTCAAACATTTAAGGTTGTTAAATCGTTATTTTAATGCTGAATTGTAATACACTATATAAAAATCAACAAAAAACCATCAATAATTACAACAACCACAAAACATCAATTAAATTGCTTTTAAAGCATTGATAAACAAATGTTTCACTAGACAGCGTGACATGTCATTCGCATTCCTTTGCATTCTTCGATTTTCACTTCTTTCTTTTCTGCAAATTTAGGATAATACTGAAGAAAGCTTTATTGAAAATAACAACAACAACAACAACAACATCAACTAGAACAATCAAACATTACTTCCACGAAGATTAACCTTAATTAAATAAAAATACAATCAAATGTCGACTAATTATATTTATTATTTAAAACAATCTGCATAGAGATTAGAACGTTCCTTTAATTGAATAATTGTATTGGGATAAGGATACAAAATCAATAAAACAGTACGTAGTAGAAAGGTTGTTGATCTTTTGTTAAAGTATCTATACCAATATATTCTTAGTATTATCCATGATTGCTGATTCCCATTCTTTATTATATGAAAGCAAGTGTTCAAATATCATAAGAAGTGAAAAGTCGGTTATCTTTAAGTGTAAACATTACCATTTAAAAATTGTAACCATTCTTATTACTTTTATACTTGTATTCTTATAGTTGATTTGTCTCGTTTTATAAATTTCTTAATCAGAACTAGTCAGTACAGATTTTAAACAAAACTGAAATTAAGGATGATTTATTTTCCTGTTACATCTTTTATTTTAAACGCGTCTGTAAGCGAGTCAAGCTATAATGTGGACATAAGCACTAAATGATAAGATTGCTAGGGGTTTGAATGGCTTTATGTATGCATCTTTTCACAAAATTTATTTACGTATCTAAAACTTGATTTCTCTGTATAAATTGTAATGATATACACTAGCCGAAGGCAGGCCGATTTTTTCTACATCTGTCTGTCCAGCTATCGAAACTTTACTTTCATATATCCCCAATGGCTCTATAGAAGAATTCAGTTATCAATAAAGTCTTTATGGATATCATGGAAGGAAGGCATACAGTCATGAAGTATGGCATAAAATGATAAAGAATATGTCCCAAAGCAATACAAACTTGTCCTTGCTTTTTATTAGTTTTAAGATGATGATAGTTTATTAACAGCGTTTGATAACTGTTAATGTTTCCGAGAAATTTAACAAACCAGCTCTTTTCTAAATATCTAACCCTCTCTCAAACATAGTATTTTGGTCATTCCTGGTGGTAAATTATTGGTAATTCGATACCAGCAAAAGACAATAATAAGGCATAAGGTATTAAGTGAAGCAATAATGGCTTCGGGACATACATTTTCTCTCTATTATAATAAGTGTATCCTTTATACTGTTTTTCTTTGAAACATGAAATGTTTTTCTATAGTAGCAGTTTGCTTAAGTTTTTACGTGCATCCCAGCAGTAAAATTGCGGTCGTTGTAGTGGCATCAAGCGATTATTGATTGAGGAGGACCCCAAATAGTGAATAATAATATCGCAGGTCTGCCGGAGGAAAACGTCTACATATGACCTCCCGATCCTTTCCGTGATTGAATCAAAGCAGTGAATAACACGTAGGGGACTTTTAACCTCGTCGACAAGAGCGTCTCCACTCCACAATTGATCGATCATTTGAGATAAGAAAAGCAGCCATTCGCATAGATCTTTTACTGTGTTACACACGATTTCATAGCAGAATATATTAAATGCATTTCAGTAGTTTCTTTGAAGTATATGCGGAGTTGGTGAGACTTAACACATTGATTGACCTTTTTAACATGGTCCTTAATAGATCGTGATTCTGCAAGCGTTTACATATATATTGGTCAACAGTCCCCACGGGTACGTTAAATAGGAACAGTCGGTATATGACGTTACCTAGAATTTCTATTAATGCGAGTCGCACTAATATTCATTCGAACATGCCTTGCATCAGCACTTCTGAAATACGTCAAAAGTGTAGTTAGACAGCTATACCGAAAACAAGTTGCCTATGAGGTTTAAAGGAGTCACCTTCGTAAAATGTCCTTTTAAGTGTTGATAAATCTAAAATAGAAGTATTTTTTTTCTTTCTAAATAACGCATTACGTTTTAATTAATTTGCGTTATTCTACATAAAGTTAAAGCTATTTAAAACTATTTTGCACATTGGTGATCAGGAGTTCAAATCAAACCCGTGTCTTGTGCTGAGGGACATAACTTATTTGCGCCTTAATTAATTTAATCCACTGATCAAAGTATATTTCTGTCTCACGTGGTAATTTCTTTTGAGTTACATGTTAATCGCACGCGCTGTAACGCATTTTTTTATTATATCATCAACAACTTCTATAATTTATTCAGATACTCTACAGGTTATGTAATGGTTGTTATCTAGCCGTCACCTGATTGGCAGCGCTGAAATATATATTGCCTCAACAAATAATTTAGATTTTTTTTATAAGTAAGTTAAAAATCTAATTTGACTTTTCTATTTATATACTGGTTACACAAACATTATCTAGTCTAATATAACCATCGGGTTATCATTAAGAAATTATTCTGCAGAAAAAATGGATAAAAGAACAAATTCGAACCTTCCTTGTTTTCACAACCTATAAGCTTTTTAAACAAACTATAATTATAACAAGATTTTGCTAACTGAAAACCAGTTGAAAAGAAAATTAACTGACGCAAAGCAAAAACAACAACAACAAAACAACAACAAAACCCCCCTAACAACAAACAACAATTTGACGTGTTTGCTAACTTCGTTTCAGATAATCTCGTCAACCATTAATCGCTAATCTTGTTCAAATGTTCTTTTTCATTACAAGAACTGTATAAGCGTCTGATTGTGACAGTTTGTTATTGAGTAATGTCAATAATGCATTTAGTCATTAAATACAGTTGATAATACAATTAACCTGTACTTTTTAAGTCTTGTTCAACATTTAACTTTAAAATCATTCCATTTATCTTAAAGAAAAAATCGACAACTCTGGAAAAACACTGCAAACAAAGCAAGGCTATAGCAGATTCAACATATTAAAGAAAATATTTCTATATAAATCCCTTTGGTATCTATGTATAAGCAGTGTTTATACACAATAATGGGGTCGTATATTAAATATCAGAAGGTACTATCATTCATATTCAAAAACATAAAAGCATAAATTAAAAAAAATCTGCATCTACTATCACGTCAGCCTACTACATTCATATAATCGTTTATCTGTCTTACACCCTTTTAGTTATTTTTTAACGAACATTGTTTGCATAACAAAATTATCATTTTAATGGATGCTGCTGACACGAGAGAACAGCCAACAGTGTAGACTAGTTAGGCCTAGGCAGGAAGGCCGTTAACTTCATCGCACGTGAACTGGCACACGAATTCTGGCAGGAAGGATACGTATTTGACTTAATAAAATTTTCAGTCTCCGGGGGAATTTTTAACAATAAAAACTTCTTACAAGACATTCGAAAATACGTCGATGTGACTCTCTTTGCTGTTGTTTTGTTAAAATTGTTAAAATTTTGTTAAATTTGTTAAAATTAAAAGGTAAAAATGTAAATTGTTTGATTCAGCTTTTTAGTACATGTACCTATTAATATGTCTATATGCATACATCAAAGATAGGTCAAATTGAGCCTATCCTTGTCCTTGTCATACACTGAATATTTGCAAAACTGTAGCAAAGATAACGCCGTGAAAACATTTAGGTGTGTATAATGTACCAATGTTCGCAATTATTCCTGTAGTGTACGGTCTAGCGTTTAATTGACTCGAGTTTATTGTAACAGTCATTGATACTTATATAGTGTTGAATTTATGAAGTAAATTATTGTTTCAATTTGTAACAACTTAAGTATGAACAAACCGAAATGGATTTTGAGTTTCGTCTGGTGATTCTTAAAATGGAAGTGTAGGGTAAGTATTGTGCTTAAATTAATTACAAACATATTAGGGTTCTTTTGAAAAAAAAATAATTGCATTACCCTCGCAAGAGAGACTTTACAAAGAAAACTCAAGCTCATTTTAGGACCTTAATTGTTTAATGCATTTTAAGTGAAATATTGTTTTGGTATGCGTTCGGTTGTTCCAGAGAGATATAAAGTTGTAGCGATAGAAAATATAACTTTTAAAAACTACCATACTGCACAGAATGACGAAAAATGTTTTTTTTTTAGCCAAACCCTTATTATAACCGTTAGAGAGCCAGCATGATAAATAAGGAGACGTACACTCATTACGAAAATTGTAGATTTAAGAACAACTGTCGGACAGATTGTATTAAGTACGTGTATGCGTTTTTTTTAATAAAAGAAACTTGTCAATATTGATACCATTTCAGAAGTTTATATTTTTAATAATTATGGGAATTTTAGTGCTAATAGTAGATAATTTATCGTCTTAGCGAATTTCATACAAATTTTACTTCAATAACGAAATTTAAAATCCACTGAATATGAGCAGATTGTTATTAAATATATATTTGAAAAAGAAACTGGTAGAAATTTTGTTCTAATGTTAACGTTTCATTAAATCAATAACAAAGTAATAAAAACGAAAGTTTTACAAGGGCCTTTGGGAAATTTGAATGAAATGTTTAAACAATAACCATTAAGGCGTTTTATAAGAAAACATTATTGTTTTGCTAATATTATTATAAACAGTACATTTTGCGTGTGTTATCTAATGGTTATTTCAAACAATTTCTTTAACGCAAGTTTGAGGCATTCTTAGCTTTGACTGAGAAGCATTAGCTGTAGCTTAAAATATATTTATTCTGTTATGAGATAACAAACATATGACATTAATGATACGTTTTGATATTTTGAATTTGCACTATACACATAATGTTGTAGTTTTATTTGTTCTTAAACGTATGAATGAATGAACGTTAGCATGAATGTTGTAGATATAACCCATTAATAATCAATATTAAATGTAATGAGAAGTATAAAAGTATGTGCTTTACCAAGTTAAAAAAAAAATCTTTACTCAAGAAAATCCGATAATGGTTAAACGCCAAACCTATGTGATAATAATTCAGAAACAAGGACAAGGGCATATTTCTAAATAACGTATTAAAATATGTTTTAACAAACACTGAGTTGAAAACTGTAAAAACAACAATACTGTTTCTGCTATGCTTTACTTTAATGAACCAATGAGAGTTAACTCGTATCCGAGTTACTGTAATATATTTTGGTTAAATACTCAAAGAAAGAGAGATATCTTTATATGATGAGCTATAATGGCAATGCCCTGCTTACACCTCTCAGCATATGAGTTTTAAACTTGATTACAAACCAGCAAATCAACAACAATATTTTGTATTTAACAGTAGCTTTCTACTATAGTTGCTCATGCGCGTGTAATAATAGTGCTTCAATAGAAATTAAACATACTTTACTTCTTTTACTTTTATTTTCTTTGAGAAAACAATATTTATTATTATGTTCCTACATTTCAAGACAGATACGTAGTTTATCACATGTTTTCTCTTGTTTTCTAGTCTATACAACCGTTTAATATTTTATTATATTACACTAATGTAATATAGCTTTTTCATTGATGACGTCATCGATGTTATCATAATGCAGATCGTCTCATACCACTTTTTCACCAAGTCTTGTTGTTAAAATTGTATATTGGCTATTAAGATAGTGTGATGAAAAGAATCTGACACTTGTTGTCATTTAATACATTTAAAAACTGGTCCAGGAAAAAATAATAGCAGGCTCGCTATAGGTTCGCTTACTATCACTTTTCCATAACTTGTTTAGAAAATGTTTTTATTAAATGGCAATCGTGAAAGATCCTATATTTATGTTTTTACCTAGAAAGTTAAAGTTAGTTGAATCAGTAACTGCATGGTATGAGATTGATAAAAGATGCATATATGTTTTCTTTCTGTGTAAAGTAACAATTTATACAAATAATTCTGTAGTGTGGCTAGAAGAAAAAAACAGTTTTAAAGTGTCATTTATTTATGATGTCATGTTTAATTTTGTACATTGTAATTGTTACGTTTGGCATGAAATGCAAAAACGTAAAAATATACAATATGTTCTTTTATATTATTAATCACAACAAATGACTTTTGAAAACAACAACAATAACAACAATAGAAAATTGTCATCTTCTGAATAGTTTTGGGTCTAAAGCATCTTTAATTTATCTTAAATGCTTATATCAGTTCCCAATCTAACAGTTACTTCCAAACAAGTTCAAAATCTAAAATATAGATACAAAATACACTTCAGAATTTTCGTTCTCTTGTTATTTGTACACATTTTAAAAGTGTGCATTTAAAAAAAAGTTTAAAAAGACCTCCATCAGAGTTTCCTCTGACTTCGTATGTATATTGACCATTAGTGAAATTAAAAAGACCTCAAATGTCTCTATGAAAAGTATTGTTTGTATTACTAGTAATTACCGTTCATTTAATGTTAATAATGCTTACAGATTTTTTAAGATGACATCACAATATAAGTTAAACTAGTTTTATTTTAATATAGGTTATTGTTGTGTCCATTGTGCAATGGATCAATTACACAAGAGTGAAGATAATTTAAAAAAACTTGTCGATACACAAACCATAATCGGTAGAAAAAGTTATATCACTGTGTGTCCTTGCTCTCTTATTGCAAAAAGGATTCCTAAGTATTTTTCATTGGTGCTCCCAGGGAATGATTACAGATGTTCATGTACGGAATTGCTGGTAGTAGGAGAGGGGGTATTTACAAAAATATATCTATATGGATAGAAACCAATTATGATACAGATTTTGATCCTACGTAACATTGATAAGTCTTCTTGAAGCCATCATAATTTCAAAGTTATCATTGTTCGTTGCTCGCAGTGGATGTTGTTATTC
The DNA here is from genome assembly GCA_007844125.1 of Sinonovacula constricta. Taxonomy (NCBI): domain Eukaryota; kingdom Metazoa; phylum Mollusca; class Bivalvia; order Cardiida; family Solecurtidae; genus Sinonovacula; species Sinonovacula constricta. The sequence continues at coordinate 589,641 of CM017567.1, read as the reverse complement.
AAGATAATGAATCACATTGGTTTATCGTACAACTGTTCTTTTTCTGAAATGTATGAAATTACCGTTGCTTCGGGGAACAAGGATACCAGCAAGTAATCAATATCGAACGCAAAAATTACTTAAGTGGTATTTGTCTTAATTTAGGCCGAATCAAAGTACCATCCACAGTTGTTAGATAAAGAACTAGATATATTTTGGCAGTGTTTGTTTTTCATGAATTACCACAGTATTGTTCTAGTGATTGACTACACAAAACAAAAACAAAATATATTATATTGACCATTAGTGAATACAACATATTTTTTTATTTTTTGCGTTACATAAATAAAGCAAATAAATAGATAAATAAATAAAAATAAATAATATTAGTCTAAGGATCATGCAGCACAAATTGTAATTGCTTTGTTGCCCATCAATAAGAAAAAACTTATTTTATTTGCAGAATGTTGACGGGATATTTTCCGATGAATATAACTGTCCTAGATATTTATTTGCAACGTTACACTTTTTATGAATTTCATTGACATTTGAGAACACGAAATGAATACGAAAATTTCTGTGAAATCATTTTAGTGACAATAGAGACTGCTCAGTTTGCCTCAGTTAAATAGGGGATTTACAGATAAATAGTGAAGTTGTTGATGTCGATATTTTCCTTCCACACTTGAAGGTCTTTTTTATCGCTAATGAACATTTATGTGTATTTCTTTCCACATTCTTGACTGAATTAAAGCCGAAAAGGTTAAAATGAACATTTTGTAAACTGACACTACATAAATGTGGACAACAAATCTAGGGATCGTTTTGATTCTTGAAATGTAGTTTTAATACTGAATGTAAGAAAAATGTACTATATTCCAAAGTCACCAGACACTATTCAAAACCAAAACAACAACAACAACAACAAAAACAAAAAACAACCGAAAAAGCAAACACAATAACAAAATATCAGTCGTACAGATGATCAATCCTGAAATAAAAATCAAATAATTCCAGTTAATTTTTAACATCATTTAAAGTAATTATACGGAAACAATTCAAACCTAAATCAGCAAAAATAAAACTGTACATGGTAATCATACATTCATCTTCTAGATAAATTCATGACCAAACGTAAATTAACAAATATAGAAATGCATTCCAAAACAAGAGCGACACTGTGGTCATGCTTTGGGGTTGTGTGACATAAATATAGAATCTTTAGATTTTCAAAGAAAGAAGTACGATTGAATGGCTTAACACATATTCATGACAAATATTTCACTAGAAAGCATGACATGACGTTCGTATTCCTTTGAATTCTTTGATTGCGGTTCTTTCGTTTGGCAAATTTAGGAAAATACTGAAAATAGCATTATTGGAAACAACAACAACAACAACAACAACAAACATTTTTTTTTACGAATTTAACGAACATTTGACTTATGAAATTGAATATACGATAAAATGTCGACTAAATGTCTTTGTAATTCGAAGCAATTTGCATTGTTAATAGAACGTTCCATTTAATTGAATAAGTGAATTGGGATAAGGGTATACTATCAATAAAAAAAGCACGTAGAAGAAAGGTTGTTTGATATTTCGTTAAAGTATCCATACAAATATAATTCTAGTATTATCCATGTTTGCTGTTTCCCTTTCTTTAACTTTATGAAAACAAACAACTGTTTGTTGAATTAATTGTATTTTATATTATAAAAGATCAGCATAACATGTACTAATATATGATATTTTTAAGTAAGAATTTAAGAAATGAAAGAAGTGAACAGGTATATATATTATTTTTTGTGTGTAAATATAATCAGTTGAAAGTGCAACCATTCTTATAACTTTTATAATTATATTCCTTCATTTAATTTGTCTCGATTTATAAATTTCTCAAACAATACAAATAAAGTCAGTACAGATTTTTAACAAAATAAAAATTTAAGGATGATTTATTTTCATACATCTTTTATCCTGAAAGTGTTTTTAGGCGAGTCAAGCTATAATGAGCATCGGAAGATTACCCGCCAACGGAAATAAGCACTAAATTAATATGGAATGCACAGACAGTACCGTCTCTATATCTAAGCAATTAGAGGGTGGGCCATTTCACGCAACTATAATTATATAAACATACAAAATTGTGAGTTACTAAATGTATTTATTCAGATTTACTCCTATTTTATTAAGTTTCAAACATGCAACTACTTGAAGGACCACATTTAATTTCGTAATAGAAGTAACAGAGTGCATTGTCGACAATTGCACGCGAACTTGTCATTTATACTTGAAGAAAGTCAATCTCTTACTAGAAAATGTTTAGAATTCAAGAAATATTAGTTCTATCATGCTCCTACGCACCCCACCCCTCCAAAAACAACCCTAATTGTAAATATCTTTATAGAAATTTAACAAAACAAATCGTGTTGCTCATACCTTCAGTTAACTTGTAATCCATTTCTCTGTAGAAACTATATATAATAATGTAGCTTTTATCAAATAGTTTTATATCTGCTTTTTTATATTTTTACATATCTGAAAATAGATTTGTTTTATAAATAAAAATGTGCTTAAGGAAATCCTCATTTTTATATATGTCCAACAAGCTATCAAAACTCTGCTCCCATATATCCTCAAAGGTTCTATAGAAAACAAAGCTATCAAAAAGATCTTTATAGAATTCATAAAGAGAGGCATGTGTACTTAAAGCATAATAACATGATAAAAATGTATCCCCAAGCATTACAAACGCATCCTTGCTTTTTCTTATTTTAATTAATAAATTAATAACATATTTTGAGCCGTTTCAGTTCTGTTCTTCCAGAGGTTAAGAAATCTTTTATTTTTTTCATTAATGTTGTTTTCGCCACGTTTAACAAGCAAACTCTTTACTAAATATCTAATCCTCACTCAAACATAGTTTAATCATCCTTGGTGGCAAACTATTTTAATTCGATACAAGCAAATACAAATTCCATTTACAAAGGGCAATGATATGTGATATTTTAAGTGAAGAAATACTGTTTTCGGGGAACTTTCTCTATATTAAAATAAATTTAGTCTTTTGAACTGTTTTTTTTTCGTTGCAACAATGAAAACTTATCTTCATGCATTAGCAGTCGGCTTAAAATGCATACCGTCATGTAAGCGGTCATGCTGGTGACATCAAGTTTTTATTGGTTGAGGAGAACCCTAGACACATCGCAAGTCTGCTGGTGAAACGTCGACAAATTACCTTTCTAATCCAACCGTGACTGTACGAATGCAGTTAGTAAACAATCGGGGACTCTTCAACTCGTCGACAAGAGCACCCATACACCACAATGGATACATCCCAAGGGGACGAGATAAGCCCCATCCACATAGTTCCTTTACTATTTCACACACGCTTTTGGTAGTTGAATATATTAAACGTATTTCACTGTGTAAATATCTTCAAAGTAAAACAAAAACGTTATGGAGATTATAGGATTCACCTTCGTCTAAAGTCCTTTTGTTAAATTTTATAACAACCAATATTTACCAATATTTGCATGTAAAAGAAATGTAGGTGGTATGTGTCTCTATTACTGTTATACACGAACTTGCTGTTTTAGTAAAAGTACTACTGATTTCATTTGGAAGTAAATTTGAGACCGGAGTTAACATCAAACACGGTTCCTGTGCTGAGGGACATAACTAAGACGCGCCTTAATTAATTTAATCCACTGATCAAAATATATTGCAGTCTCACATGGTATTTCTCTTTTGAGTTACATATTAATCGCACGCATTAAAAGACATTTGTTTGTTAAATAATAATCAATGATCATCTATTATTCATTCAGACACGCAATGGTTATGCAACGGTTGCTATCTAGCCACTGCCTGATTGGCAGCTCTGATATATCCATTACCGCAACTAATAATTTAAATATTTTATGCAAGTATGTTAAAACAACTAATTTAACATTTTTATTAATATACCGATCACACAAACAGAACAGGACATTCCTCTTTTTCATCCCAGGTACAATAGGTACAACATGGGATAAGGTACACTAATATAGGTTTACAAAATACAATGTTTCGACTTCAACAATAAAGTACCATTTAAAAAATAGTCATAGTGTGAGGATATTTGGCTGAAGGGTGGAAGTTGGGGGAACACACAACATATTGAAATACCGGCGCAAAATTATTGTTTCGTTTTATTAAGAAAGAAAGGTAGAGAATTGAAGAAGAAGGTGAAAGGGCGGGATAGTTCGGAAGATAGTAGCGAACGAGAGTATTCAGGTAAAGAGATGAGGCGACAGATTAACAATAGCAAAGTAAACAAAAAAGTAAACAATAAAAAACAGTAAGTCAAAAAGTAAGAAGACAAATGAAAACGTATAATACAGAACATTTTTTGGCATCACGCGCTCATACACATACTCACGAATTTACACGCAACATCCAACATGTTGGTGCAAGCACACACTCACACTCAAACACGCCCACATACATCACAAAGCGCAACATGTGTAAAGTTATTAAACATAAACTTTCAGAAGACTTTGCACATGCTTACTTAAAGGGAAAAAATGAATAAGTGTGCATAATAATAGAAAACTAATGCCATGTACTATGAATATTGTAATTATTTATAAAGTTCAATTAAAGATGACAAAGCCAATACATAACAACAACATTCGTAATCTGTGTTAACAAAAGTTTTAAATGTTTTTATAAAAAGAAGTGAAAATTGTCAGAAAACATTTTTTTTTCTAGTTACAATGTTAAAATGTTGAGTAAGCTAGTTTCTTATGTTATACCGGTATCTATTTTATCAATAATTACTATATAGTTACTTTTACAGTTTCTTGTTTAAGAGTAGTTTAAAATAACATTTTATGTTTAAGGAATTGAAGTTTATGTTATCTAACTAATACAAAAAAGCAAACAGTTTGGTCATCTACTTTGACGCTAACAATAAAAAGGAACTGGTACAATGTACATGTAAATAAGATAGAGGCGCAACAAATGAGTTAAGTATTACATTAAACGGACCAATTAAAAGACATGGTAAAAACTTAAAAGATGATTTAAAGTAAAACGTCGACAATCTTTTGAATCTGAGGATAAATTACCATGTGTATCTTTAACACAGAACTGGAGTGAAAGGACGTTAAGCGGTGTAAATTTGTAAAAGGATTTTTATCTTTAATCCAGGACAGGGACGTAGGTATTATAAAAGTATGAAGAAGAAAACCATATCAGTGCTAGATAAGCCTTATAGGTATTCATTATCTTGGACAAAAAGTGCAAACCGTTTTAAGAATTTCCGGACGGGCCTATGAGAGTAAATAACTCAAAGGGGTATTTCGGTTGATAATAGGGAGTTTTTCAAAAAGGGAAGCTCGCTTTGCATTGAAAAATGGACATACTAGAACATAGTGAGACTGTTCCGACGACTTCAGTCTAACAGAGATTACAAACTTGGTCTTCGAAAGGGATGCGCGGTGTCAGTAGGTAAGGAGTGATTTGCTGTTCTGTATCTAAGTAATGTGATTGATTCGTTCTTTTTTAGAATGTGCAAATAATTCTTATAGTTATGCTCGTTTTTAAGCTTAGGTAGGTAAGCCCTTTGTTAGACTGACTTAACTCAGAATGCCAAGTCTGCTGAAATTGATCAATGAGTATCTGTTTAACGTGTTTTTGCATATTCATAAGTGGAATGTTGTACTGATTTTCCCAGATGTCTGGTCGGCCAGCCGCTCTAAGGATTGTTTTAAGTTTACTCAACCACTTAGACTCACTGTGTTCATTGACCATAAATCTGTAAATAAATGATGATATTTTTGTTTGTTTGCCCAGAATGAGATTTGTCCAGAAACTAATCATGCGTCTGTGCACCAATATTGATAAAATGTATCTGCCCAGTTCTCTATAAAGAAAATTCGTGGGAGTTGCCTTTTTGGCATTATTTTTATGTCTTAAGTAGTTAAAATGTATTTTCTCTATAAGTTTTAGGTTCTCAAAGCAAAATATCTCAGAACCATTAAGAAGAATTTTGTATTCTTGAATACAGTACATCGAGTGCTTTGTAAGCTTGTTCGAAAACGTTCTTTCTACTTTTGCTGAAGAATCCTTGCTAGAAAAGTTTACTCCTAGATAGTTATATTGATTTACGATTTCAATATTTTTGCCATTTATTGTAAAGGAAAGATTACGTGTTTGCTTGATTACGTGTTTGCTTGACACCGAGATCAATGATTTTGTTTTGTTAACGTTTATCGTAAGGTGCCAATTGTTACCTTAAACAGCGAATAAATCCAAGCTTTTTTTGTAAATCTACAGCAGAATCAGATAAGATAATGGTATTGTCAGCGTTTAGCAGAATAAGGAGTTTAAGCCAATATTCAGGATTAGAAAGTTCTACACAAGACGAGCCAGTATCAATTAAATGAATTTAAACATCGTTCAGATAAAAGGGAGAATAATAATGGGGATAGATTCTCACCCTGTCTGATACCAATTTCGCTCACAAAAAAAAAAGTCTGACAATTCGCCGTCAAGAGAAACACAGGACTTAATATTTTGATAGATGTTTTTTGTTACATTGAAAACGTTTCCTTTGATGTTGTGATCTAGAAGTGTGTGTCATAGACCAGCTCTCCATAAGGTATCAAATGCTTGAGAGAAGTCAATAAAGGAACAGAATAACTTCTTCGTTTTTTCGTAAAATTTCTATAAGAGCATGAAGGGTACAAATATTGAGCAGGAGAAGTGTTTTCTTCTAAACTACAATTGTCTAAAATGTTAAACCGATCATCATTTACATTTGATTGTTAATTTGTTCTTATTCTTTGGTTTAAGGCTTTTTATAATTTTCCAGTACTTTTTTTATATTACTTTTATTTAATTTTCTAAGGTTTGTCTGTTTTCTTTTTCTTTAATTTTCTATATAATAGTTCATAGTTTTCTTATAAGATTTATTAACGTTTTGAAGGTTTATTTTATTTTCAAATGATTGATTTTCCTTAAATCTCGATCTATCGATTATATTGTGTTCTTTCTTTGCAACAATTCGGTCCAAACCATGGTTTATCGTTTTGTCTCTTATGAAATGTCTTTGTTTTGTTAGATGTAAATGTTGTAGATGATGCATCATTGAAAAGAATTGATATGTTGTGCGTTCAATTGCTATAGAGTTTTCATTGGATTCCAATTCAGTAATTATACTATCTAATATTTGGCTATTTATGTTTTGAGTAAATTGTTTACATAGGGAGCTTTTTCATAAAGGCATTGTAATTTTTTCAGGTTCAGGAGCACTTGGAATTTCAATATTTAAGTGAACTGAGTTATGACCATCTGACATTAATTGATCTGTATGGAAAATTTTAAAGTCTTTTATTAAACAGAAACATTCTGCTTTGGCTAGAGCATAATCAATAACCGACATGCCTCTGAATACGAAATCTCCAATGTCCCTGTCCTTAAACATTCTACCATTGACAATGAAAAGATTGCCACGTCTAATCTAGCCATAAGATTTTCATTTTCTTGCTATTAAAGCTTACACAGACATTATCAATATGTAATAAATATAACAATTAAATTTTAAATTACTTTTGAAATGTTTTGCTTCTAACATTCGGACTTGAATTGATTTTAAGTTATCTTTTAACCAAATAGAAAATTAGGTTTATACATTTGAACGTATTTGTTATCCGTAATTTGTAACCAATTTTAATCTGATTACTTATCCGCATTTCCATAAAAGTGCAAGCCTACATTATGCCATTTTAAAGTCCATTTCATCTAAAAAAATAAATACAAAATATGCGATTCTTGTCGGTCTTTCACATCACATGCGCTTTTCCTTATGCATTATTACTTCCGACAACCATTAGGATAATTTACCTTTGCATCATAATGTCTGAAACAGAAACAATATTATGTGACGCGTTTGACAACATTCAAATATAAAGAATATAAATGTTTGTATCTTGAGTAATAAACAAGCACTACTGTTTTATACAAGTTAACATTTATCTCCTATAATAAAAACGAAACGAAAGGAAAGAAACATTTGTGCTAAAAATATAATAAATAAACAACTTGCCCTCACAATAAGCTTTAGTTATTTACGATATTAATTTAATCGTACATTGTCATAATACACATTACATAAAAATATAAAGATGTCATCATTCTGCAGAAACAAATACAAAAAACGCATTTAATATTTGCTTGTAATTATTGTGTTTATGCGTTTGTAAAGAAAGCAAAATTATCAAAAGGATTTGCCGAAGACCTAAGAGAAATAATTGACGTACGAAAAACAGCAACAACAATTTGACGCGTTCGATTAATGCTTTTTATCTTGCTAACACCAAATCTCTTGTACTATTCAAATGGTTATCTTTTCATGACGATAATGGCATAAGTGTCCGGTTTTGAAAGTTTGTGATTATACAGTGATTATACAGACAAATGAGGTTATATATTTGCTATCAGATAAATTTTATTTCAAAATAATCAGTCTCATTTGGGAAAGAATATTAATTTATAGCAATATCACATGTACTGTTTGTAAATATGTAAACAGGTAAATATATGGTTAATCTTTGTTTGCAAAGCAGTTTACCAGTTTACAATCTATATGGTACTCCCATTTTTTTCCGAAACAGTATAAAAGCATAAATAAAAATATTTCATTAACTTACGGATACATACAGATTAATCTGGAGCATTAATTGCCTACTTGTACAATCGCGTCAACCTAATATCTTTATGAAAGTGTATTTTTATACTGTCTTACACACGTTTAATTGTGATTAAAGGAACATTGATTGCATAATTAAGTTAAAAAAGTTAAAAATGAATTGAATGTTAAATTTGGCATTGTTCATATAATGTTTGTCTTGTGACAATAATGAACAATAATGGACTAACATTTTGCAGCATTTGCGAGATAGCAGTCTACAGGAACATTTACATGGACAACTTACCGAGGCTTCATGCATTAATGCCGTTAACTTCACCGCATGTAAACTATTGAATGTCTAGTAAATGTGTTATCCATAATACTTACCACATGCTGGATTAAACGAGTGAATTAATATTTACCTTTAGCGTTATGTAAATGGATCGAAAGTATACAACTTTCTGTGTCCGGTAGAATTTTTTAAATGATATAAATTCCTAAAAGAAGTTAATTTGTTTAACAAAAATGCGTCGAACCTCTTTGTTTTTGTTTTTGTAATACGTAATCTTCGATTAGACCATTCAGTGCCTGTGTTTATTTATATGTATTTTTAGACCTATTTGACAAGAGTGCTTATCTCCCTTCGCAATATATTGCTCTGTCACGCTCTGTTGTGCGGATTGTCTACTTTCACTTCCGCTGGTAAGCAAACAAAGAAAACGCCAAAGTGTTGTTTATTCAAGCGAAATCAACGGAGAAAAGGCGTAACTACTGCTGCATTTGTTCAAATTTTGGTGGGAAACTGCATAACGGGCAGAAAGTAATGATGTACAGGTTTCCCTTAAACGACAAACTTCATAAAGCATTGTTGAAACGAATCAAGTCTGTGAACACACATATCAGAAGGAATTTAAGGAAAGAGTGACAGATGTTTCGCTAACCAGATATTTCGCACCTGATGTTTAGACACCTCGTTTCAAGATGTTCCTTTACCCATTAGTTCGTAATTGAAATGACAATACTAAAAGTTCTTGTTTGTGCATGCTCAATGTGTATATTATACATGTAATGTAACACTATGATTAAGTAAAATTGTCTTTGTTGTCGGTTTACACCATTGACCTTTATGAAGTATTATTAAATGTTAAAGTATTTGTTGTCATTTATACCCTTGTTAAACATATATTGATATTTAGTATATAAGTTTATTAAACAAACAGAAAGTACATGTTATATATTTAAAGTTATTTTAGAGTCACACGGAGAACGAGTATAAGGGAAACATTTAAATAAATTTTCGTGTTCAATTGTTATATTTATTGGACGTGTTGTTAATTGACTGTCATATGTATTTTTAATTGGCAGTGATCATTGATGCTAAAGTAATCAGTTGTGAAATCAATTGCTAACCCCTTGGTATGTTTTTTGTTTCGCTAATTGATTTTTACGCGCCTGTCAAATCAATATGTAAAGGAAACTGTTGTTTTACAATAACTTTGAAATAGTATTTAAAAGGTAATTTAATTAAATTCAAAACCTTTTTGTATATATTATTCAATAAATACAAGCATAATTCACGGCTTTCTACGGCATGATACTTTTGCTAACTACGGTAGCGTGCGTATACCTATCAACAATGAACGCAGACATATTTGTCATATATTATTAGACTAACCAAGTCACAAAGCATACGATATGCAAACTAAAAAGAGTGTATGTAAATTTATTTCGGTAAAAATGCATATCATTTTGTTGTGAACCAAACATTACAACTTGTAGTGTTTTTATTTTTCAAAAACATTATATGCAGAACTAAAAGTAAAATGGTATTAATTAAATTTCTTATTAATGTGGATTAAACTTCCTCAAAGAAAACTAATCTTCTACGATACAATCAAAGGTGATAATTTAAATTAAAAAATGTCTTACCGCTTAAAATATAATTTTGTAATTCAATCATAATTCATCCAAACTGTGATCCCAAACATCCCGATAATCCTATTCGAATCTAATGTAAGCCATGCATGACCTCTGACAGACATGTGACAGATAGGAATTTCCCATCATTGCCAGGATCATTCTTTATAAATATCAGGCAATATTTACAGAAAAAAACATGTTCAGGACAAGACATTTTTCTCGTAAAGAACAAAGAGTATGTTAACTGGACATTTTTTCATGGTGGCGGCAAATTTCAGAAGGATCAAAGAAAATGCTTTTTGTCATCCTTATAGCCCATTTGATTGAGTTTTTCTTTGTGCAATTTGAGCGAATCTTATGAGAAAGTGAAATTAAACAAGAGTATATCAGCACATGTTTATTCTGAATTCAGTCACTGAAGTCATGGAGAAATTTCATTCTCATTAATTGTGACACAGTAGATTTGAAAAATCGACTGATATGGTTTTTTTGTCCCTGTCCGCCATTTTGCTAACCGGAAGTAGATAAGATCAAGAACGACAATCACACGAAGGGAGATAACCAACATTTTCGAAAAGGACTATATGCATACGTCAAACCTAGCCTCAAATTTGTCATATTTCCGTCGTCATACATTAAAAATATTTAAAACAATAGCAAAGATAACGTTGTGAAAACATTCAGGTGTTTATAATGTACCAATGTTTGCATTTATACCGTGTAGCGTTTAACTGACCCGAGCTCACCGTAACAGTCACTGGTACTGATAATGCTGATAGTGTTCACGAATTGAAAGCTGGTAAGACGCTATTTCAATTTGTTATAACTTAAGTATGGACTTAACCTAAATGGATTATGAGTTTTTTCTGGTGATACTTAACATGGAAGTGTAAGGTAAGAATTTCGTTACAAATTATTCATAACCTATACATTGTCTTTAGAAATGAAACTGTTGATACATTCATAATACGCATATATGGTTAAGGTATGTGTGCGGTAGTTCCAATTAAACATAAACTTGTAGCAACAAAAGGATAATGATTGTTAGCTACCATACTGCCTACTATTATGAAAAAGATGTTATTTTGCTACGCCTTTATAATAACCGATGGTGAGCCAACAGTTTAATAAGCAAATATACACTAATTAAGAAAATGGTAGATTTACGAATATCTGTCGGACAGATTGTACAAAGTATTAGTGTTTGTTTCACAAAAGTAGCTCGCTAATACTGATGCCATTTCAGTAGTTTATATTGTTAAATGTTGAGGGGTATTTAAGTGCTTAAAGCAGATTGGTTACAGTAAATATGACAAATATTTTTCTCAATGAATTTTGAAGATATTTTATTTCCATTTGAAATCCATATTAGGCAGGCTGTTATTAAAATATCTTTTAAAAGGGAGGACAATGGAAGCCCAGCTGCTGACTTGTGTTATAATAGAGCAAAAGCCACCATGATGATAAACTTTCCTCCTAATTAAAGCAAATTGTGTTGACTTATTTGCTATATGTCCATATATAACTGTCTGATAAAAGCAAGTGAGGAAATTTCGCAGCATCTGACAATAATGGCTAGAATTCCGCAAATCAATTATTCCTATCAGTAATTGACAAGTCGTATTATAGATTAAGAACACCATTTTTTTTTTATCTTAATTGGCGTGCCTATAAAAATAATTGTAAGCTTGTATTTCTGGCCTATTTTATCGTAAGCTTTTTTTTTTTTTTTTTTTTTGTCTTTCTCATTTTGTGTTTATATTTACATGCTAGATTTATTTGTCCGTCGATAGTTATTTTCAAATGTATTTTACAATTTTTACGACTGTTTAATACTATGTCACACTAGCTGAGCCTAAATATCTACATGATAAATCACCAGAAATGGATTCAGCAACAATAGGTCACCCCGTCTTTGCTATTTGTCATCCGCATCTTGTCATAAAATAATCTATCACTGTTATTAGAGCTAACAACAGCTAAACATGGCAATATCATAGGCAAGAACACATGGTGGGTATTGTACTAGACAACGTCGCCGAAGATTAATTAAAAGGTGATATACTAATTTGGTACAGCATAAACACATGAGACTTGTATTATTATATTTCAGTTGGTCACATATTGTTTTATGATAGTATTATATTATCTGTCAAATTAGAAAGGTTTTAAAAATTAAAAGTTTTCAGTAAGAGTACATATATTACCGGCGGCTTTATACATTCAACAATTTTAATTGCTTAGTGGCACGAAAGTTTTGCTACCAGTACTTTATGAAGTAGTTACATTTTCATGAAATTAAAATTATACCAGTAAAAGAGAGATCATCAATAGTAGGAAAAGAGGTAAAGAATGTTCATCTAATAACTCGCCATCAATTATTAAGAAAGTAATGCACTTTCCGAAGAATAATATTTGTATCTGTTCATTGGAGCTTTTCGGATAAAAAGATTTAATTTAACGAGTAAATTTTATTGGAAATAAGTACATTTAAAATTGGCTTGTCTGTGATTGTATAAAATAGAGTATTCGAATGTTGTGTGCACTTGTAAAAACAAATATAGGGACATTTTACTTTTTATTGTATGTTAAAATAACACGCTTGTCAAATCGTTAAACGATTTACAGGTTTATGTTTTATCCGTAAATGTACATAACACATTCGTTATGCCATGTTTTTTTTGCATTTGTCCTTATGTTGTTTTTGCATCAAAGTCTGCAACCATGTCTTTGACCCATATTGGCCATAAACAAATCTCAAAGCTTTGTATTAACGAAATAACTATAACATTATTATCCATTTGAATACAGCTTGTTTCATTTTTATTTGCCATTTTGTATGTTAATAGCAAATAGATAAAACTTTAGGCATAACTATCATCACATACAGGGAACATTTCTCCATTCCCCCATGTGATATATCTTCTACGCCCATCCACGACTACACAACTGAATTTCGCTATGGTCATAAACCCAATAAACAAACATGAACTTCTTGTTTCGAAATGTGCCACCTTTTAAGGATACTAATTGTTTTATTTTCACAAAACACAAGAAATATAGTGTTTTGTTCTTTTTTATAGAAATGTTTAACCATTAGTTTGATACAGTGCTTTTTCCCAGGCAAACTATTACTTAACAGTTTTACCACGCTAGCTTTAGGTATTATTACGTGATTAAAAGTTTGTGTAAACACCACATACGCAAGGAGTGTTTTGTACTTTTATATTAAATAATCATAGATTCTTGTTTTGGTAACAGCAATAATTTAAGAAATTATTTACAATGTTAATTTATCTCATTTCATTCGGTGAGTACGGAAAGGCCGAAAATAAAAAAATATGTAAATATTCAAATTCTATGATAATATAACTATAACTGTTCGACATGTCAGCATAGCCTTACTGCAGTTGAAAAGATTAAAATGTCTAATCGTATCATGCCACAAACAAATGATGGTCTGTGCTACAATATCTAAAGTGTGCTTAGACAAATTTGTTACTTCCGATATGAAACCAAAAAAATAGATAACATTTATTTTCTAAAGTAGTGCCAACAACAACAAAATACACTCAAAACTTGGGCCAAAGATAAAAGCTATGCCTTATTGCAGATTGTTTTACGAAGAGCATTATTAACACCCTCCTAGAAATACTAAATGATCTTAACATATCTGTTTTCATCTTGTAAACGGGTTAAATGAAACCAGGTTTGTAGGTTTATAATATAGGTTACAACCCACATATGACCTTGTCCTCACATTTTGCTAGTTCGTACGATAGTTTACGCAATAAGGGTGTTGTAACAACTGTCTTATTCATGCACGCATGTAGTCCAAAATAATTGACGTACCTTATTGAACTCTTGTATAACTCAATTCAGTAAAGTACATATTATTGCACGTTCTTTGTGCTTATGCATTTCAAATTGCTTTTAAGTGATAAATATTACAGTACATATCAATTAAATATAATGTAACATAAGAAACGATTGTAAGGCGATGGAGATAATATGACAAGAAACGGTTGTAATTATATGCATAGCTGATATCCGTCAGATTTAACACACGTCAATAAGAAAAGTGCTGTTGCTTTTTCGGCATACACATCATTTATAATTTAATTTGAAATACTGACGCAAAATCAAACTGATATTTGAGCCATTCAGTGAAAAGGAGAAAGACAACACACTGTGAGAAAAAATAATTCAGAAAACAAGGACATACAATTTGTACGATAAAATCTTTCTAAAGGTTTGCTTGATGCCATTTATTTGAATTTTATTTTTGATCGACAAGAATTATCTTTAAATTTATATTTCGCAGTACAAAACTCTTTACAAATCTAAAAAAACAAGAAATGATAATGATCAAAGAAGAAGCAATAAAATAACGTGAGTTACATTTTCTTCTGTTAGGTAGAAGTTACAATATAAAATGTAGTTATAGCAACGCAGGCCTGGAGTTTTGTCTCACAAATGTACAGTGTAAAAAAAATATCTCATCTACGTCCGACAAATATATTCAAGCTCTTGCAGTTTCAAACTGATTAGAGGATACTATATACATGTATGAACAAAATAAAATCGATTATAATGAACTATTAACTAATATACAAATTGCACAGGAGATAAAAGGCTCGGCAACCTAAAAAATCCAAAGAGAGAGTAGTTTGACTGTAGCACGTGTTATAGATAAGATTGCCTTATATAATTATATTTTGGGTATGTATCAATAGTATCGTTTATCATTCAAATGAGTACATTTTTTAAAATATTTGACATTCTATTTGAAAACAATGTATCTTTGTTGACAAAACATGTTAAGGTATGATTTTGTGACCGGTACTGTTTGTGGATATGCACATTGGCCAATATATGTACCGATAAATTGTTTATTACTTTCCGGTTTAGGACCTAAGCGATGCGGTCTCTCAGTATTATATTTGTTACCTACGTAGTTAAAATTCATATAGAAAAACAATCAGTAACTTGTATTAATATAACACTTTACCCGAAACATTATTGATCACATATTTCGTCGCGTCAATTGTAGCACCAGCCGTCTTGCTCAGTACTGCTGTATCTGTTATCATGTTTTACACACCTTCCATTATGATCAAAATAAAAATGTTGGACTAACAAAGTTAACAATTTATTTTAAGTAGATGATGTTCGCATATTTTTTTAAATAAGGCGACTGTGTTTAAAATATATTTAGTGCAATACCCCTCCCCCTCCCCCCCCCCCCCCCCCCCCCCCCCCCCCCCCCCCCCCACACACACCCAGGAAAAGATTTAATTGAAGTACAGTTAACATTAAAGAAAATGAGACCATATTCTGATTATTGTTTTGCACATTAAATTCGTCATTTCGCCACCGCTTGACGTTTTCTGTGATAATGAAAATTAATTGGCATAACATTTTGCAGTATTTGCTAGATAACAGCCAACGTAAATCCATAAAAGCGTGGCTTAAGACATGGAGGCAATTATCTCAACAGAACTTAAACTATTTAATATCCACATGAAAACAGATGGTTGCGAATGAGTTTATTGTTCCATTTTAACCAAGTGCTCGAAGCAGAATATTCAATGAAGAAGAAATATGCTGTCTGAAGCAGATATGCACTTTCCAATGGAAATACACTGCAGATTGCTATTGTTGGTGTTATTCATTTGAAATAACAATTTCCATAGATTAAATGATAAACGTACATTATTAACCAAATACTACATCAAACTTGTAGTAATTTAAATGAATCGAAATCACGTTTCTATCTGCACACATGCATAGACAGGCTCAAACTGTTGATGTCTGTATGGTCATACACTATATATTTGTAACCCCAAATCCGAAGATAACGAAGTGATAATTTGTAGGTGTTAATGATGTATCAATTGGCTAATAGGCAAATGTATCATTTTAGTGTACAGTTCAGCGAACGATAACTGACTCGAGGTGATAGTAACAGTCACTGAAACTTAGTGTATAAACGTATCTAAAGCGATGACGTAAGACGTTGATATACTGTAATATATTATTATGGATATAATCGATATAGATGTCGAGTTTCTCTGGCGAGACTTAAACTGACAATATAAGGTAAGAATTACGTTTCTATTTAATTCCATGCATGCAGCATACGGGTTCTCTATGTAGAATTTAATTTTGTTGAGTTGCATATGCGTTTAATATTGATTTATATATCAAATCAATGCATTTTTTTCCAAAGGTGATTTTGGTGAACATAGATGATTTTGATAAACGTAGTTATAGGTTCGTTATGCTGTATCGATTGTACTATGAACCTCTAGCAAAAAAGGTAAAATACTTGACGTTTTACTTCTGTTCCAAGGTAGAATGATAAAATAGATATATTTAGTTACGCCATCATTACTGATGTTGAGCTCAGTGGATTAAAAGACATAACCCTACAGGTGTGTTTTCTTTCATATTACAGAATTTTAAAAAAAATATTTAAGTATTTATTTCAACAAATTGACAAATAGTGCAGGTACTTCTATTAAATTTTGGTCGAATTGCGAATACATGCCCTTTTAGTGACAAAAATAGAAACCCATTCAGTTTGACGAGATTGCTTAAACCTGCATAACTCTTAAAAAAGTGACATCCAGCAGGTGATACGTACCATTCTTAATCAATACCACTATTGTGATGAATTTTCTTCTTAATTAAAGGAAATGTCGTTAAAGCTCAGTTGCAATATAAGACCATATATTACTGTCTGGTAAAAGGTTTGTGGGGAAATTTACACAGTGTCATTTTTCCAAGTCTAATTCTGGATTAGAAACACCAATACACGTAAGTTCCAAACCACATTAAAATTTGTCGTGAAAGTTGTGAATGTATTTTCTTAAGACATTACTTAACATAATACTTACGAGACAGAACAATTATGTTTGAATAAATTATGAGTTTTGCACAAATAGTACACCATTTAGTACAAATTCTATAATCTGAATGTAGTTTTGTTGCTATCTTTTGCTTTTGTTAACCAAAGTTTTAATACGCCGAGGATATTAAAAGATGGATATTGCGAGATAATGACCCACGTCAATTTCCTAAAAGCAACAACACGATTTATAAGAATAAGTAAAACTAGTTTGGTAGTTTGAGAGTTGTTATTTTCTGAGTATTTTAAAAAAAAGCTTTGGCAACACATTGCTCTTTTGTGTTTACTCGTAAAAACAGCTTTTAATGTTTATGTGCATGTTAAAATACCATGAAATGTGTGGTTTTAACGTTGATATTTTTTTAGCTCAAAGTTAATTCGGTTAAAATTTCGCATACATATCATTGAAGTTATGCATGAAAATAATGTGTTAATGTGCTTTTTCGTGCATGTGTTGTAAAGATCTAGCATGCTTTTATAGGTCAAAATTAAAATGTTTGGTACTTATATATGACAAAGTCCTATGAGCATTGCAACATATACCAAACTTCGAAAAGGCACAGAACAAAGGTATTTCACATGCATTTGTTTCCGGTTTGGACACAAGTGAGTCAGAATCTGTTACTACACTTGCATTTGGTAATACCGGTGTTAGTTCGGAATTATTTATTGAATGGGTTGTACCGCACATAAGAGGGATTGTCACACAAAAATCACTGTTCGTCTAGACCGGATAGCTCTGTATATTTTTCTCAGAAGTCTAATGTTCTCCTCCTTCCTGTTGCTAGTTATGGGGCAAATTCGAAGCTGCCTTATAACGAATGCCAGAAAGGTAGTACAGATGATGCCCTTGAAGTTCCGGATTTCGTAATTAACAGGACTCCGCCCCATAGTGCCAGCCCTTATAAGCCTTGCTGGGTGTTGCGTATCGTCAGTGCTTGGTGCTTGTGCAACTGCAATAGATAAATAGTCGAGCGCAGAAACTATTAAACTACCAATTATAGCAATTAAGCATATGCCTTGCTACGCATGATTGTTGCCATTCGTAATAAAAGTACATGTATGCTAAGAATAAACTAACCAACTATTGTAGGCTATCAAACTTAAGATCGACTGTAGCAAACAATGTATCTAAGGCCCAGAAAGTTTTATAAAGGATGAGCGGGTGGGATTAAGTAAACCCGGCTGCTCTACTTAAGAAAAAAAGTGGAAAATGAAGTGATTTCTTTAGTTGTGCGAAAAATGTCTGCGCATGCGCAGGAAATTAAAGGTCCGAGTATTCCAAATTTGGCGTTGATATTCGCAAAATAGTGAAATGCTTGCTATTTTCTCCGTAAAGAAAACCAAAATAAACTGTTACTTTACTATATAATTCTATTTTTGGTCTATCCACAATTGCACAAGCCCACATATATGGCACCAATCCAGAAGTCAGTATATATATATTATTGTCACTAATTGGTTCTAATATACATGATACCAATATTCAACATGAATACATGCTTTGATTGGTTTTGATATACATGATACCAATATTCAACATGAATACATGCTTTAAACCTAAGTTGAATTAGCCGTTATGTTTCTGATCCCTTTTTAGAAATGCCTGGAATAACTAATATATCGCTTAATCGTCACTTGACATATCACTTAATAACTAACTATTCCATCATTAAAATGATTCTTAAAGCAGGATCTGCATGACTAAATAATTCTAAAGTTTGATATTCATTTTATTCTGAATGCACATGCTGACCAAACACCAAGTGACTGTATTATTCGTCAAAGACTCGTTGATTATGTACAGTGCTCGGCCACTTATATGCGTTAAAAGACGTCACCGACGTGCGCGTTTAAGGGGAGGGCGTGGTTTTAAAATGCATTTTTTTTACAAAAAAAAATATAACTGTTTTATCTTAATATTTCGCCATACGACCTTTCAAGCGAATTACGCTGGCTAAACGTCTGGGGATTGATTTGTAGATGCTCTGGATATACGCTTTGGATATGAACTGCCAAATTAACTCCAGGCGGTCAAAAGTTCGTCGGGTAATTTTACGTTGTGAGCACTAGCCTGCAACTTTCTTTTTAAATACAGACACACATTTTCAATGATGTTTAAGTTTAAATTTAATGTGCGCGGCGGACGGGGGCATTGTCATCTTGAAATACACGGTCTTTGGAAGGGAAATGTCTGGCTATGACTGGCCAAAGATGTTCTTCGAGTACCTGAATATATTTCTCCGTATTGATATTTCCGTCAACCTAGGCTATTGTACCGACGCCATGTATACAAATACACCCCCATACCATAACTTTTACCGGGCACTGCTCGCGTCGTTTCACAAGGTCCGGTCTTCAACATTCTTTCTCTAAACATAAACACGGTGATCCTGTCCAAGACAAACTTGACTTTCGTCAGAAAAAAATAACATACCTCCAAAGGTTCTCTACAGTCCTCCATCTCTTACCCCGGCACCATTCAACCCGCTTCCTCCTGTTCCCCACCTTGATGACAACCTTCTTCTTATAAACTACCTTTCGATAACCAGAAAACCTCAGTCTCCTTGTCACAGTCCTTGCACTCATTTCACATCCTGTGTCTCATTAAATCTGACCGTAATTTCCTTAAAAGGAGCATTTCTGTCACTATTTACAAGCCGCCCTACAATGCGCGTACCTCGGCCGTCGATCAAACACTGCCATGGTTTTATTTTCAAATTTTCCGCGCTACCAGTACGATTAAATTTTTTCACAATATAATCCACTGTTGATCTAGGAATATCCAACAGATCACTAATAGCACTGATTTGGTTACCCTGCTGGTACATTTTTACAATGATCGATTTGACACTAGGGGTCAATTCACGCCCATTTCGACCCATGTTTAAGAAAATGTCACACGCGAGATTGTTTACAAAAAGACGACTAAAATTAACATCTACTTCGATTCCTGGAACGGTGATCTATTTTATACAGCATGACGTAACATTCAGTACACTCAGTTTTCTATTGTTAGCTTTTAAATAAAGCGCCTGACTTAAGTGTCGCGATGACGTTACGCAAATAATGGATAAAAGTAGCCACGTACTGTATGTAAATACATATGAACATGGAAGTCATTTTGATATCACAATACAAACAATAGGGAAATATGACACAGTCCTATGAGCGTTGTAACATATACCAAGCAGAACATTCGAAAAGGCTAATGACAACGGTATTCACATGGAAGCCAAATGTTAAAGTAAGAACAAATCTGTGATGAATCCTTTAACAAAGAGAGCAAATCCAACATTTACCGTCTTGGAACGGTAACGCTAGATTCTAGCTTTATATGTCAAAAACATAAATGAATTGGGTGATAAATATGAATTTTCCCAAACTCAAAATATAAAGCTATGCTTTAGCTCAAAATACACACTGCATAAAATATGACAAGTTTGCTTTGCTTTTATTTGTGTTATGTTTTCCTGAACAAATTAACTGCTGTTGGGCGATTCAAGTGAAAGGGAAGAAGCCGTTGTTCAAAACACATGTTACAACAAAGGTTAACTAAGAATTTAAAACACATTCAAAACATTTCGAAGGATTGCAAATGTAGTGTGTAACTAATGTGTATTTTATTCAATGTAATATTTAAATTAAGATTCGCAACACTTAGCGTTTAATTTACAAACATCCATTCACTGAAGGATAATGTTTCTCATTAAATTAAATGCTCTTTTTGATAGAAATAACCGCATCATTAAAAATCAGTTTATATGCATTATATAAAATAATAAAGTTTATAAGTAGTTTGTTTCAGTACTTTGGGTAAAATTAAAGCGTAAATAAAAAACGCATACTGTTTGTTCGATTACATTCAATGCACATAAAATTTTCTTTTTGTTTGTGTATATTGTCATTATAGCATATATAGTGTAATAATCAGTGACAGTTAAAGAAACATTCCAGTAAAGTCGTTAGTGTAAGTCAAAGAGCCGCTTGGCCATAATAATTTCAGTGTGCCGTAAAATACAAATACATGCCATTACAACTATATAGCTTCTCGAAACCTGGCCGACACTTATATAATCATGCCGACTTGTAGTTAAAACTGAATGTTGTTTTAACAGAGGTTATGGTAATACAAACATCCATTTATGCAAAATAGTAGACATGCCGTACACAAAAATGAGACGTCAGAAAGACATTTACAACGAATACATTAAACTCACACTGTGTAAAAATGATCTAATGCGAATGAGACGCCTTTGTTAAAAGCTCGTACAATAGCCATCATCAGTATATTGATCAACATAATTAAAAGACATAGTTTGTATTTTTTTGGAAACATTAAAAGCAATTAATGAAATAGAGAGATAGCTGTCAAGCTGTATATAAATTTCACTTAAATGTAGGATAAATGCAATTAAAATAGAAGATTTTACGACATCAATAATTAGTGATCAATGTTATCTTTTAATTAAAATACCTGCGCTAAACACAACTTGTGACATGCGATATATAAAAAATCTTAGTTAATTATAACAATGAAATTACGTACATGTATATAGACACTGCAACTACCTCAGTTAGTAAAAAAAGAAAAGATCATTTAAAAAAGTTTTTTCTTGCATAATAAAAAAACATTTTCTTTGTGTCATTATGTATATCGTATATACATACCACATGCATATTGCATGATAAACAGATTCCGGTAAATATTGAATGAATGTTACAGACTATTATGCTTTCAACTTGTTAACGCACTTAAGTAAAGCATAGTATGACATTTTGAGGTTTTAATAAAGGTTACAATTCTCATAGATTCTTCAAAGTCATTTTCCGCATATGTTACATATATCGGCAAGGTTTATGCATTATAGTTCACGCTTTTTAGGTTAAATAACGGTCTTCTTTATTATTCATACATGCATCAAAATGCTTTGAGATGACTTTATTGAACTCCGGAATGTTTTATGCGGTGCCATAAATATCATTTAACGTGGTCTGTGCTTTTGCGAGTCGGTTGACTCGAATTATTTTACAATTTCTACATAATTGTTAATAAAAGTATCAACCGAGTGTACGATGGTGAACAAAAATATTATTATGTACCCGGCTAACCAGAGACTTTACAGAATTGCAATCATTAAGTGTTGTTTTTTGTGTGCTCGGTGTGGCCTTCACGTTTGACCTACTTACGAATGATTAGGTATGAGCAGCATAAACACAAATTTGAGCTAATTATTCACATTGCCTATATACTTCTCTACAGGTGCCAAGAACCACCTTGTCTACATTAGTATTATGTGATAACATGGCGTACCACAGCAAAGCAGCCACATTTAAGACATGCACAAATCCATCGGAAACATGGAACGTTTCTTACATCTGTATAAAGTTATCATATCCAGTAATTCGGCGCCTAAATCAACCCTTGAAATATAGATTGCAATAAATATTAAAGTACGCGGACAAGTAATAGACTTGTAATTGCTAACTCGTTTAGACTAATCAATACATAAATATATTAATCTTCTATTTTTTGGCAAGTATTTATATTGATATAAAGAGGAATAGTGTCCATGGTATGTAAGAAGTCGCTTAGTAGCGCATATATAATCGATCTGTTACAAGCGAATTAAACAACAAAGGCAGTTGATGCTATTTTTAATACACGAGCTTGGTCATAAGTGCACACGTCCATCTGATTAAGCTCTTTTTTTAGTTATTTTCTCAAATTGTACGAACTTGTAATAAAAAGTTGGTGTTCACCAGCGCTAATACTATTTTCGTTTTAAATGATGATGCAAACTTTATTTGTAGTATTTATACGAAACTATGATAGAGGTATTTGCTTCAGCATTGTCGGCACAACTAACTTAAATCAAATGTCATCTTTGCAATATGAATATATTATTATCGAAAGGGACTGCTTTGTTCAGCGCGTGTTTGAAAATCGTATCTTAATGCATGGAAATTGATCTTCTTTTTTCTGAGTTTTTTTCTTTCTTCAGAACGAGACAAAGCGAAAAAAATTTGGGAGCTTCTGGTGAGTAGGGGAATCAAAAGCTCCAAACTATAATGCAGATCAAGTAACGGATTAAATCAAATTTGTAGTAGGTGATAGATGGAAGGAGGAAAACTTATATGACATATCAAGATGACAGTTCGAATAAAGTCCCAATAAAATTATCCGAACGAGTAATCTGAACAGAATATTGTGTTCATTGATATGTAGTCAGATTAACCATTATTGCAAAAAATTAAAAAATAAAAATTGCAATAGTTCTTTTTGTAAACTTTTTTAAAAATCATTTAAACACGTTTCCGCGAATTAAATTCACTCGATTTCTCTACATCGTACGATTTATCAACACACACATGTCAAGCATTTCTGTTATTTTCTGGAGAACTTTTTAAGGTGTCAACTACTACTACTGATAAGTAATGTTAAATTTCTCGGTTATTGCTTATTTTCTTAATCTGAACGATATTATTTGTTTTTATTATGCAAAGCGTCACAAACGTCGCATATATTTTCCATATGCTTTGTAGTAATCAAGTCGGTCATAAAAAAGGGCGCAGTATAATTCAGCTTTAAAGTCTTCCTTGATGCATTACAAAATTAAATTATTTATGTACCGTTTGCCTATATTATTATCAGTTACGTACGGATAAAACAATATTGCTGTATGATATACCTTGCGTTCCTAAAGGACAGATTATATCAAGAATTGCACTTTATATATGTTATACTCTGGGATCTGTCAGTTGATGAGATATTTTTACTTCCAACGCAGCGAATCAAGTATCGCCATCATATCGATATCCACCTTTTATAAAAAGAGGAAGTATCTAGATATTGCAGACCGCTAATGGTTGTAACACGTTATTTTATATTGACGAAGACATTACATCTGGCGAAGTAAGGACAACTATGTGAATGGTTTTAAATAATATATAAATATAAGGATAACGATAAAATCTTTATCCAAAAGAAGTCACACATACACTCTGTGTTGCAATTTTCGCTAATTTCAATTCAGTGATAATTTTAATGATATATTAATATCATTTTTGCCTTTGCCGTGTTGACGTTGGGTTTACATGCTATCTGTTATTGCATATTTATCAGATAGGAAGACAATGTTCGAGTGATTTTCCCAGTTGAGGAAAATAGTGAAAGATATGATTTCCCGCCACGGCTCTTATGAGTAATTGTTTTTAAAATTATTTTCGTAAGCAGGACAGCTTCTTGCGAAAAACTTGATATCACTTATATCTAATTCTTGCTTGTAGTATATTAAATAAATCGTTTACTTATATATAGACAACTATATACGTAGAATGTGTCATTTTGCATACAGGAAACAGTGCAGCAGGTATTAAGTCGTGAAGTTGGCGATTGAAGATGATCAGATTATAATTGTTAATAATTTGTTTGCAATACGTGAACACTGTCCAGTTTTTGAAGTGATTTAGAATCAACATTTATGATACAACATTTACAAAAGGTAGGTTTATATTTCTTAATTAATGTGTCAAATGTAAACTTTTCCCGAACTGCATAACATCAGGCCTATCTTCGGAATGCAATTTTAAAAATCCACATTCTCAGTTACGTATTAACGTCATTAAGCTTCATAAAGTTGTTTAAATATTTAACTACTTAAAAATAAAAACAAACAAACGTGGTCCTGAAATATATAACTTGTTTTATATAAATAATAAAGAGTCAATGAAACCAAGGATTTCATAAGAATTAATCTGTCTTAATTTAATTTATATGAGAGTCGGTAAGAAATATCCCAAACTGAGAAAGGAGTATTAACCTCATCCTTAATAACGAGGAACATGTCACTAAGCTAAACCTTATTTATTGCTGCGGGTTGGCCAGGGGGATTATTTTGTAGACGGACACTAATCACCACAAATTGGTAATTTGCTAATAACGTCAGAAAGGATGAAGCAACTAGCCATGCAAGTGTAGCCGGTTATAATACAGTGATTAACTAGTTATACACAATTTTATTACACAAATCGTATTTCTTGGTTATCCTTTTTAAGGATACTATTGCTATCCACGTTTAAATTAAAGAATATTTTTTAAATATTTTCAAAATAGTATGCTGTGTGCTTTGGCAGGATTGCGAAAAGAAACAGCATTTGTATATGTACCCATCATTACGTGAAAACAAGAATAAAACCTCCACTGTAGGGACCATAATTAATAAGATTGTGTACTGAAAAACTATTTCTATTAAATATCAATGATACAAATGCAATCTCTTGTAATGTTTTGGTGAAATTCCTCGGTGAGAATTTGAACACTGTCGCGCATGCAAGTAAATCACGAATCTAATTTATATTAGGAGCGCTGATGTCTTTTATAAATGGCCCCCTTCATAAAAACTTAAACATTTTTGTTAACCAGAACATGCTGTTTTGACAATGACCCCAATTTCTTTGCAAGTACGTAATTTATTTTTAATTTTTCTTCGGAGATTTTACTTTAAGCAGTTTATTTCTTTTTCATATCGTTGTTCGTTTACTGTGCCACTCCAAATGAAGAAGCATAATCTAAGCCATTTTACTGGAAAATCGTATAATGCCATGAAAGCAAAATTATACAATGCACTTGTATTTAGACCTTAATAAAATTCAATAGAATTCATGTAGAATAGAGATTAGACCTTTGCCATATGCATATTTTCTGCAAATCATTGTAAACAACTACTTCTTTCACTAATATTAGATTCAATTGTGTTTTTAGATTTTGATATTGTGTCTTGACGCAAACTTCTAGTTGAACGAAATATCCCATAAAGCAGATAATTTAAAGTATGCCTTTTGCGAATTTGCAATATTTATTTCATGACACATCACAGATTGCTTTTACTTTTAAATTTGGATTTCATGTGAATACCTTTGTCTTGAGTTTTTTTTTTAAATTTTGGTATATGTTCAATAAGACGAATCAGATATAGTCGTATTTCCTTATTCATAATTATAACAATGTTACCCGAAGAGGTTGTTGGTCATAAAATATCTCCCCGTGCATGTAATATATGTTGTCTATTAATTAATTCAACCCATAAGGATAGTAACGTGTACTTTCCTTTGATGGGCATTGGACTTTGGCTCCTCAATTCCTTCTATACATGAACAGAATGTATAACAATTTACACTTCTTTTCTGGTATTTTCTTCTCGATTAAAAATTAAATTTCATTTAAATCAACAATATCGTGTAGTTCTTCTAAAACAAATAATTATTTGCTCCCTTGTACATACCATGTGGACATCTTGTTTCAATTTCGTCACTACTTTCCTATAATGACGTCATAACTTACGTACGAAAACGTCAGCGCTTGGACATTTATATTTAAATAGTTAGATTTTCTTGTTTAATTGCTTCCATTTGATAAACCCACAAGGAAGTGCAAGATAAGAGCTCTGTAAAACAAGTTTAAGCACACTAGTCGGTCCCTTTTGCTGATTGACTGTTCCAAGATGGTGACTGTTGGGTTTGTTATTTTCGTTTCATGACTCATCACATATTTATTCTTACTTTTACATTGGCCTTCATGTGAATACCTTTGTCCTATGCCTTTTCAAGTTTTGGTATATGTCATGAGACTTTGTCATATTTCCTTATTATTGAAAATTGCATCTGTCATACATGAATGTGTAGCGGTTTAATAATCTGTATTGAGTATAATACATTGATACTTCGAGGCATGTTTGATCAATTAATTATAGACATGCGTAATGATTCACTATATGTAGAAATATTAAATGGCATATTGTTGCATAAAATGCATGCGCTCGTTCATTCTGTAATTACTGAGCAGCAGTGTGTACAGTAGGCAGCTTTGTGTTGTTACTATTTTTGTTATATGATTAATCACGAAGAGTGGACTTGGTGATAATTGGCCTCACTAAGTGTGCATTACTTGTCGTCTGCAAATATCGCAAATGCAATTTATCACGGTAAGCATACATATGCACTTTCCCCGATAATAGTTTAACGCCTTAGGGGAAGACACAGAGCTAATGAAACCATTCAGTTGTCGTCTGAATATGTCAAGGTAAAAGCTGACAGTCTTTATGAATGGCACTTTTAAATGAAAGCAAATGTAGCAAGACAGCATTCTCAGCTAATGCAAACAACAGTAGCCATTACAACAAGGTACCTACAGTATTTATAGTGATAGCAAGAAAGTTCAGAAATCCGTACAGAAAACAAAACACGTGTACATTTGTGTAAACTAGGTCAGCTTTTCTCTTTAACAAGAATGACATGTAAACAACTTTTCATTTAGTTGTTTGCTTATGTAAACGATAATATGAGACTGTTATAATAATGATACTATGATAATATGCGTGTCAAAATCTATATCTTTCTCATACAGTTTAAATAAAGATAATTTAGACACTGTTTTGTGAATGGACTGGATCGTATTGTCTCAAATTGGCGCACCACGTGATTCTCATGCCTAGTCTGTTCTTCGATAGATAACAATAAACAATATTGTTTCAATAGACCAAATGAAATTAATGTTGTCTTATGTGTACACACGACAGCATTGGCCAACTTTACATAACCGATATTAAATATTTGCGTATGCGCAGGGGCAACATCAGCAAAATCTCCTTGAACGTGACATGCATATCCGACGATAGAACTACTGTATATTGCATTGTTTAAAAATAGAATCGAGTAGACATTTTAATTTATCCTGTCATGACAAGAAAAAAATGCTTTAGGCTACAATTTTTTTTGTACTTGTATTTGTCTTAATCACAATCGACACTACCTTAATCGAAGGGAGTATCAATCCGAGCCAATACGGACATACACTGTACACAGAAAGTAGTAGTTCGTTTATACGCAGTATACATAAAGTAGTAGTACGGACATACGCAGTACACAAAAAGTAGTAGTATGGACATACGCAGTACACAGAAAGTAGTAGTACATACTGACGCAGTACACATAATTTAAAAGTTCATATAAATGCAGTACACAAAAAGTAGTAGTACATACAGACGCAGTACACAGAAAGTAATAGTACATACATACGCAGTACACATAAAGCAGTAGTATGGACAAACGCAGTACACATAAAGTATTAGTACATACATACATGTACGCAGTACACATAAAGTAGTAGTACATACATACGCAGTACACAGAAAGTAGTAGTATGGACATACGCAGTACACATAAAGTAGTAGTATGGACATACGCAGTACACATAAAGTAGTAGTATGGACATAAACAGAACACAGAAAGTAGTAGTATGGACATACGCAGTACACATAAAGTAGTAGTATGGACATACGCAGTACACATAAAGTAGTAGTATGGACATACGCAGTACACATAAAGTAGTAGTATGGACATACGCAGTATACAGAAAATAGAAGAACATACAAACGCAGTACACATAAAGTAGTAGTATTGACAAACGCAGTACACATAAAGTAGAAGTATGGACATACGCAGTACACAGAAAGTAGAAGAACATACAAACGCAGTACACAGAAAGTAGTAGTATGGACGTACGCAATACACATAAAGTAGTAGTATGGACATACGCAGAACACAGAAAGTAGAAGTATGGACATACGCAGTACACATAAAGTAGAAGTATGGACATACGCAGTACACACAAAGTAGTAGTATGGACATATGGAGTACACAGAAAGTAGAAGCATGGACATACGCAGTACACAGAAAGTAGTAGTATGGACATACGCAGTACACAGAAAGTAGTAGTATGGACATACGCAGTACACATAAAGTAGTAGTATGGACATTCGCAGTACACATAAAGTAGTAGTATGGACATACGCAGTACACAGAAGGTAGAAGCATGGACATACTCAGTACACAGAAAGTAGTAGTATGGACATACGCAGTACACAGAAAGAAGAAGCATGGACATACGCAGTACACAGAAAGTAGAAGTATGGACATACGCAGTACACATAAAGTAGTAGTATGGACATACGCAGTACACAGAAAGTAGAAGCATGGACATACGCAGTACACGGAAAGTAGTAGTATAGACATACGCAATACACATAAAGTAGTAGTATGGACATACGCAGTACACATAAAGTAGAAGTATGGACATACGCAGTACACATAAAGTAGAAGTATGGACATACGCAGTAAACATAAAGTAGAAGTATGGACATACGCAGTACACAGAAAGTAGAAGAACATACAAACGCAGTACACATAAGTAGTAATATCACTTGTTTTCTACATGTTCGCACACTTAAAACAATTCTACCAACCTTTTCACAATATTCATTATATAATATTGTGGAGAGACATTTTCCAAATAAATAAGAAACTCTTAGAACGAATAAAACGCCCTTTCCTATCCCTTTCTTGCTAAAAACGACAATAGAATATTTTAAAGTATTTTTGGGCAGTCATCAGCTTTTATATTTTCCTAACAACGATATATTAAGCTTAGCTTGTACACATGTAGCTTTATAGTGGAAAGCGTCGCTGCTATCCTTGTTAACTTGTTTGTTAAACAAGTAACCAACATTATCAGGAACTTATGCTGATGTCATAGCTGTTAAGAAAAGTCATAATGACGTGTCAACCGGCGATGGAAGAACACGATTGCTGAAGGTATTATTGTTCTTTTAAATATTTAATTTAAACACATGTGGAGAATAATAGATATACCATAGAAAAATTACCAAGACAAATAAATACTTATTTATGAAACGCTTTTAGGCGATAGCGTGCCTGCCGACAATGGCACCATAGTGGCAGTCAAAATTAATCCCGAAAAGTGCTGAGATAGATTCTAAAAATCGTTGTTTTATCAATATCACCAGATTAAAAAACTACAGTATAAAGTCTTTTAAAAATAACACCGCTCACATGTCGTTTTCACAGAACAGAAGAAAAGAAAATACTATTTATATTAACGTTAACATACAAACGGTTATACCCGAATACCTTCAACTTACAAATATCCGATTATGCAATAATATACAACCATGTTCTCGAACAATATTCAACGTGTGACAGGGATGCTTGCAGGGAAGCCATTGATTTGTAATAATAAATCAAAATAATATACATGTAAATTAACATAAATTGCCTCAATCTCGTTAGATTGCCATTACCTTTCCATCGATCAACAACCTCTCAGACACAGTGGATAAAGCAACAAGCAATGCCATGTTGTATGTTACGTGGTGTCGATAAATCTTATTCCCTCTTTTCGGGTTGACAAGGATTAGTTGATATCCACAATTAAGCGGGTTTTCGAGAAGTTTGTCGGATACTAACATTTTGCATAATTTTGCAGATTTAAAAAAAATGTAGTACAAACCACAACTTAATTTTTATTTGATTTGGCTTTAAATGATTTAAAAAGGTTCAAGAAACGCATGACCTAAAGAAGTCTGAACCATATGACTTGCTTTCACAATCGGCGTTTATGAAATAGATGTTGACTTTGAGCTTTCATCATGTTAAGGTCGATATTTGACGATCAACAACTTTTCTTCAATATGATCAAAGATCCATTTAAGTATTTCAAATGAAAGGTTTTGCCCTTTCTTCTAATCATCTTATGATACCTACAAAATATGTAGACATCCGAAAATTAGTTTCATGTATTATTTTGTTGTATTTCAAATGTTTGTATGTTAATTATTTGCGTCATTTAATACACACAGCATTATAACAACGCTCACACTTTTCTATCACACTATGTAAAAGTTATCTTGTGCTATAGATTAATGAAACAAAAAGATGGAACTGATTGTCATTTTAAAAATACTTCTATATTGAGAAAAACAAGTAATTCGTATTGCTATTTCAAATAATACGTAATAATATACTAACATAGCCATGGTTTAGTCTCATTACCATTTAAATTTTCAACTGGTTGCTGAATGTAAATTGTGCAATACGTTTACAATATACTATAACCAAATATTTGTTATTAACCAATAGGGAAGCTATCACAGTGATCCTGGCCTTGATCTGTAAATACGATACTATTCATGAAGGTTATGATAATGGCGAGCGATAACTGGTCCTTGTTATCGCATAGGTCATTCAAATTAATTGTTATCAAAAGGGATAATGTGAAAGGTTATTGACATATGTGATTACGCACGGATATACATACATGCATGATAATTCATGAATAGTATTGCGTCACTACATAATGGAATTTAAATTGCAAATTAGATACTAAGTGAAAGGTGCTTGTGGTAAAAGTTTTAAAGTCGCACAACAGAAACGTTTATCACTTCTTGCTTATTTCTATGCATACGCCACTGAAGTCCGACATATAGCACCGTCTGTTTTCCGTTCGTCCGCAGGTCTTAGTAATGTCACGTGATTAACATTACTTCAGTTTAAATTCATCATCCTACGGAAATACTGTGACATGTATATTGATATGACATTTACAACAGTAACCAAAAGGGTCATATTTAAGTTACTTCATTATAAAATGCTACTGACTCTTTATGTTTCGGCCACAGGTTTTCGCAAGCTTTCAATCTAAATTTCCACCTTACTGACATATGCTTGAAGGTGTGTTGAGCCTATCATAAGATTGAGATCAAATTTAAAGTTATTACATCTTCGGGGGCATGTGTCAATTCCAGTAAAATATGTTTTGTGGGACTCAAAGAAGGTAATCATTTGATCAGAACTACACTGTTTTAATTAAGATACAAACTGACAGCAACGCGATAAGATACAGCACCCACTGTGCCTGACATATCAATTGTATCTCTAATAACAATGGGTGCGATTGTGTTAATCCTTGATAGATGCTCTGGGTTTGCGGAGAGGATTAATATGTCATCAAGGCAAATTGGGAATTTTTATCACATTATTTTTGATATAATTAGAATTGCGATCAGAATTCTATCAGAATAGACTAGAAAAGACAAAATAGTGAGCGGCAAACTTTTAATTCTATGTATATATATTTTGGTTGTTCTTTTTCAAAATTATGAATGATTTTTATTTCTCTTTGATGGTAATGTTTGCTTTATAGTGTTATAAATACATCGAAATACAAAATTCTAGGGTGCTGGTTTCCAATTGATTTGCGTGAATTCATGTTCACAAAAAAAAACAAACAGCGTGGTTACTTTTGTTTAAAATTTAAGAATACATGCAAAGCCTGGAAAGGTAATTTTCGCTTAATTACCTGGGATACGTATACATGTGAGTACATTCTGTCTCATTAGTGAAACCACAATCACTGTTTTCTGTGTAATGGTTTGTGTTTGTATTTGTTTTAACGTCCCATTTTATGCTTTTGCCTGTTATCTTTACGTATTTTTTAAGAAGAAGTACTGTTGTTTGCCAATGTATGTAAGTTTGGTGTTGGTTTAATTATGGAAAACATAGACTTTAACGTAAACGTTCGTAATGTCTCTTTGCTTCGCTCTAAGTTGTTACAGGCAGCAGTCCTTATGTTACACATATTTCAGATTCGATAAATATAACTGCAATACCTGGCTAATTACTTTATCCCTGTTCTGCGTACGCGGTCAATATTGTGTCCCTTAAAACTATATATTGACATCTAAACAAGTCATTATCGTAATGGATGATAGCTACCAATTGTGACCCAGCAATTTACTCTTGTGAAAAAGCTACTTCATACTATAAAGAGAAACATAGTTTAACCTTTCATTAGTCATTTCCTTGTATATTAAGAAATTTTTCCTTTACCATTATACTTCTATAGTATAAGATGAATGTTTAAACTTCAAAAGGTTGTCATATATGGCAATTCACATCTATATAGACCTTATCCTTTAACTACAGACCGACCGACCGACCGACCGACAGACCGACCGAACGACCGATATACATACACACATACATACATACATACATACATACATACATACATACATACATACATACGTACGTACGTACGGACGGACGGACGGACGGACGGACGGACGGACAGACAGACAGACAGACAGACAGACAGACAAACAGATGGAAACAGCAAAGAGACGGCAAAGAGACAGAGAGAGAAAGAGACAGAGAAAAAGATAAAGATGTTCAGTCTGATACTTTTCTTTAAGAGGATAGTATAATATGTGTGTCTATATTTTATCACCTTTAATTTAATACATGTACATTGGCTTTAACAGAATAAGTTGTTATTTACTTTTGATATAGCTCGTAACCGCGTATATATTGATTTGCATATCGCAGGGTTCTATTAATGCACATTGTGGCAAGTAAGTTTATCATTTAACAATTGGTTCAAATAATTACACGGTGAGAGTGTTATTACTTTACTTTGTGCACTTACGAAAACCTTATAAATATCCTATGTCACTTGCACTACCCTAGATTATTACAGTTTTAAAACCATATAAGAAAACACACTTCAAATGAATACTTGCACAATGTATTACATTTATAAAGAATCATGAAAAAGTTTGGCAAACAGGTTTGTAACAACAATGTTTAGAGACATTTTACTATTTAAAAAAAATCCCTTTTTCGTGGAATAAATGTATTCTTTCGTGTGATGAAGGACAGACAGGCTTTGCAAAAAAGAGGTTACATGTAGATTATATTACGTCATAAATTTAACCCCACAAAATACCAAAGTTTTTTTTACGTAATTCAAGATCTTACACACTGAACGAAAATATTTCCATAAGGAAAAAGTTAGACAATACTACTTAGCATATGTTAAAGCCTTTTAGCTAATTGTAATAGCTTCTTATGATGCATCATTATTGGATGCTAATGGGTTTACCAGCTTTTGGCACTTTCGTGCTAAAACACACAAGAAAATATATTTTACCGATGTTTTATGCAGACAATAATGCCAGAGAAAACCACTTGGCAACTATAAAAAAAACAACAAATGGACTAAATGGAAAATAGACGACAAAGTGTTTTCTACTAAACGCTTTTAAGATTTCTTTTAACATCACTGTAAACATTTTATGACTGTCGTTTTGAATGTGTCAGGAGGAAATGACCTCCGTGCTGCACTAAAAAGCCCTCACCGCATTATATAGACTTAAGCTTACCTTTGCCTGCATGTTACTGTATTAACTTTCTGTTCTTTAGTCAAACCCCAGTTACTTGGTGTATTATAATAATTTGGTTATACTTATTTAAATATAAAAAATCATGGTAAACAATGAACCTTTTAGGTACGCATCCGATTATGAATTACAATTCAACAGCTTTTAAGAAAGACAGATGAAGTGTCAAATACATATCTCAGAGAGTTCATTGACTATGTGCCGTCT
Source organism: Sinonovacula constricta (assembly GCA_007844125.1). Classification (NCBI taxonomy): domain Eukaryota; kingdom Metazoa; phylum Mollusca; class Bivalvia; order Cardiida; family Solecurtidae; genus Sinonovacula; species Sinonovacula constricta. The sequence goes on along the minus strand of CM017567.1, from coordinate 554,843 downwards.
GAAACAGTCTGCATGCAAATTCACAGAAATTGTTAAAACCTCGTCAAACAGTCATTACCTCGCATCAATCATCAACCTCATTAACCTCTGAAATTACGGTGTGAGAAAAGCAACAAGAAATGACATGCTATGTGCGCCTAAGTTTCCTAAAAGTTAACTCGTTCTTTCTTTTCTGAGCAAGGCTGAGTGTTAATCAAGATCAGACAGTTTTCCCCCGGAAATATTTATTTATCGAGATGTGTTATTTTGCTTTAAATCGTTTTTGCTTATTGGAGATAAACATGACTAACATTTATGCTGGCTGTCAATAAAGAAAGAAGAATCGAAATAGGCACTTGTTGAAGTCAAGGAAACAAAACCTCACCAGTCTTGGAACAATAGTCGCCTTTAGGTAAAGCAGCACAATAAAATCGAAAAATACGTTACTGCCCTCTTGCTTAAAATTGCCAATACTTGACTATCAGTAATGAAATTAAACAACAGCTACAAAGAACACTACCGGACCTGGTAGCGCAATCGGTAGAGCGTCGGCTCCAGGTACGGGAGGCCCCGGGTTCGATCCCGGGCCGCGACATACCAAAGTCGTTAAAAATGGTAGTGGTATAGCTCCCTTGCTAACGCTCAAGCAAATATAAGGGTAGTTCCACGACTGGTTGGCCCGGTGTCAGGATAATGTGACTGGGTGTGGTATCATGCCAGGTGTTCACGGCATGCTATACACAGTGAAGGCAGCACTATATCTGCTTCAAGTGGACACCGTCTCCAGATAACTGAAATACTGTTGGTGGGACGATAAACCCAATAAATAAATAAATAAACAAAGAACACTTTTGGCGATAATTAAGAATAGTAAGTGCCATGCCATTAAAACAAGTGAAATTATCGATGGACGCGTTTATGGCATTTGGTTGGTTATGACAAATAAAAAATAAACGATACTTGCACGATTTATGCAATGTATCAATTCGTCAAAACAGTCCTATCCGCGTTTCGTTTAAACTATAATTATAAAGAAACAATCAATTCGCCCCTTTATGTTTGCTGAAATCTAAATGCAAATTGCGCAACGTCATTTAATTATTTTAAACAAACTCACAATTTGTCATATAATTTAAGAAACGAGGTCGAAAATTTAAAAGGTGTTCAGAATTAAAAGTCGGTGAAGTAGGAATGTAGCCAGTAATATACTCTTTCAATGCTGTTTACCGGTTTATTGATGTATGAACAAGTGTATCTTAAAACCCCAAATATACAAAATGTATTTAATTCGTAAAACATACTGATTTCTTCCTTTTAAACAATCAGGATAGAAGAGTGAGTTTAACACGTTCATATTTGCGGCAAATTATCCTTGGAATCGACAGTGACAATCCATAAATAAAAAAATAGTTGTACATAAATACCGCTCATTGGCGACGCGCTAAACCGCATAATGTGATCACGATAGCCACATGTGACCAGAATGTTTACCGTTAGGATCGAAGCGGTAATCAGAAATATGGTTCAATAACAAGCAATAATCTAAAAAATGTCTTAAAATTCCAATGTCACATCAAACACTGTTGTGATTTTCACAATAAAAAACTGTCGTCAGATAATGATAGTCAAATTTATGTACAATTAAATCTTCTTCCTACACATTTAAGTTTCATTCTGTTTTTGCCATATTTCTCTTTCTGGTACATTTCATACTTTTGCGTCGTCTTTGATGCGTTGCCGCAATATTGTTCTTGCTATTATTTGAAGGTTCTCTCAGCGTAGAGGACATAGATAAAAGATCGAACGGAAATAGTTAATTTCAAGTATTTCTTGTTTTGATGATGATTAATTCCTTTTTGACCGGACCTGGTAGCGCAATTGGTAGAGCGTCGGCTCCAGGTACGGGAGGCCCCGGGTTCGATCCCGGGCCGCGACATACCGAAGTCGTTAAAATGGTAGTGGTAAAGCCCCCTTGCTAACGCTCAAGCAAACATAAGGGTAGTTCCACGACTGGTTGGCCCGGTGTCAGGATAATGTGACTGGGTGTGGTATCATGCCAGGTGTTCACGGCATGCTATACACAGTGAAGGCAGCACTATATCTGCTTCGAGTGGACACCGTCTCCAGATAACTGAAATACTGTTGGTGGGACGATAAACCTAATAAACAAACAAACAAACAATTCCTTGAATTGTGCTACATGGTGTGTATTGACTACTGCTTTTTAGTTTTTAAAAATATAACGTTTAAAAACTAACCCT